>OY744545.1:845505-885505 GCA_963556195.1 Sepiola atlantica
TGGGAGAGGGGCGGGAAGAGGGGGCGACCGAGGAAGACAGTAATTTTAATAGAAATATGTTACACTTTTGCACCGGGCAATGGGGAGCGGATTGAGAAAAGGGGAGTGGGGCGAGAGGGGAAGACAGTGAGGTGAGGAAGAGGAGCGAACGGGGTTAGGGGCGGGTATGGGGGAGCAACCGGGTATGAGGGGTGACCGGGGATGAGGGGTGACCGGGGATAAGGGGGTTATTGGGGATGAGGGGGTAACCGGAATGAGGGGCGACCGGGAAGAGAGAGATTGTTACGCTTTTGCCTACGAGAAGGAGCCCCGGGCAACGTCAGGTATCCCTGCTAGTTATTATTGATAACGAACACTTTTGTCAGATGCTCCTAATCGACATGAAAGAGATGATATTCATTCATTTCCTTCTCTGGACTCGATTAACAGTGGAAAGTGGAATCTCGAGATCTGCGGTTATTGATGCTGACTGAATCCACATTCAGATTGACCCACAATATGGCCCCTCCGAAACCCTGCCTGTGACAATACCGATGTTTAAATGGTGACAAAATTATCTCGACATCTGAAAAAAATATGTCAATTAGTAGAAAATACTGAAGTTTCAAACTTTGAACACACACACATATATATATAAAAAGGGTTTGAATTACCTACTGGGGAGTTTGAATTACCTACCATCTTCCGGTGTCTTCGGTCTCTCTGTGGAATGGTTTATCAGGGCAACCTGACATGAGGATACTTCACCCTACAAGCAAACCCTGACCAAATATTCAAAATAACATAGTATAAGATCCTCTTGGCACGGCTATACACTGGCTCATATGAGGAATGGTGCATCTTCTCCAAGTAATGTTACCTCAACTAACAGCACTTAGCTGGATACTCCGCCAGACTAGATGAATTATTGTCCTGGAATCCGGTAAGACTAAGAGACCACAAGAAAGGGTGTTTCAAAAGTCTTGGGAACATAACGATTTTTAATAACTCAAAAACTATTAGGAGTTGAAACATGAAATTGGTACCGTTGGAAAGGTTAAAGTTTCAAGTTTTGTGGGGAATCTTCAAAGTTGCTCAATATGAGCACCATTCGTCACACGGCAGACATCTAGTCGATAGTCCATTTCCTGCCAAACGCGTTCCAGCATCTTGACGTCAATGGTTCCCACAACTGCCGTTACTCGAGCCTTTAGTTCGTCAATATCTCTTGGAAGGGGCGGCACATAGACTTGTTGCTTGACAAAGCCCCAAAGGAAAAAGTCACACGGGGTAGGATCTGGAGACCTAGGAGGCCAGGGCATGAGAACGTCATCACCTCGCCCAGATCTCCCAATCCATCTACCAGGCAGCCTTGTGTTAAGAAACTGCCTTACTCTAAGACTCCAGTGTGGTGGTGCACCATTTTGTTGGAAAATGAAGTCATCAGATTCTGCTTGTTCCAACTGAGCCATTAACCAGTCTTCCAGCATGTTGAGATAGGATTCACCAGTGATAGTTGCCTCTTCAAAGAAGAACGGTCCATAGACACCTTTCTTGGAAATTGCACAAAACACGTTCACTTTTGGTGAATCTCGCTCGTGCTCAAGAAGTTCATGAGGATTCTCAGTACCCCATATGCGAGTGTTATGCTTGTTAACTTTGTCATTCAGATGGAAGGTCGCCTCATCGCTAAAAACAAGCCGGTCATCAAAGCCGTTATCTTCCAACTTCTCTTGCATTGCAATGCAAAAGTCACGGCGAAGTGGCTTATCAGTGTCCTTCAACTTTTGGACCAACTTGAGCTTGTAAGGTACCATTTGCAGTCGTTTCCTTAAGACACGCCAGACAGTTGCTGGAGCAAGCTGAAGTTCCCTGCTGGCTCTTCTCACTGATTTACGGGGGCTCCGCTGAAAGGCTGTCCGAACTTGCTCAACTGCATCTTCTGAAGTTGAAGGGCGACCTGTTCGCTTACTTGGGCACAAACACCCATCTTTCACAAATTTAGCATGCCATCTGACAATGGATTTCCTTTCAGGGGCTTCTTTTTTAAATTTCCTGCGAAATGCACGCTGAACACATGTCCACGATTCAGTCTTTGCAAATTGGAGGACGCAAAATGCCTTGTCTTGTTTAGAGAACGCCATTACTGCACCTGGAAAGATAACACGAAAATCATTAGTATGACCAAAAACTTGATTAAGCAAGCTTTAAAATGGCACCAGTTTCATTTTTCTACCTGGAATAGTTCATGAGATATACGCATTTGTAATGTTCCCAAGACTTTTGAAACACCCTGTACTATAACATAGTTAACTGGTCAATTGGGGAGAGGAAAATTAATGTTCTTAACTTCTTTACTAACTAAAAGTTTGACAGGTAAAGGAGAACTTTAATGGAATACTCAAATATCTATGTATCTCATATAGAGATCAAGTGTAAGTCTCGGGAAGGGGCCCCTTGATTTCTGAGAATTTCGACTGAAGTAAAATGAAACATATATATATATATATATATATATATATATAGAGAGAGAGAGAGAGAGAGAGAGAGAGAGAGAGGGAGAGAGAGAGAGAGAGTCAGGTTGCATATGAAAAGAAATCAAATAAAGTGCTCGATCATATAAGAGAGCTAATATAATTTATTTAGATACTGTATATTACATATTTCAGCAATGTACCGCGGTTTCATCCAAAAGGGCAGATTTAGACATCTTTAGTAAATCTTCGTGCCCAGTGGAATCATCGGCATTCCCTGTCAGGCGTGCCTACAATCCTTTCAGCTTGCCGATGATTCCACTGGGCACGAAGATTTACTAAAGATGTCTAAATCTGCCCTTTTGGATGAAACCGCGGTACATTGCTGAAATATGTAATATACAGTATCTAAATAAATTATATATATATATATATATTGTTTCATCAGAACAAAACAGATACGACACTATCTTCCCCCAATAAAGAATGAGGATGATAACGTGACTATATATTTGAGTGGCTACAAGTGTCTCTAAGCTTCCAGTGAACTCTGCGCCATTTTAGTGGAGGTCTGGATGGTGTTCTTTCTCCTCGATCTTTCAATCGTCGTTGATCCTTCATGGCCATTTTGTGTGATACTAACTGAGGCTAGTGCCACAACATGCATTTTGGGGGTAGGGTCAGTTTATAGAATTGATGTCATCGGGCTCGTGTGATGTTTTACGCTGTTTTTGTTTTATTTCTATCTCAGCTTACTTGCGGCATGGTAGCTTTCGTTGGTTATGTGGGTTGGTTTCCGCCTTAGATGAGTTTGGGTGTTTTAATTATTGCGGTGCGTTGTATGCTCTCGGTCTCCCCTTTGATTTAAATTTCTCCTAGTCTTTTTCCAGGTTGTTCCTAGTGCTCCTATAATTATTAGCATCATCGTGATTTTCTCCATACTCCAGATTCCTTTTAATTCTTTTGTGAGTTCCCTGTATTTGCTTCGTTTTTGCTGCCTCTGTGGCGTGCTGAGACGGCGAAATTTACGACTTTGATTATTTTATTGTTAAGTTGATTTTAGTAGTAATGAGTCACCACTTACCAAGACCAAAGGCCACTCGATGATAAATGACTTAAGAAATGGGGACCAAGAAATAATAAGTTTATTCTTTGTGGGGAGGGGAGTTTGTCCCCATTTCTTAAGTAAGAATTTTTTATGTATATTTTTTAATGTGTTTGAACTTGCCGTTGCCTTTCTCGGGAGATTCCTATCCTCTTCTCCTATGGTAATGAATTAATGTTTCCTTTTGTCCTTGGAATATATATATATATATATATATATATATATATATATATATATATATATATATATATATATATATATATAAATTATTTATTACCTACAGACATCGATGTTTCATGCTTACGCAATTTTCAGTGCAGGAAGCTAATTTCCGACGGGCGCGAACTCCGATCACAAATCGCCACTGATTCGGAAGTCATGAGAGTTACCAGTTAGCCACCAGAAATTAGCTCAGAGTGTAGGAGGAATTTAACTTTGTAAATGCCAAGTCGGCGAGTATTCACAGCGAGCGGCGAAGAGTGATCTAACAACAGCAAATCGTGTTTATTCTCGCAATGAAGCTAGTAGTACTGCAGAGTGTAGGATGGTGTTTTAAATTTGGATAGGTGTTGTCTCGGTGTTGATCCGGAGTGTGTAAGTTGGAGGTCTAAATGTTTTTTTAGTGGATGGTTTTGCAGATAGATGAGATGATTTGATCGTTAAAATGTGGCAATTCCAGGAAGCAGGTGTTAGGGAGTGTGTACTGTGGCTGTGTTCTAGATATCTTAGTGTGGTGTCTTGTGTCTGTAGGGTATCGAATTCGCTCGAGTACTTGTTGGGAGTGTTTAACAGGGGTTATTTCGTCTATTTCTTTAGTGCATTTGCTACGGATACGGTTTATCTCATTTATAGCAAATCCTACTTTAACTTTGGTGGAAAGGGTTAGAGGGTTAGGGTTAGGGTTAATGGTAGGGTTAGGTTATGGGTTAGGGTTAGGGTTAGGTTTAGGGCTGATCTGTAGTTTATGAAGATATCTCTTCAGGCGGTTTTTCAATAGACAAACCCGGACGACTGCTAATATGAAACGGTTTTAAATAATCACCTTAAAATAAAAAGGAGGACAGCTCATTTTAAATTGCAGAATATAATAGGACATGTCTACCTTAAGTTGAAAATTGTGCAAACAAATAAAAATTACTAAGTTTAAGTTCGGACGACGCCGGGTAGATAAAGCTGTTCGATTATAAAAACTGTAAGTAAAATGGGAAGCAATGACCCAAAAAATGCTGCAACCGTCGCCATTTTGTCGGCACGGGAAGACTGTTAATAAAAAAAGACGAGAAGAAGAAGAAGAAGAAGAAGAAGAAGAAGAAGAAGAAGAAGAAGAAGAAGAAGAAGAAGAAGAGAGTTGAAAAAGAAGAGGGGAAAGAAAACAAGTGAAGAAAAGAAAAAAGTAGAAAAAAGATCAAAAGAAGAAAAAGATGAAGAAAAAAAGAAGAAGAAGAAGAGGAACAAGAAAGATGAAAAAGAAGAGAAGAAAGAAAAGAAGAAGAAGAAGAGGAACAAGAAAGATGAAAAAAAAGAGAAGAAAGAAAAGAAGTGAAGAAGAAGAAGAAGAAGAAGAAGAAGAAGAAGAAGAAGAAGAAGAAGAAGAAGAAGAAGAAGAAGAAAAGATGAAAGGAAACAAGTGAAAAAAGGAAAAAGTAGAAAAAAGATGAACAGAAAAAAAAAGGAAGGAGAAAACGGAAGCAAAATAAGAAAAAAGAAGAGGAAAAAGAAAATAAGTGAAGAAGATGGAAAGTAGAAAGCAGATGAAAAAGAAGAAAAAAGAAGAAAAAAGAAGACAGAAACAGAGAAACAAGACAGTAGAAAAGAAAGAAGCGCAAAAAATAAAAACAGATGAAGAAAAAAAGAAGAAAAAAGAGGAACATGAACAAGAAAAGGAAAAAATAAAAAAAGACGACAAAAGAAGAAGAAGAAGAAGAAGAAGAAGAAAAAAAAAAGAAGACAACGATAGAGAGAAGAGGAAGAAGAAGAGGGCAATTGTTCGATTTGAAGAAGAAACAAGAAACGTGCACTTGTCTAACAAAGAAGATATTTATTGACCCAGAACAACAGAATAAGAATTTTACAAAAAAGGAGTTCAACGAAAAAAGGTTGCATTGTTTCTGACATTTAATACGGCGCTGTTTTGATCATTAACTTTTTAACCTTCACAGTCAACGCTTTAAGAGTGAGCTCACGCCAGGAAAAAAACGCTTTGCTCATAAAATGTAAGAGTTGTTACTCAAGGTTGAACAGCAATCAAGATGGCGCCAGAAACTCGCAAAACTTCTCATACAATTTAATTACTTCCACGATAAAAGTTCAAAGGAACTTTATTCTCAAAGTTATCTCCCTTTGTTCCTTATAGTTTAGTTTACTCACGTCATGTACCTGTGTATTTGCCTCCGCACGAGGGCAGTTAGACACAATGTCGGATTTTAATGCGGGGAAAATCCAGCAAACCAAAGAGGAGCACTCTGGACTGGGACATTGCCTCAGTCTAGAAGGCTGTTCTCTCCTACAGATACTCCTCTCTCTCTCTCTCTCTCTCTCTCTCTCTCTCTCTCTCTCTCTCTCTCTCTCTCTTCTCGACGCGTAATTACACCTTACTCGGTTTGTCCCAAATTGAACAGAAATTACAATACAGTTTATTTACCGTTTATATTACATGCCATAGACGTAGATTATTTTGAAGGACACAAGGGACCCTTACTTTATTTATGACGAACGAACCAGTGTCGCCATCTTGGACTCTTAGAAGTACGAAACGATAACCTTTCGCATCATATAATTACTTTTACATTTTCTTGATATTGTTCCTACTGTTGTAACGATGTCAATATTTTTAAACAAAGACATTTAAGTGAAACTTAGCGATAGCTTCACACGCTTCTTTTTATCAACGGGTTAACTAAATGAGCCGCGAATGCTGAAATTTACCTCAAAATTTCGTTTTCTTAGAAGAATCGAAAACGTTCGTGAAACATGTGAAACCTATGAAACATTAATTTTTTTTTTGTTGATTTTAATACAAAAAGAGACCATCAGTAAAAATTGAAAAAATAAAAAAGTGTAATTCAACAGACAATTCTGTTGTTTTTAACAATGAGAAAATGCTGCCTAAATACACACAATATATATATATATATATATATATATATATACAATCAAATATGAAACTAAAACTGTACTTTTAGTAGATTGAACCTATAGTGAAATAATTTAAGCTCAATATACGAGATAGAGCAATTATAAAGATAGATGAAAGAAGAGTCTTTCATCTATCTTTATATATATATATATATATATATATATATATATATATATATATACATATATATATATATATATATATATATATATATATATATATATATATATATATATATATATATATATGTGTGTGTGTGTGTGTGTGTGTGTATTTCATTTTACTTCGGTCGAAGTTCTCAGAAATCAAGGGGCCCCTTCCTGAGGCTAACACTTGATCACTATATGAGATACATAGATATTCGAATATGCCATTAAAATTCTCCATTACCTGTCAAACATTGAGTTAGTAAAGAAGTGGAGAACATTAATTTTCCTCTCCCCAATTGACCAGTATATCTTTCTTGTGGTCTCTTGGTCTTACCGGATTCTAGGATAAAAATTCATCTGGTCTGGTGGAGTATCCAGCTTAGTGCTGTTACTTGAGGTAACATTACTTGGAGAAGGTGCACTATTCCTCATATGAACCAGTGTATAGCCGTGTCGAGGGGATCTTATTTGGGCTTCGAATACTGTTATTTTGAATATTTGGTCAGGAAGTATCCTCATGTCAGGTTGTCCTGACACACCCCTGTACAGAGAGACCTTAGATACCCGAGGACAGTGTCTAGTGGGCATTCCAATTCTTTTCTTGTGCGTGTCTGTGTGTTTCTCTCTTTTTTATTTTTTCTTATTTCTGTTTTCGTTAGCATAGGGACGGGTCATTCTTCCAAATGCCAGACTATCACCTGCTATTTAGAGGCTCCAACCGAGTGCTCTTTTAAGGATTTTGGCCGTTCCCTTAAGTGCAATTATTTAGATTATTTTCGCATTTGGTTTTCCGGGAATACTTTCCAGATACTTTTTGAAATTTTTCTTCATGAGGCCTTTAGCTCTTATAATAACTGGGATAATGTTGATGTTTTTGAGGTTCCAGTTTCTCGTCATATAATACATTAGGCCTTGGTATTTTGTCACCTTCTCTCTCTCTCTGCTCTGTTCGAGCCACTTTCATTTGGAACAGTCAATCAATCAGTGTTGCCACTCTTTCTGACTACGTCCGATTTCACTGCTGCATTTTCCAGGTAGGTAGATGTAGGAACTACATAATCATAATGTATAGTATACTTATCGTTTCCTACAGTCCTCTCCGGTAGATGTTCCCAGGACCTAGTGCTACACTGGATGTTTAGATTTTTATAGATGTTCTAGTGTATGTATTTGCACACACCATCGTGGCGCGTTGTGTAGCTGCCATTTTCCAAGTGATTCATACTCTCCACTTCATATGTATGTATGTATGTATGTATGTATGTATGTATGTATGTATGTATGTATGTATGTATGTATGTATGTATGTTAGGAAACAGACGCCAGTTATGTTAAGTCAGCTGATAAGTGTCCTTAGAATTTATGGCGAAGCCCACAAACCGGACGGTTAAGTCGTGTTGCATTGAATACAATAATTTTCTATATAATTTGTAACCATCAAGAAAAAGACAACATCAACACCACCGCACTGACATTATTTTTATTATTATCTGATCTGATATTGCAAATGTTATTTTTCACTTTTTGTTTACAGGTTAAAAATTGTACACATTACTATATATGAAATTATTTCCAACCAACATAGGTGGTCCTGGGTATTACCTTAAAAGGCATCCAGTGGTGAGGCCTCCATTTGGGAGCTATGTGGAATGTGGAGTTGCCCCTTAGTTACCATTGCTCCCAGGTCCACTCTGGCCCGGAGTTTTAGTACCTGTAAGGGCCCCATCTATGGGTCAAATAGCGCTACCAGATCAGGCTGTCTGAAGTTATTGACTTCCTGACTCAAAATACACCAAACATTGATGTTTTATTGTTTTTTCTTTGCAAAACTCAATCATGTTCTGCAAAATCCAAAACAAAAAATAACAATTTCCCTCCCTTCCCCCCTTTCCCTTCTCGTCTCCTTTCCCTCCTCCCCTCCCCTTTCACTCAACCAAACACCATGAATAAATACTTAAACATATCAAGAACTTGAAGCATAAAAACCTTCACTAAAATGACCGGATTCAGCATTAAATAACCCGAAAAGTGTTGATATGCCATAAAACAAAATAACCAAACACCATGAATGAATATACGTGAACATAGCATGATCTTGAAGCATGGAGACTTTTACCAGGGTGACCGGATTCGCCATTAAATAACCCGAAAAGGGTTGATATGTCGAAAAACAAAACAACTAAACCAACCAACCAACCAACAATATATCTCCTCCTGGACAACGCCGAGTGGTAACAGTAGTACAAAAAAAATCTCGATTTAGAAGTTTTGTGAATGCACGCAACATCCAGGATAATAAAAAAAGAGACGACAATTAAAAAAATGGCGCTCATGACAATGTAACTACATAATGACGAATTATTTTCTTTTGCACTTGCATGACCCCACTCGCGGAGTGATTGATGCGTTGTTCAGCCATAACACTTTTGTGTGAGATAACACTTCCGTCCAAACTTTTCCCGCGATTTATAAACAATCAGACTTTGAGTATCGAGTTGACAAGACCTCATATCCTTTTCTCGCCTCTCGCCATGACTTGGGCGAGAGGCGAGATAAAAGACCTGAACCCAATCTTACTCCTATAGTACAAGAATGTCTCTTAACTCAACATATTTTGTAATCCTGTTTTCATAACTCCTTTCGGGAATATTTGTCTCCCCACGAAAGCAAAGTTAGACATAACTTTTTAATATGGGGAAAAAACAGCAACCCCAAAATGGAGCACTTTAAATTGGAACAAAAATAAAAATTGACTCGATCTAGAAAGATTTTTCCTTCACTGACCGAGATCAGAATAGACTCGGTGTAACATCAGAACAGATACTACACTTTGCTCCAAGCCAAAAAGCCAGATAAGCTTGCTTTTTTTTAATTTTTTTTTTTTTTATTATTATTTTCTCGATCCCACAGCGGTAAGATGTGACACAAAGTCGGAAAGTGAGATTGAAAAGCCAGCGCCCGAAAGGATGAACACTTTGGCCTACAAAAAAATGCCTGCGCAGCCCCGTCGGCATTTCCCGATAGGGGCGCCTCATGCGATAAGCAATAAACTAACCCCTTCTCAAAGGGTGAGAAGGCAAAGCCTGGGAGGGTGGACCTCCTAGAACTGCACAGGACAGTACCGCAGACCGGCAGAATCAAGGTCCGAAAGCCAAGACGGTACCCGTCTACAGCGTGCAGCATCCATCGGAACAGATACTACACTTTGCTCCGAGCCAAAAGGCCAGTAAAGCTTGTTGTGTTTGAATAAAATTGATTTGAATTCTAGAGAAGTTTGTTCTTTTAATCAAAACTTGGTGACATTTTTCTTCATATCCAACAAGGCCAGTAACATTTAGGATTAGCGTTAGGGTTTGTTTTTTTCATATCCAACAAGGCCAGTAGGATGAACAACGATTCAACGACCCCTACTACAAAATAGCGATCCCGACATCTTCTCTTTCCAACTCTACGACTGACAGGTTTAGAGGTGAAAGCTGACTAATGCAATAATAACAATAATTTCTATTAAGAACGAGTGACGTGTAATTATGGGGATAACAATATGGGGTTAATGATAATGATAGAAATGATTGCATGTAGCAATCCTCTTGTTGCTGCTTGGTGGTCGTTGCTATGCAACGCGCAAAATGAACGGATCCAGATGCGCCCACTCGATCGGCGCGTTTTGCGATGCAAATGAGTTTTCAAATTTGGCCATTTTGTTTCGCGTGTCGATAAGACAGCTTTCATCAAATCCAAATTCTGAAGAAAAAAAAATCTTACAATTTCCACAAAAAGCATATGAGTCGGTAGGGCAAATTAGTCGTTTCCCAGCCAAAATGGGGGGCAAGGAATCGCCTGATTTTTACTGATTTTTTCCGACCTCACAAATGAGTAAGTAAACCCGAATAAATTGTTTGGGACTATATTCCCAGCTGTAGTTCCTTTAAAATAATTTAAGGTAAATTTGAAATTAGTCCAAAACAATTTATTTGGGTTTACTTACTCAGTTGTGAAGTCGGAAAAAATCAGCTGATTCATTGTCCGACATTTTTGGCTGGGAAACGACTAATTTACCGTCGGTATAAAATTTAATTCTACTGCGTTTGCTATAAATTGTTTTGTATTTTTACGAGTTTTCGACTTTTAAATATTCTTGACTTCTACTCTCGGCGGGTTAGGTAGAGAAGTACATTGTAATGCGTTTGATATAAATTATGTGGGGTTTTTTGTTTCGTTTTTTTAGGGGGGGGGTGTTTACGAGTTATCGAATGTTAACTATTCTGTACTTTTGCCAAAAATGTAAGGCCTTTCATGTTGTTTAACGCTCACAAAGTAAGAGAGATAACTTATCGCGATTTTATAACAATTGATTTCAAACATTTTTCCATAAAAAAACAATGATTGTCAAACTTTTACAAAAATAAGATTTTTTTTTTAGATTTCAACAATTGATTTTGTTGTGAAGTTGTCCAACAGTAAATAATAAATAAAGAAAGTCAAGTCGAGGGTTGGTTTAACAAGTGTATTAACAAAGTAAGAAAGTGACTAGCACTTGGCTAGACAGTTACAAGACTGTGCTTTGTCTTCTCTGTGTCTCTGGTGACTCGCACTATTTATAGTGACAACCGGTGTAGTTTCTCCTGTGTAAGAACGGTCGGTGTAACAGATTTTAACACAGATTAAGAAACAATGAAACAATAAAAAACAATGAAACAAAAAACAATAAAAACAAAAATACAATGAAACAGGAAAAAAATAATGAAACAGCAAAAAAAAACAATGAAACAGCAAAAAACAATGAAACAACAAACTCAACGAAACAACAAAAAGCAATGAAACAACAAAAAGCAATGAAACAAAAGAAAAACAATGAAACAACAAAAAGAAAAAGAAACAATGAAACAACAAAAAACAATGAAACAACAAAATCAGCGAAACAACAAAAACAATGAAACAATAAAAACAAAAAGAAACAATGAAACAACAAAAAACAATGAAACAACAAAAACAACGAAACAACAAAAACAATGAAACAATAAAAACAGAAAGAAACAATGAAACAACATAAAACAATGACACAAAAAAACAATGAAACAACAAAAATACAATGAAACAACAAAAAACAATGAAACAACATAAATACAATGACACAGCTAAAATCGTTAATCAATTTGCCATACTTAATATTTAAGAATTAAAAACATTTAATTTCCAATGTTAATTATTATTAAAAAAATTTAAAAACATTTAATAAAATATTTGTTACACCGGCCGTTCTTACACAGGAGAAAAAACACCGGTTGTCACTATAAAAAGTGCGAGACACCAGAAGACAAAACACAGTCTTGTAACTGTCTAGCCAAGAGCTAGTCACTTTCTTACTTTGTTAATACACTTGTTAAACCAACCCTCGACTTGACTTCCTTTATTTATTATTTACTGTGGAACAACTTCACAACAATATTAAACGAAGCTTCGATTGTCATCGGGATCAACGAAGTCTTGTTCATGGGTCACTTTGTCATCTTTATATAATCCTGGTAGTACGAGCCCTGTGCGGTCTATGCCGGCTTCCTTCGAACGAGAAAGTTTACAGGGAATATAAAATTCGCAAGTAATCTCCAGTCGCATGTATATCTCGGTCATGGGAAGATGACATACAACGCCTATCATTCCCAAATCGTCACCCATCTGGTACTGGGCAGTCTCCACATCGCTTAACTTGCGTGATCTAATGAGAACCGGTGTGTCAACGCGATTATGCCGTACCATGTTTATATATGCCATATTCAAAATGATTCAGACCTTTGTACGCAAGCCCAGGAACACAATAGTATTATTATCTGTCTTATTTGCAAATAGCTTCTTTGGGTGGAATTTTTTAAAGTTCCTGTTTTGGGAGCAAGATTTTTGAGAGAACAAAGTTTTAGAGAGAAACATTTTTAAGAAAATAAATGTGAAAGAGCGAGAAAATTGTGATATTATAAATAGAAACAACTCTGTCCCATTTGAGGGTTCTTGATAAGGTGCAGAAACGTATCTGTAATTTGATTGGCTCTACCCTTTCTTCTTCTCTACACCTCCTCTCTCACAGACGTGATGTTGCTAGTCTCAGTCTTTTCTATAAATACTATTATGACATGTGTTCTTCAGAATTATGTGATCTATTTTCGCTTCTTTTGTTCCAGCTCGTTTGACTCGTTGGTCTAGTGTTCTCTATCAATTCTCTGTTTTGATACTTCATTGTAATACAGCTTCCTATTCCAGTAGCTTCTTTCCAAGAACCGCAGACTTGTGGAACTCTCTCTCTCTCTCTCTCTCTCTCTCTCTCTCTCTCTCTCTCTCTCTCTCTCTCTCTCTCTCTCTCTCTCTCTCTCTCTGTTTTCCTCCTACCCATAACTTTGGTCTTTTCAAGACTAAGGTCAATAGACATCTCCTGTCTTTGTGATAATCATATTTATTCTTGTTAGCTCATTACATCAAGTGGCTTCATGCCTTGTCTGAAGCGATTTCGATAAAAAAAAAGCATAAGTTTACAAAAGAGATAATTTATATATGTTTAAAATGAAAGTTTACACAGATAGTAAAACATAAAATGGTTGTTCATATTTTGAGAGTCCTTACTTCTGCAAGGGTGATTCATTAGATGAGGTATCTAGGAAGTCTGGGTCGATAATTTAATGATCCACGGGTCCGAAAAATCGTAATCAAAACTTCCCCACTCAAGTCTGTCCGTATCGTCTTTTGGATGTAGTGCGTTGTGCATGGTCATTAATTTTCTAGTCTTCTGGTCAAGGTGCCTGAGTTCTTCTTTAGTCCAGCCTATGAATGGTCCAGAGTATCTTATTTTCATCATCATCATCATCATCATCATCATCATCATCATCATCATCATCATCATCATCATCATCATCATCATCATCATTACTATTATTATTATTATTATTATTATTATTATTATTGTTGTTATTACTACTTCTGTTATTACTATTATTATTACTATTATTATAACTATTATTATTACCAAACTATAATTAAAATATTGAAATCTTGGAATCTATTTACATCCAATTCCATAATTTAAAAAATTACCTTTTAAAATCCTATCTTTAAATAATTTACCTAAATAAACAACAACAAAAAAAACCTTAATAAACGCCAAAATAAACGCCAAAAAACGCCAAAAAAAAAACGCCAAGATAAACGCCAAAATTAACGGCAAAAATCGGAACAAAAAATTATTTTTAAAAAAAAGTTGAAACTAAAGTGAACAAAAAAAGACTCCCGGAAAACGTCGGATGGCTTTTAAAACGATGATAAAAGTGTATTTATTTATTTAATTATTTATATATACGTATTAATATTTATATTTCTGTGTATCAAAATAGATTTCTAACAGTATATCATGTATTACGCTGCTTTTTGTTGACTCTCGTATTTGCATAAGTAATACCATTAAACAAACGGTTAAAATAATCCACGGGGCTGGGAATAAACAAAGACAACCACAAAGTGAAAAACGAGACTCGCACAGATTCGGCCTTTTTGAACCAAGCAGCTCGTTATTTGTTCTATTGTTCTGTTGCAATAACTAGATTTCTGAAATGGTCACTCATCTAAGTTTTGTAGGGATCAAAGTTGATTAACGTCGGTGATGTGACTATGGTCTATTTCTGTTCGGCATTCGGAGATACCGGTTCGAATCCTGTACGAATCTCATTTTTAACTTTGTGGTTTTCTTTGTTTATTCCCAGTCGCACGAACTAAATTAACCGTTTATTTAATGACATTGTTGAGGATCGGACATTGGCAAAAGAAATAATAACACAGTCTATCCATAAAAATCGTTATTTTTTATTGACAACTTGTTAAGACAACGATAGATAAAGAGTTCGTAGAATAATACGAACGTTCAGAGAGTCTCAAGAAAGTTCTGGTGAAAGAAGGGTTGTTTTGTCTATAATGATAAATTGAGTACATATGTTCATTTTGGCTATCGCCGTGTGCGTTTACGTGTGTGTAAGTGGGATATACAAGAAGATGTGTATATTAGCGTGCCTGTCTTGTTAGTGAGAGAGTGTACGTATGAACTCTCTATGTGAGTTCGGCGTGTGTATGCTTCGGTGAGTGGCGTGTGTATGTTTTGTAGTTCGTGAAAATCTTCTGTCTACTGTTATGCCATCGGCACAGTGTGCCGAAGCTATTTCGTGAAGGTCGTTCTCACATGCGTCGACCCTGAAAAAAAGACCGGAAAAGAGAGAAAGAAAGCTGTGTGCTTGTGTTTTTATAGTACGCGCAGATTGTCAGGACTGAATATTTCTAGCGTCTTGATTGGCTTAAAGAAACTACTGATTTGACTTTTTTTTATCCAATCGAGAGTCAATGCGTAATAACAACATTCGCTGCCGCTGCTATTTCAAACAGCATTGCCTACGCCATCATCTTCAGAGGACAAAAACAATTTTTTTTAAACTGAAAAGAAAAGAAAATTTCAAATCAACAACCGAGAAATCTGTACGCGAGATCGTTAAACGTTAACAGCAAACCGGTGTTAGTTCCAGATTAGGGCTTTACAATTTATGCCCCGGAGAGCGACGGAATTAGCGTCTCAAAATAAATTTTATTTACGTCAAACATTTTAAAATATTTTTACTAGTTTCGTATGGAATGCCAGCAAAAGAATCAGCGTGATAACTAATTTAGAAGAAGAAATGCGAGATTATATCACTTCTCGCCTTCCATACAAACGAAGCGGCCTTGAAGTGCGTATCATCTGCTGCCAGAAACTATCGATTTTTTTTATATTACATGTCAGGATATTTACGCAGTTTCTACGCGAATATCTTTATTTACTGCTTGTCTCAAAATGATTGATTTTTTTCTTTCCATTTTTTATTATCTCCAACGAACTTAAACGAACGCACATATTAGCAAACAAGTCTGAACAAAAATATGCTCGCCTTCATCGGGTTCATGCGTAACCGTATATTCCGAGATTAACTCATCTCGCATATTTTGTCGTGATCGACTTAGTAGCTTTATCTGCTGTCTAAAGCCTCCACGTGTTGACCAGATGTGGGCTGTCATCTTTGATGTTGTCTCATCAACTGACTCGATGAACTACCCAAGGACTATATTGATAAGGAAGGATCCTTGGACTGGCTAAAAAGGAGAGCCCTCCATTACGACCAGGAGAGGCTTATAATGGCCACCCAACACCAGGGCCTGATGACAAATGCGTTTTAAAAGATGGCTGGTCTCAGTCAGGACAACAAGTGCCGGTTTTGCCACACTGAAGTGGAGAGTGTGAGCCACCTGATATCGAGTTGCAAAATTATGTTGGCAGATGGCTCCTATACAGCACGACATAATGAAGTGTGCATGTACCTCCACTGAACCATCTGTAAGAAACTGAATATCAGGTGTAGCAGCAAGCCCTGGGAACATCTACCTGAGAGAACTGTGGGGAATGAGACATACACCATCCATTATGACCATGAAATCCCCACAGCTACATATATGGAAAACGCAGCTGTCAAACCAGACATTGTCATATGGAACGAGAGAGAGTGGCAACTTTGGTTGAGGTCAGTGTCCCTAATGATGGGGGCCTAAACAGAGCTGAAAGGGAGAAAATAACAAAATATCAAGGTCTAATGTATTATATGAAAAGAAACTGGAACCTCAAAGAGATCTCCATCATTCCAGTTATCATAGCAGCACCTCGACTCATGAAGAAGAACTTGAAAAAGTATTTGGAAAGTATACCTGGTGAACCAAGTGCAAGAGAATTCCAAACAACTGCACTCAAGGGAACAGCCAGAATCCTGAAAAGAGCTCTCGGTTGGAGTCTGTAAATAACGGGTGATCGTATGGCATTTGGAAGAATGCCCCGTCCCCAGAAAATGAAAGAAAATGAAAATGAAAATTAAAAAAGATCATCCACTATGACTATGGAATCCATACAGCTACATATCTAGAAAATGGAGCTGTTAAACCTGACAAAAGGGAGAAAGTAGCAACCCTAGTTGAAGTCAGTGTCCCTAATGATGCTGGCTTAAACAGAGCTGAAAGGGAAAAGATTACGAAATACCAAGATCTTATGTACGACATGAAAAGAAACTGAAATCTTAGCAAAATTCTAGTAATTATAGGAGCAACCGTACTAATGAAAAAGAATTTCAAAAGCTATCTGGCGAATATACCCGGTGAACCGAGTGCAAGAGAGATACAAACAATTGCACTTTAAAAGATCTCTCGACTGGAGTGTCTGAAATAGCCGGTGAATGTCTGCTATCCGGTAGGATGCCCCATCTCTAGCAAAAACAAAAAGATAAGAATTTTTTTTAAAAAGGGAAAATTAGAATGCCTACTGGGGAGAATTAGAATGCCTACTAGACAATGTCCTCGTGTGTCTCAGGTATCTGTACAAGGGTTTGTCAGGACAACTTGACATAAGGATACTTGACCCTACAAGTAAACCCTGACCAAATATTCAAAATAACATAGTATTCGAAGCCCAAATATGATTTTATCGACACGGCTATACACTGGCTCATATGAAGAATGATGCACCTTCTCCTAGTGATGTTACCTCAAGTAACAACACTTAGCTGGATACTCCACCAGACTGGAGAGTAGAAAGTGACTAACTTGGCTTTACTTTCGACAGCCTAGTAACTCTTGCTTTCCTTATTTTGTCCTTTAGTCCTCACATTTCATGAGGGATGTTTCTGACAAAGGGGGAAGAATTGCTGTTTTCTGGGTTGGAATCTATCTATCTATCTAACACTTATCGTTGGCCAATTTTTTACCTTGAAAAGGTATTTTTATTTAGCTCCTTACATCAAGTGGCTTCATGCTTTGTCTGGAGCGATTTCCATAAAAAAAGGACTAGGTGAATTCTTGTCCTGGAATCCGGCAAGACAACAAGAAAGATATACTATAACATAGTTAACTGGTCAATTGGGGAGAGGAAGAGGACACCTGATGTCGGTATTCCAACGGTGTCCGTCCATCTAAAACTAATTGATGAGGTGACAATGAAGTCAATGAATAAATGTGGATTTTACTATTTATGTACGCCAGATCAAGGCACGACAAGGGCACGACAAGGCACGATCACTGGCTGTTGTTCATTCTCTATTCAGGCAATCGAGGCCCGTCAATCTAGCAACCTATGATTCCCCATCACCATATTCAGGCAATCTGGGCCCGTCAATCTAGCAACCTATGATTCCCCATCACCATATTCAGGCAATCTGGGCCCGTCAATCTAGCAACCTCTGATTCCCCATCACCATATTCAGGCAATCTGGGCCCGTCAATCTAGCAACCTATGATTCCCCATCACCATATTCAGGCAATCTGGGCCCATCAATCTAGCAACCTCTTATTCCCCATCACCATATTCAGGCAATCTGGGCCCGTCAGCTCGAAGTATCTGAAATATTTCTTGTGATATTATTTGAAATAATAAAATAAACCGGAAGATTATATAAATTTGAATACGAGGTTGTCTAAAACGCATCCGACCTTAGGCCAGAAAAATATTTCAAATACGTGACGGGGTTAAGGCCCTAATCCCCTTCAAAGTAGGGCCCTTGTGCTTGCACACAATTAACCCACCGATCCATCCACTGCCGGAAACACCTCTGGAAGTCTTCTTTGGTAGATCTGTATTATAGTATAATTTTTTATACGAACATTATTAGCTACATATTTGCATCCATGTTTCAGCTACGGCTTTATTGAAAGTCCAGTATCTTCAGTCCGTGTTAAGTATATTGAAAAAATGAATGAATTACATTCCTGCAAAAAGTTTTAGTTTCAGTATTCATTTTTTCTTTTCAGTAGAAAATGATTGACTTGAAATAAAATCGCAGCTGAAACATGTATGCATATATGGAGCCAATAAATTTTGTATGAATAAAAGAATTTATACTATATATATATATATATATATATATATATATATATATATATATATATATATATATATATATAATAGAATTCTGTTGTTTATAAATTCCTGTGTCAGTGTGGACCTGACTACGTTGGTAAGACATCCCAAAGACTAGAAATTAGAATATCCCAACACATACCACGTAATATTCGTTTACACAAGGTTCGAGATCATCCGGGAACTTTCAAGCACAGGAATCAACCATCGGTAATCACCTGGTTAGTACAAATAGTTGTTCTGACAAGTATTCCGATGGGTGATTTTCTGTGCCAGTTCGAACTACCATCTCAGTATTATTGAGGCATTAGTTATTAACAATTCGCGACCTAGCCTGTGTAGACAAAAGATTTTGAAGCATCAGTTGGAGATCTTTAATGATTCAAAATCCACCATAACGTTGAGAAGTTTACGTTTTTTTCTTCTCTCAATCGTTTTCTCCAACTTAAACAATTTTTCTCTCATATCTCATTCCATTTTCTTAGTTTTTAATATACCATTCTGACGTTTCCTCTTAGAGGGTCAGACGATAAGGCCTTAAGGAAAATTTTAGCAATTTTCTTTTTTTTTCCACCCGCCCGTTTCATTGATAAAAAAATGTTTCCTCTGAAATTTATACTACGATTTTTTTGTACGCGAAATTTACTTATACTATATATATATATATATATATATATATATATATATATATATATATATATATATATATATGATAAACTCTCACCATCAGTTAAGGCGTCGGAATTTAAATTTTTAAAAAACATGTCTCTTGTTCCGGGGTTTCCTGCGATCAGTTTGAATAATTATCTCTACGCTGACGATTCCGGAAGGATGAAACGTATACGTATGTAGATAAACAAACACACACACACACACACACACATATATATATATATATATATATATATATATATATATATTATTTCATGTATCTACATAAAATGTTATAATGAGATATAATCTTTTATGTGTCGATTTTCAGTATTTACTTCAACAGTGCTCAATACGTCAGTAGAGCTAGGTAATAAGTTATGAAAATATATTTTCTGGCAATTACGCTACACAGAGGCTTCCGTGTTCCATCACCGTAGGGAATCGCCAGGCTAAAATGCGTAAAGTTTGTGTTGCCGGGTGTTTTTATATATACACGTGGTGTTTTGGTCTAGCTAGTTAACCAATCAGCTTCTTTGTTATTCCCTCCACCAGGTTTATTTTTTCGTTAGCCAATCGTTGGGCTTCTCACAAAGGTTCAGTTGATTTTACTTCTTATTCTATTGTTCTGTTTTCTATAGGGGGCGCATCCCTGTTTCTTTGCTGTGTCGAATTAATGATAACCTTATTTTAACACGTGCGTGCTTGTATTTCTATTTTTAGGTGGTAGTTTAGTTTTTTATTTATTTGTTTATTCATTGATTGAGTATGTATTGTTAGCCTAAAGTAAATTTTATTCCATGTAAGCAGTTGTTTGCTATTTCACTTTTACAGTTTAATAGGTTTTGGGGGTCTTTAAAGTTTACGATTTCAAATTGATCATTCAGACATAATCTACATAGGTCGTACTATTTTCTATTCGATTATTGGCGAACGTCTGCTTTCCTTGAGATCCCAATAATGGTTCGCTAGTGCTCTTTTATTCGGCGTTTTTTTGTTTTTAAATGTGATGTTGTGATCGTAATATCTGATTTTAAAATATAGGCAGGTCTTACCCACGTAGTACTTCTTGTTATTCGGTCTTTTTTTAACAAATAGTGTGTCTTCGTAAACAATACTTTTGATTAGGCATTTATTTTGTAGTGGGCAAAGTGTACGATTTATACAGTTACAGCTTTTCTCTTCATTACTAACTTTTTCATTTCTATTTGGGTGATTGCTGTTAGGATTTGGGTTATTACCATTTTAGTTGTTATATTTTTGATTTTCTTAGTGTTATTTTTGCTATATTGGTCATTTTTTACGTAAATTGTTATTATGTTTATTTACCATTTTTATTTTAGTATTTTGTAATTGTGTGCCTTAATTATCATTTCTAAGTTATATATATATATATATATATATATATATATATATATATATATATATATATATATATATATATATATATATATGAAGTAATCCAACAAAAGATATAAGCGTCAACTAATATCTTATAATTAGTGAAACATCCGGATAAAAACTGAAGCTCAATATACTGGATAGAGCATTAATATTATAATATAAAATGAAGTAATAAAATAAGGTGTCAATGCAAAGTATCCTTAAGTCCTTAGCTCATGAGTTTTCAAAGATAATTCTTCTCTTCAGAGGACCATTACCGCAGTTATACTACTACAGGTAATAAAATTACGCTTTGAAAATATATAAAATTATATACACAAATACATAAAAATACATAACATCAAACATATCAACCCAAAAACATACTTTTTGTTGAATCCATACAGTCCATCCAGGTCATACATATTGAGAAGTATAATCAGGAAAGACATTACTCCAAGTTACAAACAGCAGTCCAAATACGTGTAATTGAAGGGGCTGACAAAGTTATCCAGTCGCGAGATGTGTCAATATTCAATGTTAATGATAAATAAATCAAATAATACAGAAAGTCCAATTAAAGTTCCAAAATCCCGATATGTGGAACCCAAGTCAAATCAAAGTTCGTTGTTTAATTAGAAAACCCGTTAAATCCGAATTGAGCAAAACAAGACTGAATCCCGGTCGCATCTTTGCTTGAACTTTGAATTCTAATAAAATTTGATTGACACCTTATTTTATTACTTCATTTTATATTATAATATATATATATATAGGCAGCATCTTCTCTTGCAGGTAAGTATTGTTGAATTTATGTCTAGATATCCTTTGGTAGATCCTTTGGTAGATGAATTTTCCATAGTTTAGATTTTTTTCCAAAGTACTATCAGACCCATACGGGTCCATCTTCATGGAAATGAGGTTAATCAGGTACAGACCATGTGTTAGTATTATACATGGTTTTGGCGGGAATTATGTAATAAGTACGAAACTAAGATGGACCCAGATGGGTCTGAAAGTATTTGGGACACAAATTCATCAAATCAAATTCATCAGCCAATTTCCCCCCGAAACTAAGATCCTGATTCGGACTATTGAAAGGATCTAGCAAAGGATATCTAGACATGAGTTGTCTCTTATATTCAACAATATATATATATATATATATATATATATATATATATATATATATATATATATATATATATATATATATATATATATATATATATATATAGCAAGAGATAGAGAGATAAGATATTCCATAATGGGATTTTACGTTTCTTCTCTGGAGATTATGGATCTCTCTAGGAAAAGCTAGTTTCTTTGCCCGGAACATACTGGCCGATTTTCCGACTCCATTTAAAAACATTGATATTTGTGATCTATTGATCTTGATTTTTACTGCAATGTGTAATCTTATATTTCGTCAGTCAGCTGAAGCTAATATTTGTCTACGCCATAAAAAAATAAAAATTGTATTTCCGGTCGATTTTAATCTTTTAATATTTAATCTTGGTCGATATTTCATTTTTGATTGGTCCGAATTAGATCATATTTTTTTCAATTCGATCAACTCAATTTTTGATATTCACTTAGTCACCATTATTAAAATTGACTTCAAAGTCAACCAATTCGCCCAAAAAGAGACATTTCCTTCACCTTATAAGACTACAAACCTCCGTTTAGAAGTAGACGCACATAGAGACTCATAAAACCAACCAAAAGCAAAATGGATTTAGCTAATAAACATATAATTAGAAATATAAATAAACATTAAACACCACACAGATCTTCAACTTTGAATCAATTCCCAAACGACAATTTGTTCAAAGCTATTTCTAATAAAGAACAATGCCGATTCACACAATTCGCCAATTTAACAGGGAAATTCTCAACAAAGCCTTATTTTTCGCAAAATCCTTCGTAGAAATCAGCCATCTAGAAACAGACACAATCCTCCATGCAAGAAACTCCCTCCTCTTCTTTGACAATAGAATATAGGTTTTAAAAAATCCAACCCCGAAGACCCCTTTGATGTACCGATGGGAGCCTACGACAGTGCGTACGTGTGCGATCTGATCGGGCGGTTCATCTTATACTCTCTACTACCCATGTTCCCTAACCAATTAGCCCAAGAAGGGACATTTTTTTACCTTATAAGATCACAAACACCAGTTTAGAAATAAACTCATAAATCTCGCCAAAATCGAAATAGAATTAATAAACACATTAAAGGCCACACAGGAGCCACTGGACTCATGAAGAAGAACTTGAAAGATTATTTAGCAAGTATACCTGGTGAACCAAGTGCAAGAAAAATCCAAACAACTGCACTCAAGGAAACAGCCAGAATCCTGAAAAGGCTCTCGGTTGGAGTCTTTAAATAGCGGGTAATCGTATGGCATTTGGAAGAATGCCCCGTCCCCAGCAAATGAATGAAAATTAAAATAAAAAAGAGATATGTACGAATTTAGATCAATTGCCAAACGACCATCGACAAATTTAAAGCCATTATTAATAAATATGGCGTATTGTTGTCACATCTAGGCTAGTGAACCATCCACAGGTCAAAAAAGAGTCTCTAATCTGATAGGTCCCTCACTATCCATCAAGCTCCAGCCCCTGTCCCATCGCCGCAATGTTGCATCCTTGTGCTTGTTCTACAAATACTTCAATGGAATATGCTCCAATCAACTTGTTGCTCTAGTGCCCCCTCGACGTAAATACACTAGACCAACCCGAAAATCAACTAAATCCCATATCCATTCACTGCGGAGGGCCCCAGATGCCGGAGAGCCTTCTACTTCAATAGCTTCTTTCCCTAAGCTGTCGGCCTTTGGAACTCCCTCCTTGCTCTCTGTTTTCCCGACGGTACCGACATTCAGAAATTTAAAACTAATGTGAACAAGCATCTCGCTGCACAGCTCCCAATTTAGGATGACCCCCCCCCCCAAACTTATACCTTAATTCTCAGTATCCACTTACGTCTACAGTGGCAACTTGCCATGTTTGGGGTGAACTATGTTAAAAACAACATTAAGTGCGTAAAACTAATAAAAATTAAAACTTTCTTTCATTTAGTTCACAGTGGAAGTTCCCCGTGTCCCACCCGCACTTATTACGTCGGTGCTTTGGTTTTAGAAATAATCAACCGGGTAGCAAGAACTCCTTCACCCCCAACCCTTCGTACCCGGCAAAATTGGACTTAATTAAAACCTTATCAAACATTTTATATATCTGGTTACTACAAACAACACAGGTATCTGAGTCAGGGAATGTATCAGTATAAATATCTTGTAACCTATACTTGCACTCACATTGATCAAATTTAAACAAAGGCCCATCCCAGAAAGATTGGCTGTGAAACCACATGGTATTACAGCAATTCGTCGCAAATTAGTCGACAGAAGAATTAAATGCAATTTTTACAATATCCAACAGAACAAAAAAGGGAGACACCAACCTAACCTCAATCCCCAAAACCCACACACCCAAAAATAGTAATTTAACTTAAAAATCAGTTAAACTCAAATGTGTGTAAGCCGACGAGAAGGGCAAATAACTCAATCATACTTAGGGTTATCGCCCCTGTCCGTTAACTAGTAGTCATAGAGCTTCGTCGGTCATGTCCGACCATAAATGACAGATCTAGCCGGCTTGTTTCAGTATTCACAAAGTCTACAAAGGGGCATACTGACTTAATCTTGGCATTTCTTGCTGTGACTGAGAAGATGTATAATTGTAATTATTTATCTGTCTCCTCGCGAGGGGTGATGTGACACAAGGTCAATTTTAATGGGGGCCATAATTGAGCACCACAAGGGGCTCACAGTTATATCCATTAATCAGACCAATGAGTTCTCAATGAGAAGTCATCAGCCTTACGATTCTCTTCCGAATCAATTGCAAAGGAAACTACAAAGATCGGCCAAAACCATTTGACAATATTTCTGAAATTAAATATTCTTCTTACTTATATTCTTTAAATATTTCAGACTAACTGATTTCACTAAAAGTATAAAACATGCAAAATACAAGTTTGAGTAAATAATCATTTGACGATGTTTCTTACATAAAAAGGGGAGGTGCTGCTCAAGCACTCTTTCTTGCAAGGTTCAAAATCAACTTTGCAATCTAGTGGGGAATAATCACTTCTGTTCTTTACAGCCCCTTTCTTGCAGTGCTAGTCTTTCTCTACTCTATCATTATTTTCATGGAAAGTGCTCGACTGAGCTCTAATCTCTGGTTCCTCATTGTAAAGCATTCACAATAACTCGTCTCTCTCCACAACTGAAAAGTAAAGTACTTCCCTTTTGTGTCGAACATCGAACGCAATTTCCATGAATAGTTTCTTTCTAATAACTCCCCATCTGTGGAACACATTACCACGTGACTGCTTCCCACGATACTACAACATGTTCTTCTTCCAATGTCAAAAATACATGCCATGAACCGTCCCCATAAATAATCAAATTTTCTTCATTCTATTCATCATTTTCAATCCTCTCACAATATTCTTCATCATTCAACTGACAATTTCTTTCATTCTTACTGACAATTGTTTGAAAAACAACATTGCAACTAGGTCAAACAATCGGCTACTGATTACTGAGAGAAGTGCTGCTCAAGCACTCTTTCTTGCAAAGTGCAAACTCAACTTCGCAATCTAGTGGGGGATAATCACTTCTGTTCTTTACAGCCCCTTTCTTGCAGTGCTAGGAAAAGCGTGCAAGAAGGAAGGAAAGGGCAAAAGCAAGTGAGCTTCCTCATCCACCTTCCTACCTCATCTGTGACAACTGTGGAAGAGACTGCAAAGTCCGCATATCCAGACCTTGCAGTCTCTGCCACAAGCATTATCCTGTATCTCTACAAAGCCACCATTCGCCCATGCATGGAGTATTGTTGCCACATCTGGGCTGGTGAATCATCTACTAGTCTCTCCCTCCTTGACAAGGTCCAAAAAAGAGTCACCAACCTAATAGGTCCCTCACTGCCAACCAAGCTCCAGTCCCTGTCCGATCGCCGCAATGTAGCATCCTTATGTTTGTTTTACAAATACTTCAATGGATTATGCTCTGATGAATTGGCTACTCTGGTTCCCCCTCGACGTAAATTCACTAGACTAACTCGACAATCAACTAAATCTCATTCATTCACTGTGGAGGTCCCCAGATGCCGGAGAGCCTTCTACTCAAATAGCTTCTTTTCTCGTGCTGTTGGCCTCTGGAACTCCCTCCCTGCCCCCTGTTTCCCCGACAGTACTGACATGCAGAAATTTAAAACTAATGCAAACATACATCTCGCTGCGCAGATCCCAATTTAGGTTGACCCCCCCAACCTTCTCCTCTTTTCTTTTTTCTCAGTAGCCCCTTACGTCTACAGTGGCGGACTGCCTTGTTTGGGGTGAACTATGTTAAAAAAATAAAAATAAATAAAAAAATATCAAGCCTCCTCGGGTTATTTAATGCTGAACGAATATAGTCACTTTGGTGAAACCTTTTATGCTTTAAGTTCCTTATATCTTCACGTATGTATTCATGGTGTTTAGTTGAGTGAAAGGGGGAAGGGAGGGAAAGGGGTGGAGGGGGGTATGGAGGGAAAGAAAGAAAGGGGAGGGGGGTGCTTTCTTTGTTTTGGGTTTTGCAGAACATGATTGAGTTTTGCAAAGAGAGAATGAAAACAATTAAACATCAATGTTTGGTGCATTTTGGGTCAGGACGCCGATATCTTCAGACAGCCTGATCTGGTGGTGAAGAAGCTAGGTAAAAATGAAAATTTACATACCCAGGTACTGTGCTAACACTGCTCAAGAAACGGGTATTATAAAGCTTAACTGAATTACCCTCCGCAGATGTATGTATGGATGTATGTATCTGAAAAGCGATTACATCAGCTAGTATGGATTTAGTATCTAGGTGGGCCAGTGCAATTTACCTTGACACGAAAATCTGACAAACAAGTTCGCTGTCGGACTAAAAGAATAATAGTACTAAATATAAAGCTTAACTCGATTGCGATCCGCAGGAGATATATTACATAATGGATGTATGTATGTGAAGAACGATTACATCAGCTAGTATGGAGTTAGTATCTAGGTGGGCTAGTGCAAGTTAACTTGACACAAAAATCTGAAAAACAAGTTCGCTCTCGGACTAAAAGAATAAAAAAAGTCTGAACTCAGGTTTGTAGTTCAAGGAAAGATCAAGTGTTATGTCAAATTCAAACCTACTGCGTTTTTGATTAGTAATTTGTTGTTTTTACTCTTCTTGGTGTTCGTCTATAAGATATATCAATAATATTTTATGTGTGTATAAAATAGAGGAATTGTCGATGAAAAGAAACGTCTTCACTGAACAAATAGTAATGCGCAAATATAAATACAAACACGCCTTTTATTTTACAGGTCACTGGTTTCGGTGTGGCAGCACGCCGCGCTGTTTATGACGAACTATTTATTCAGCCATATCGATTATCACGCATGTGATTTTCTCAACATCAAGAAATTTGTGACGTAAACACGACAAACATTCAGTTTAGAAAAGTAGACGATTTTACTTACAGAAGGTCGTAATTTAATATTCAAAATTAATTCAGCCAGATTCGTCAATTCAGACCTAAATAGCAATGCATCTGACACGTCGATATTTGATTCTGACTAGCCATTCCTTTTTGTTCTTTACATAAAAAATGTATTTCGCTTGAGTTTTTTTTCCAAAATACTCATACTAGGAAGCTTGTTAGACCGGGGGGAATTTTTGGTTAACCGTTTTCTTTTGAGTTTTAAATTTATTTTTCTGTAAAGCCTTTTTCTGGGCACAATTTCTAAGTTTAAGTGGAAACCTATCACGGCGTTGCCAGAGGAAATTAAGAGAACCAAGAATTGCAAACCTCACAAGTAAACTGACCGAAAATAGCCAGAAATGCCTTTTTACCTAAAATGCTAAACCTTTATCCACGATATAAGAATATTTGTTAAAAGGGGATTACTTACTGATTGCGAGCTTTGCCGCGGTGTGTGTGTGCGTGTTTACAATTTTGCAAAAGAATGAAATGGCTGACTTGTTTACAAATCAATCGAAATGTATTAGAGTGGTATTAAATTTCGTAACGAAATAAATTGCGTAGAAGAGATACTCACAGACATTTTTCTTGGTTGTCGTGTGTGTTTGGGATGGGTGCTTTGTTTTTATTTACAATGTAGAACTTGATCGCAACAATCAGAAGTGAATTGCAATATTCAAATTAGTTTACCTCAGGACGTCGATCACATACGTAGTCGTACCTAAGTAGTCAGCTCCACAACGACAACGAAATTTATAAATCACAGAAATCCTTTCGAATGGTAGGTAAACCATCCTTCCGGGCAGGAAGAGAAAAAAAGTACAAAAGACCAAGCGAATGTTCCATAAACAAAGTTTTTTTCCAAGAGCGTCCCGTCTGTGGAACAAAATACAACAAAGCTGCTTCCCAGCCGACTTCAACATGGTCGTCTTCAAGTCTAATGTAAACAAATACTTGTTAAGTCGTCCTCTTGGATAATCAATTCATCTTAAGAAATCTTCTGTCCATTTCACGGTTGTTTTTCATCCTGACACTGTGTCACTCGACGTCCAACCGACAGTGTATCTAACCTCTATCCTCCAATGGCACCCGGGCCTTGATAAGCGGTGAGCTGCGCTATAGATAAAAAACAACGCTTAGAAGAAGAAGAAGAAGAAGAAGAAGAAGAAGAAGAAGAAGAAGAAATATTCTCCATAATAACATGGCCCCCGTCGGGACGTAACGATGGAAATTTTCAAAAAAATAAAAATGCCTCTTTATTAGATGTGAGTTAATCAACGTTTGTTTCCCTAAGGTTTTTCATAGGTGCAGAAACGTATCTGTAATTTGATTGGCCCCACCTTTTCTTCTCTACACCCTCTCTCTCTCTCTCTCACACACACACACAAACGTGATGTTGCTAGTCTCAGTCTTTTCTATAAATACTATTATGGCATGTGTTCTTCAGAGTTATGTGATCTATTCTCCGCTTCTTTTGTTTCAGCTCATTTGACTTATTGGTCTAGTGGTCTCCAGCAATTCGCTGTTTTGATACCTCATTGTAATACAACTTTCTATTCCAGTAGCTCCTTTCTAAGAACCGCAGCCTTGTGGAACTCTCTTCCTGCGTACTGTTTCCTCCTACCCATAACTTTGATCTTTTCAAGACTAAGGCCAATAGGCATCTCCTGTCTTTGCGATAATCATATTTCGTTCTTATTAGCTCCTCACATCAAGTGGCTTCATACCGTGTCTGGAGCGATTTCTATTAAAACAATTTGTTTTTAATGGAAACTAAAATGTACCAACATGTTCTGTGATTGTGTTATGTTTAAAACAATGTGTGTTCATTGTTCTAATTAGTTGTAATTTGTAATTAACTGAAAAAGACACTCATCTCTCCTTTTCGCTTCTCTGACCCCCTTTCAGTTTGTTGAACCACTCTCTAATATTTCTCGATGTCCCTGTAAGCGTCTAAAGAAAGAACGACTCTCTCTTTACAGTGTAATCATCTAATGCACATACATGTGTCTGTACCCACCACAAACCCGCATGTAAATTAGATGGCAAATAATAATAATAATAATAATAATAATAATAATAATAATAATAATAATAATAATAATACAGAAGCAAATGATGACGATGATGACGATGGTGATGCTGCTGCCGCTGTTGCTGCTGCTGCTGATGATGATGATGATCATGATGATTATTATTATGATGACGACGACGACGACGATGATGATAATGATGATGATGATGATGATGACGACGACAATTGGGATGATGATGATGATGATGATGATGATGATGATGATGATGATGATGATGATGATGATGATGATGGCGACGATGGCTATCGGAAACGAAGGAAAAATCTATGGAATATGTCTACTAATGTATCATTGAACCAATTAATCAATTTATATATGTATATAAAGTTTAATATATACATATATACATATATACATATGTGTTTACATATTTCTATGTACAGGATTCGCTCCTAAACTAATTAATCGATCATTATGAATTTTGTCCCATCGTTTTATTCTTGTAGTTGTTTTACAAGTATTTCAATGGAATGTGCTCCGATGAACTTGTTGCTCTTGTGATACAATGAAGGCCGCGAGGATAGGATCTGACTCATCGACAGAGACAAAAGAAAAGCGGGAGTGGTCAGTTTCCATTGTTTAGGACAGGTGACTCAGAAAAGAATACCGGACACGACATTTAGGAGTGACAACGTTTTACGACAGTTTGACGACAGTAAGGTAAGTTAGTTTTACAACAGTTTGACGGCAGTAAGGTTTATGGTAAAAAGTTAACGAGTTTGGGGGTTCGGAGAGAAGCCGAGCAGTTAGGGATCGAACCTCCACAGAGAGCGGATCGGACCGGAAAACGATGAGAGGAGCTGGCGACTTGAGCAACGACAATGGGGGTCTCGACAGTCCGTGACGGTGTCACACACACTCATAGTTCCAACTATATTATACACAAAGTATATGTGTTTGTGTTCTTTTTCGAGAGTTATGTTTCTTTTATTTAACTTTGCCTGTGCTGTTGCCTCGACGATTCGTCAGTGGATAGACGACTCGGTTAGACGATACGATGGAGAAAAGAATACCACGGACACACAACGTTGGGGTTGAGGGTCGTCGAGTGGGGCAACATGGTTCTACACTCTGCTGCTCCCTATACGTAAATACACTAGACCAATCTGTTAATCAGCTAAATCCCATCCATTCACTGTGGAGATCCCCAGATGCCGAAAAGCCTTCTACTTCAATAGTTTCTTTTCATTGAGCTGCCGGTCTTTCCTGCTCCATGTTTCCTTCTCTGCTCCATGTTTCTCCGACTGTACCGACATGCAGAAATTTGAAACTAATATGAACAAGCATCTAATTCTCAGTACTCATTACGTCTACAGTGGCAACTTGCCTTGTTTGGGGTGAAGTATGTTATATATATATATATATATATATATATATATATATATATATATATATTAAGTATTCATTACCTACAGACATCGATGTTTCATGCTTACGCAATCTTCACTGCAGGAAGCTAATTTCCGACGGTTGGCGGGCGCGAACTCCGATCACAAATCGCCACTGATTCGCATTGGCCACCACAAATTAGCTTAGAATTTAGGAGAAATTTAACTTTGTAAATACCCAGTCGGATCTCGCAATGAAGCTAGAAATACTGCTTGTTATTAAACTCACTCAGAGTACCCGGCCTTGGTAAAGGGGACTTTTAATAATATTTATAAATAAATATTAATTATATATATAATTATATAATATATATATATATATAGATTTAGATTTTTCACTTATAAAATAGATCATTCAGTGAAGACCGGGGTTGTTCCAATAAAAAACAAGCTCGATGATACTCGATTACAGAGTACAGAGCATTTATGTGATTTTATGAAGGCTTACCAAAGCATTTCTTTCAGGACACCAATGATCACCATTAAAGATATTTTTTCCTACAAATACTATTTATTCAAATTAAATGTTTTTTCCTACACGTGTTTCACTACCAAGCAGTTACTTGCTTGGCAGATCATCAGGGAAATTAAATGTCTGGAATACTGGTTTCAACTGCCGACAAAACACAATGTGGCGTTGTAATAGTTGAGGTCACTTAAGAAGAGAAGAGGAAAAAATATAAAAATAAAAGTCAAACTTAAAAAGCAAGGAAGAACAACGATAAAAAAAAGAAAGTCCTAGAAAAGTCTTAGAAAAGTAGCTCGTGCATTATTTCTTCCACCAAGCCAACAAGCAAATAATCGGTCCCAAATACATTCAATAAAACCATAAAACCGGAAAAATGTGCGATAATACACTTTCACGTCGGCCGGTATAATGATGAATAAATCCCCCCCACAAGAAAACTCTCTTCACCTTATGTTGTCACCTGTTTTTACCCTTTTTGTTCTCTCGAAAGTTTAACCCTTAAACCCATATCCTCTCCTGAGCACTTTCTAGGCGACACCAAGTTAACTCTTCAAAACATTTAACAGCCTAATATACGCTCCCAATAAAACATTGAATCACAGGACTTGGTTTTTTTTTTGGGGGGGGGGGTAGTTTTTTTTTTAATTCCTATTTTAAATCTTAACTGTTAAATTCCAGCCCCTTTTTTCGAACTTCATTAAACTTTATAGTCCTACTTTCACCTACTCCCCAACACACACAAACTTTAAACAAATATACAAAACACTCTAAAACAAACAACGTATCCAAACGAGAGTGATACGTGGATTTACATTTCTAAAACAGATGACAACATAAGCTGAAGAGAGCCGGAGGGTTAAGTCCTTCTGAGCTTAAAACCGACGGTACTAATGTTGTACTAATTTTGTCTGTACCCCAAAATATATATATATATATATATATATATATATATATATATATATATATATATATATATAGAGAGAGAGAGAGAGAGAGAGAGAGAGAGAGAGAGAGAGCTGGTGATTTTTGACACGACCTGAATTTTGAGAGACATTGAATACCCTCCCTGCCCGCTTTTTACAATTTCCCAATTTCTCTTTATATATATATAGCTTCTTCTTCCCTCTCCGTCATAAATTATGTAATTCCTCCCCCCCCTTATAAAATTATAGATTAAATATGCTTCAAATTTCCCCCTCTCTCTAAATATGTATTAAATAGGTTGTCACTCCCTCTCTCTTTAATTATATTTGAATTGTCCAGTGTGAATTTCCCTTTTTTTTCAGTTTCAAAAATGTAATCATCTGAATTGGATGCTTGACAATACCACAAGGTTGAAATAAATGATTATGATTATGTAATTTCGTGTTACTATATTTTATTTTATTCTTGCTCTGTTTATTACATTGAGCTCTCATACCCAGATTTCCTCCTGGAATTATTTCATTATAACACAATATATATATATATATATATATATATATATATATATATATATATATATATATATATATATATATATATATATATATATAGTCTCGGAAGTTCTTTTAACCTTCAAAACTGAAAAAATAAAATAAAAAATAAATAAATAAATAAAAATTTTCGTTGAAAGATTTTAGTCTAGTAAGTCAATCAATCTACTGCAATCACTATTTTAGTTAACTTCCAAGAATTTACTCTAATATAAATATATTTTTATATATGTTTTTTTCTTTTTTTTTATATAAGGGATCGTCAGTTGTTTACCATATATATATATATATATAAACTGTGTTGATATATCTTCTTTAACTGTGTATGCTTTCTAAAAGCCAATCCACAGTAGCATTACGTAAACGTTCTGTGTCACCTGAGAGGTTTACTAAATTCAACAAATATTTATTAAGACTCGCCACGGCACAGCGGTTTACAAGGTAATCTCTATGGACAAACTTCCTTGTGTAATAGATAAGTGGTTGTCGTTGTGGCCTTTCGGGTGGGTTTGGGGATTTTGCTATGACAACCTGTGATGGGCCGGGCGAAATTGATTAGCGAATTCTTGGACAAAAATGGGCACAGCACAACAAAGAAATGAGACAAAAGTGAGTCATTTGCAGGTGAAGAAGTAAAAAAAAAACAGGAAGGAAGGAAAGAAAGAAAGAAAGAAAAAGAAAGAAAAAAAAAAGAAAGAAAGAAAGAAAAGGATAAAAAATTTAAAGAAATTAATTTGTAGAAAGAAACAAGAAATGGAAATAAATAAAGAAAAAAAGAAGGAAAGAAATAAGGGAAGGAAGTAGAGAAAGAAAGAAAGAAAGAAAGAAGGAAGGAAGGAAAGAAAGAAAAGAACAAGGAAAGAAAGAAGTTAAGATATAAGGGAAAGAAGAAAGAGAGTAAAAAAATGTAAGAAAGAAAGAAAGATGAAAGGAAAAGAAAGGGAAAACAAACCAACCAAACTATAAAAAGAAGAGAAAGACGGAAAGTAAGAATAACAAAATTTAAAAATAGAAAAAAGGAAAGAAATGGACAACGAAAAAAAAGAAAGTGAGAAAAAAAAAGGAAAGTGAGAAAAAAAAAGAAAGTGAGAAAAAGTTAGAAAGAAACAAATAAATAAATAAATGTTAAAAGAAAGAAAAACAAATAACGATTAAAAAAGAAAGAAAGGAAAAAGAAAGGAAAATAGAAAAAAAAAGAACTAATAAACATTTGAAAAAAGAGAGAGCAAAAGGAACGAAATTTGTAAAAAAAATAAAGAAAAGGAAAAAAGAAAGGAAGAAAGAGATAAAGAAAGAAAGAATATTAAAAATTAAAAATAAAACATAAATAAATAAAAGAAGAAATAATAAACAAATAAAAATTCCAAGAAGAAAGAAAGAGACGAATTCTTTATTTACGGGGGGGGGGGGGCGTATAGTATAGTATATATAGTCATGTTTACATTTTTAAATATTAATTTTAAAGTTGTTGTTAGAAAATACTTGATTCAAAAAAGAAGGGTATGTGATTTAAGGGTACAGAAATATAATGTTTAAAGCAATATTTAAAAAAGAAGAAATATCATTTTTAGTAGAAAAAAAAATAAGAAGAAAGCTTCCAATTCAATTCTATCCAAGAGGAAAAAAACAAAGCTTACCCCATTTCAAATACAAATTGTGTGTGCGTGTTTGTTTGTTTTTTAATATTTTGTGAGGGAACAGAGTGATTTTAAAGAAATCAAATTAAGCTAAAACGTGGCAAAACGTTTAAAATCAAATCAATTTTAACTTCCTTCTGTATTGTGATAATTCAATAAAAAAAAAATAACAACTATTTAGAACAAAGTGTAGTATATGTTCTGATATTACACTGTAATATTCTGTCTTCGGTCAGTGAAGGAGAAGTCCTTCTAGACTGAGGTAGTTTAAATTTTTGTTTCAATCGACGTAAATTCATTAGACCAACCCGACAATTAGCCAAATCCCATCCATTCACTGTGGAGGTTCCCAGATGCCGGAGAGCTTTCTACTCCAAAAATTATTTCCTCGTGCTGCTGGACTCTGGAACTCCCTCCCTGCTCCCTGTTTTCCTGACGATACTGACATGCAGAAATTTAAAACTAATGTAAACAGACATTTTGCGCAGCTCTCAATTTAGGTTGACCCCCCCCCCCCCAAACTTCCACCCTTTTTCTCAGTAGCCCCTTACATCTACAGTAGCGGCCTGCTTTGTTTGGGGTGAACTATGTTTTTAAAAAATCCAGAGTGCTCATTCTGGGGGAGCTGGATTACCACACATCAAAAATTTACCTTGTGTCTAACTTTGCCCTCGTGAGGAGGCAAGTAAATAGGAATATCTGTTTAGGGACTTTTTTTTACATTGTGTACGCTTTCAGCGTCCGAAATTCTCTTTTTAAAAAGCCAACATTCTATGCGATTATTCGATTTCTAGTTTCAAACTTACATTACAATTATAATTTAAGCTGTAGTAACAACTATTAATAAAGATTTAAATTAATATTGAATAATCGTAAAAAATGACGATTTTTCAAAGATAGGACGCTGAAAACGTACACACATCTGAAAAATAAATAAATAAATAAAAAGACAAAGGAATTTAAATTTGCAAAGTAGTCGACAAATTTTAATTTTATAATTAGAACTTAGTTGAAATTTTTCCATTTCTAAACTTCATCAGAAAAATATTACTGTGCGCAGTATTTTTATTGTACTCATATTGTAAACGAAGATAATTGCGAAAAACAGTTGGCATTCCAATTATCTCCCTTGAAAATAATTCAAAATATTTCAAGAAACGTTTTGGTAATTAATCTTTTTTTTATTATTAAATCACTTCAATTAATTACTGTTAATATCAACAAAACTATTGCATATATATAGGGAAAATAGCGAACTAAAATTCGAAGTATATAAAACAAAACACTAATTTATTATGAACAGTTTAAAAAATAATTATGCAAATTAGACGTACAGAATCTTCCGTTTGGATCTTTAATCTCTAGTATATATAGAGTATTTCCGAATTACATTTTGTAGTACTTACTTAAATAACATAGAGGCATTTTGTATGTAATATAGGTATGATATATGAAAAGACTTTCGCGTTTATTCAAACGAATTTTCAAGAAGTAAGAAAATTTTTATATCTAAACAAAGCAACCCGACAAGCAGCAAAATTCCACCCCTTCATTGTGGAAGTCCCCAGATGCCGAAAGGCTTTCTACTCTAATAGCTCCTTTCCTCGAACTGCTTGCCTTTGGAATTCTCTCCTTGCCCCCTGTTTCTCCGACTGTTCCAACATGCAGAAATTTAAATGTAATATTAACAAGTGTCTCGCTGCACAACTCTCCACTTAGAAGGCTCCTATAAATCTGGCCCCTAATTCACAGTAACCCCTTACGTCTCAGTGGCAACGTGGCCCCTTGTTTGGGGTGAATTGAAGTAAAAAAAGAAATTTAAGTAAGAAAAAAAACAAATGAAAGAAAAATTGAACAAAAAGATTTTTTTTTTTACATATTTCACCCCAAACAAGGCAGGCCTCCACTGTAGATATAAGGGGTTACTGGGAATTAGAATGTAGGTTTTCAGTGTCAGCTGTGTAGTGAGATGTCTGTTTACATTAGTTTTAAACATCTGCATGTCGGTACAGTCGTAGAAACAGGGAGCAGGGAGGGAGTTCCAGAGACCGGTAGCACGAGGAAAAAAGCAATTGGAGTAGAAGGCTCTCCGGCATCTGGGGACCTCCACAGTGAATCGATTGGATTTAGTTGATTGTCGAGTTTGTCTAGTGTATTTATGGCAAGGGGGCACCAGAGCAGCAAGTTCATCGGAGCACAATCCATTGAAGTATTTGAAAAAGAAGCACAAGGATGCAACATTGCGGCAATGGGACAGGGGCTGGAGCTTGGTAGATAGTGAGGGACTTATTAAGTTGGCGACTCTTTTTTGGACCTTGTCAAGGAGGAAGAGACTAGTAGATGATGCCCCAGCCCAGATGTGACAACAATACTCCATGCATGGGCAGATGATGGCTTTGTAGAGATACAGGATAATGTCAGGTGTGAGGAGTTTCCTAGCACGGTAGAGGGAGCCCACTTTCTTTGCTACAGCCTTGGCAATGTCTTCAATGTATTTGTTCAAATTCATGTTACCTGTGAAGGTTAGGCCGAGGAGTTTGAATGATGAACTCTCAGGTAGGGTGTTAATTGCCATGACAATCTGTGTTTGAAGAGGTTTCTTGTAGTTATTGAAGGAAAGGAGCTTTGTCTTTGCGGCATTAAAAGTTACCAACGATTTATGACCCCAATCCACAACAGCCTGGATGTCATTTTCTAAGGATTCAGCCATTGCCTCGGATATGTTCGCGTCCGTTTTGCCCACATGACGAGAGTAAAGCGTGGTGTCGTCAGCAGATTTACTTAAAACCTAGCAACAAGGTTTGTAGTGACTTTAATACGATTCGTCAGCACTTGAAAGTGACCGCCCCTATTTAATTGCCTCCCCACGAGGGTATAGTTAGACACAAGGTCAGTATTTAATGTGAGGAAAATCCAGCTACCAAAAAAGGGCACTCTGGGTTGGAACAAAAATTTAAATTGCCTCAGTATAGAAGAATTTCTCCTTCAATGACCGAGGACAGAATAGACTAAGTGCAGTATCAGAACAGATACTACACTTTGTTCCTAGTCAAAAGGCGAAGGGTAGCATATAAACTGTCTAAAATCACACCAAAAACTAACAAATTGTTTCGGACCAGAGGCGCAACGGATTAAAGTTTTGATTAACAATCACTTTTAAGTGAGAGTCCCTATTTACTTGCCTCCCCATAGGGGCAGAGTTAGATACAAGATCGGTTTTTAATCTGGGGAAAATCCAGCTCCCCAAAAGGAGTGGGATAAAAAAATTTAGTCCGTGTATGTGGGAGCAGGGTATCTTACTATTGTACCTAGGTATTATGTGCATGTGGTGTCCGTGGGCGTGTATATGAGGTGGGTGGATCTTTCCCCTCACATGGGTAATCCGGCGGATGCAGGGGAGGGGATAATTCATAGATGCTTTTCTAATGATCTTTTGCGATGAAAATTGTGATTCTGGGAATTCTTCCCGTCTGACGGAACATTCCACTCGGAGTCTGGCAAGCAGAAGGAAACAATTCTTTGGATGTGGCACCGCTAAATTTGGAATGCCTGAAGTCTGAGAGGGGGGGGGGTGAGGGTTAAAATGGGTTTTTATTCTCCACATCTGACGATGATTATCAAAGATTGGGTGAGTATGCGTTCATTCGGAATTATCGAGAGGGAAGTACAGTTGGTAAAAAATATATGTTGATGTTTTTAAATGGGTATGAACACAGTGTTACATACAATAATAGATAGATAGAGAAAGCGAGAGAAAATAGTTATCCACGGACATGTGTTTCACTGCTACTGCAGCTCACCAGTGTGGCTGACTAGCCACGCTGATGAGCTACAGTAACGACAAAACACGTGTCCGTGGATAACTACTTTCTCTCTCTCTCTCTCTCTCTCTCTCTCTCTCTCTCTCTCTCTCTCTCTCTCTCTCTCTCTCTCTCTCTCTCTCTATCATATATATATATATATATATAATAATGGTAATAATCCAGGTGAAAAATATCCACAGGGTGGTAATCCAGAGAATTTTAACCGGGTTTATAAAAAGTGCTCAATATCAAAATAGAGCTTTATATATGATAGTTTTATTTACACAGACATGTACAAAATCTGCGACACTGGCATGTCGATGTTATCGATCAACAGTTACTATAAACTGAGATCTCATCAGGCAGAGTTAGAATCCGATCTTAACCTCAGATCATATTTGGAGAGAATGAAGTGGAGGGGTAGAGACAGAGAAGAAGAAGGAAAGAAATTTAACATTTCAAAAATTAAAGCCGTTAAAAAATTAAAATTAAAATTAAAATTAAAATTAAAAATTAAAAATTAAAAATTAAAAATTAAAAATTAAAAAATCTAAAAATCTAAGGTCTAGAATCTGAAACAGACAGGGCAAATAAATAAATAAATAAATAAATAAATAAAAAATAAATAAAAAATAAGAATATATGGTGGAAAGAGGAACAAATAATGATGAGGGGAGAGACACATAGAGGAAAAAAGAAAAAGAAGAAGAAGGAGAGAGAGAGGGGGCGTCTGTTGATTTAGGTAGAAATTAGTAAAAAAATTTTAGAAAGAATAAATAAGCAGATAAAAACATTCTATAAACTTAATCAATGGATAAACACTGCAGATACAATAAACTGGTTCCTCAAAATAGTAAATAAAACTGATTGCTCATTCATCCAGTTTGATATTATTAACTACTACCCATCTATTTCTAAAGAACTCTTTGAAAACGTTATCGATTTTGCCACACTTCTATCTGATATTTCTGTAGATGAAATCAATATAATTCGAAAATGCAGAAATACAGTACTAATCTGTAAACATGAACAATGGACTAAAAGTAATCAATTTGGATCTTTTGATGTTTCTATGGGTTCCCTGGACTCAGCAGAAGTCACTGATCTGGTTGGTCTTTACATACTATATAATCTCACAAAAAACATTAGCATTGAAGATATAGGCCTATATAGGGATGACGGATTACTAATAGTTAAGAACTCAAATGGACAAAAATGTGAAAGAGTAAAAAAAATTATCCTTAGAGAAATGAAAAGATTAGATCTCAAAGTAGAAATAACATCTAACATTAAAATAGTTAATTTTCTAGACGTAACATTTAACTTAGATAAAGAAACTTATGAACCGTATACTAAAGACAATGCCAACCCGATCTATGTGCACCCACTCTCTAACCACCCAAAAACCATTATTAAACACATCCCCAGATCAATCGAAAAAAGAATTAGTGATAACTCCTCTAATGAAGAAATTTTTAACAAACACAAGGACTTTTACAATAAAGCGTTAAAGCAAAGTGGATACAAAAACACCCAAATTAAATTCACCAAACCTACACCTCCCAACAACAGACGCAAAAATAGGGGTAGAAAAATTATCTGGTTCACACCCCCATATAACAACATGGTTAAAACCAAACTCGGTAAAAGATTCTTAGACTTAATCAATCTACACTTCCCTCCCAACAATATACTGCACAAAATCTTTAATAAAAACACCCTCAAATTAAGCTATAGCTGTGGT
>OY744545.1:890505-968005 GCA_963556195.1 Sepiola atlantica
TGACGTCATGAGCGATACAAAAAACGATCATGGCGTCATGAGCGATACAAAAAACGGTCATTGCATTCTGAGCGATACAAAAAACGATCATGGCGTCATGAGCGACACAAAAAACGATCATGACGTCATGAGCGATACAAAAAACGATCATGGCGTCATGAGCGATACAAAAAACGGTCATTGCATTCTGAGCGATACAAAAAACGATCATGGCGTCATGAGCGATACAAAAAACGGTCATTGCATTCTGAGCGATACAAAAAACGATCATGGCGTCATGAGCGATACAAAAAACGGTCATTGCATTCTGAGCGATACAAAAAACGATCATGGCGTCATGAGCGACACAAAAAACGATCATGACGTCATGAGCGATACAAAAAACGATCATGGCGTCATGAGCGATACAAAAAACGGTCATTGCATTCTGAGCGATACAAAAAACGATCATGGCGTCATGAGCGATACAAAAAACGGTCATTGCATTCTGAGCGATACAAAAAACGATCATGGCGTCATGAGCGATACAAAAAACGGTCATGGCATTCTGAGCGATACAAAAAACGATCATGAGCGATACAAAAAACGGTCATGGCGTCATGAGCGATACAAAAAACGATCATGGCATTCTGAGCGATACAAAAAACGATCATGGCGTCATGAGCGATACAAAAAACGGCCATGGTATTCTGAGCGATACAAAAAACGATCATGGCGTCATGAGTGATACAAAAAACGATCATAGCGTCATGAACAATACAAAAAACGATCATGGCATTCTGAGCGATACAAAAAACGGTCATAGCGACATGAGCAATACAAAAACTTGACAAAGTACAGTCTTTTAGTGAATTATAAAAATAATTTATTCCAAAAAATTAGAACTTTAAAATGTTTTCATTGTTTTTTAAAAGAACTTGAGCAACAAAAGAGCAAGTAACGCAAAGACAGGAGATGCACAAAAACGAAATTGCTGGGTGTGAGATCTGCAGACCTGCGAGGCCAAGGCATGAGAACGCGATCATCTCACCCAGACCGTCCAATCCATCTGTCTGACAATGTTGTGTTCAGAAACTGTCTAACCCTGAGGCTGCAGTGCGGTGGCGCCCCATCCTGTTGGAAAATGAAGTCGTCAGACTCTTCCTCACTCAAATCATTCATTAACCAGTTTTCCAGCATGTCGAGGTACGTGTCACCATTGACTGTTGCTCTTTCAAAGAAAACAGCTTTCTGTGATATAACCTCTTTTCGGAATTTTGTGCGAAATGCACGTTGAACACGTGTCCATCATTCAGTTTTTGAAAATTTAAGGACGCAAAACGTCTTTTCTGGTTGAGTGAACGCCATTACCGGGCCTGAAAAGATATTTAAAAAATCATTAGCATTACAAAAAGCTGAATGAATGTAGCTTTAAAATGGTACCAGTTCCATCTTACTACCATTCATAGTCCAGCAGATATGAGGACTTGAAATGTGCCCAAGACTTTTGGAAAACCCTGTACTTTAACTAGGAGAATACCAGTCTACGGACAGAAACGTTTTGCACCACTTTTACGAAGATTAAAATGAACATCCTAGAATCCTTATTCCAATTTTTATCAAATTCCATCACATGATTTTGATTCTAGAAAATGTCTAAAATTTAAGGTTCTTCAAAAAAATTGAAATTTAGAAAATCTTGCTTGTTGCAACGTTGTGCTTGTTTTACAAGTACTTCAATGGAATGTGCTCCGATGAACTTGTTGTTCTGCTGCCCCCTCGACCAACCCGACAACCAGCTAAATCTCATCCATTCACTGTGGAGGGCCCCCAGATGCCGGAGAGCCTTCTACTTCAATAGCATCTTTCCTCGTTCCCATATCATGTCCCCTAAAGACCCTTTATAACGCACCAAACGAATTGAAAGTTGGGGAATATTTATTGATTGATGTCTGATACATAGTGTTAAAATTTCACAAAAATCGGGGGTATCAGAATTGTCCCTAAGGTCTTCCAACCCTTCTTTTACGCCTCAGCAAAAAACAAAATTAAACTAAATATAGCCCACATTACCACTCCTTATGCATAGCGGCTATGCTCCAAAAGTCATAATGATCGGTTAACTAGTTTAGGAGTGAATCCTATACATAGGAATATATAAACATACTTAACTTTATATAAAGAGATAACACAAAATCTCTCTCAAAATGATACGGTCTCTATTCCGAAGCTGCACCTAATTTACTATTAGTATTAATGAAGATATATTGAAGCTGTTAGCTCCCACAATAGCTGCCAAACTTTATCGACTAGTTTTGTCTTACTTGCCAAGCAGTGATTAATTCTCATTTTACATATATTAATTTGTTTTCTTAATTTTGGCGTATTATTTTGCAAATATATATTAAAAGATTTTTCACGAATATTAATTTGTTGCCACTCGGACATAGGGTTAGTGCTAGGAAGGGTATGTTTTGTTTTGAATAAAATCAATCAGTGTTTAATAAGATTTGAATTGAAATATATTGCAAATTAAAAATCATAATAATGGTGTATCCAATATAAAAGAAATTGTCATTTATACGACGGTGACAGAGGAATTCCTTTATTTAAATTTAAAAATCAGAAAACAAATTAATTTTTGCAAAATAAATTAAAAAGAAAGAAATCCACAAAAATAAGGCAACCCAATTTATACGGTGTTTTTATAAACCAATCTCAGACTCTATGTCATCAGGGAGATCGTTTATATAGATCAGGAACAACAAAGGTCCAAGGATAGATCCCTGGGGTACACCAGCATTTATGTCTTAGATGAACGGCCATCGAGGACAACCTGGATTTTTCTTTTGTTTAGGAATGGTCTAATTATATTAAGTAATTGCCCAGTAATACCGTATGAGCGTATTTTCAGGAGAAGCCCTTTATGTCATACTTTGTCAAAAGCCTTGGATATATCAAGCGCTACTGCCCTAGCCTCTCCTGCCTTGTCAAGTGTATGATACATGCGTTCAGAGATGACCGTTAGGATGTTTGCAGTAGATCGTGCTTGTCTAAATCCATACTGGCGGTCAGAAAGAAGTTTAGCATTAACTAAGTGCCGTACTATCGCTAGATTGATTAAGGATTCAAAGATTTTAGCAAAGATCGGCAGTAGTTCTGAGGATCGGTTCTATTCCCAGAACTCTTGTAGACTGGTACCACAGAGGCAATTTTCCAGCTATCGGGTAAGCAAGATTCAGCTAGGCATTTATTGTAGAGTTTGGAGAGGACAGTGGCCAGTTCAGCAGAGCATTTCTTTATTACTATTACAGGTATAAGATCAGGTCCACAAGCTTTGGAGGTGTCAAGGTTTTTATGATGTCTCTGACCTGGGATGGGGTGATGACCAGGTTATCAAGTGTGGCTTTGGTCCGCAAAGGGAATTTGGGGAGGGGGTGGTTATCTGAGTCCAAAGTAGAGTTAGAAGCGAAACGCTGGGCAAGTAGTTCAGCCTTATCAGTGGCCGTGCAAGCGACCTCATTGTGGTTTGATAGTGGAAGAATCGTTTCACTACACTATAGTAGATTTTCCAGAAATCACGAGTACCTAGTTTCTGTGTCTGGATGCGTTTTTTTGTTAACTCATTATACTTTCTCTTCGCTTCGCCTATCACAGCCTTGCAATTATTTCTTGACTCTATAAATTTATGTCTATTAGTAGCTGACTTATGGCGGCCGAATTTACGGAATGCTTGTTGCCTCTCAGAAATGGCAGCTGCACATTCCGAAGTGAACCATTGAGGAGAGTGGGGCTTGCTAAAGAATTTTCGCATGGGGACATAGGCTTTAATGCCTGCTTTGACCCATTCAGTTAATTCGTTTGCACACTGGTCGGCAGGGAGTGAGAAGGTTTCCCTCCATGGGGCATCGCTGATGTGATCTCTGATTGACTCAAAATCAGCCTGCTCGTAGTATCTTGTTGTTTTGAGCAACGGTTCATCAGCTTTTGGACGACTTTTTAGGGTGATATGTATCATTAGCACAATGTGATCAGCATTCCCGAGTGGGCTATGAGCTTTCGTCACACAAGCCTCGAGCATTGAGGTCAAGAAGATGTCTAGAAGTGAGGCTTGTTGGTCTACTCGATTGGGAATGCGGGTCGGAAAATCGACAGTCTGAGAGAGGGAGTGAGCTAAGGAGAAATTTTCCGTAGAGTTGCCGGCTGCGTCAGTAAGGCTGGAGAATCCCAACCAGTCGCGGTGATGGGCATTAAAATCCCCAAATACATGTATCTGGGCATTCGAGTCAATTAAGAGTGCTCTATCTATGCTTTCAGAGACAGAGTTTAGCAGAGTACAGTCCTGGGTCGACGGGGAGCGGTATAAGAAATATAAGTAACTGACGCTGTGATGTAAAGTCAATCTAAAGCACATGTAGTCGTGGTCATCTGATTCTAAACTCTAAACTCTAAATTCTAAACTCTAAATTCTCTAGTCAGGGGAAGGGTGTTCCAAACATAAACTCCTAGCCCATGCATATGTTTGTCAGAGTCTTTACGGTAGAGTGGGAGGTAGTCAGTCATGTCAAAGTGGTGAGAGGAGATTGAGGATTGAAGGTTAGTTTCACTTAGAGCTAGGATATCCGGGGAGTTTGTCAGGAGAAAGGTTTCTACGTCGTTGATGTTGGTTCTAAGTCCCCGGATATTTGTGAATGCGAGCCTCAAGGGCGGAGGCGAAAGTGTTTTTTGTTGGGTGTCTGGTTTAGGTTTGCTTTTATTTTTTTGTAATGACATATTTGTTTTGATTATAGAGTGGGTACTTGTCTGGTGCCAATAAGCTCACACAACCAGTCCATTAGTCACGACCTGGTCCATGGGGGTTGTGGCCTCGGGAAAGCCCACCGGAGATAATTGCAGGGTCCCTTTCCATGCGCAACATGGCACATACGGTATTATGCAACTGATGATGGAGCAGCCGTTCTTGGTGCTACCCAAGAGTTTGGGCTCCTTCCTGTCAGTCAGAAACAGCAGCCAGACAAGCTGTCTAACCTGTGCCCTCAACCTGTCGGAACAAGGGAGACCCAGACTGGTCATGTAAGACTTAGTGACGAAAAAACTTTCCCCAAGTTGCCCAAATAGAGAGAAAGAGAACGGCGTTCATTGTCCTAGTAAGGAAACAAGGCTAGGCACTGAGTGTTTAGAGGCGTCCCAGCACTGTTACCTCTGCGCCTGACTAATAAACAAAGAAGGAGTGCAAGGGCCAGCGATAGGCAGAACCTATCTACTCCTTAAGCAATTGTAAGTTTGCAAACTCTAGGAAGGTTGTCGATCAGGACTAAGGAGGCCTCCCTCCCCAACGGTTTACTGCCACGGCGTAAGTAGCTGGTAGCAAGGTTTTTTTGTCAGAGATTTCCTTCTCTTAGATGGATAGCCTTACAAGGTCTTACGAGTCCAACACTCCGTGTACTAGTCGGGTATTTCCTAGCCCCCGCAGGTTAAAAAAAAAAAAAGACTTCCATATATATATATATATATATATATGTAGATAAGTTCATTGTATACTAAAAAGGGGACAGATAGTTGAAGATAGGTTTCCCTCTCGCAAGTAAGTATAAAAAAGAGAAATGAGAAAGAGAGGCAAAACTTCAGGCCAGTGTGGGATTTCAAGAATTTCTTAAATCAATAGACATGCAATAAGACAGTATATATCAATAATTAAACACATTTAAGTCAAACACTGAATTAAGTACATTCATATAAGACACATTAAAATTTGGAGATAATGGTGAGTATGGAAAAAAAAGAAAAAAATAAAGAATAAAGAATAAAATAAGAAAAAAATAAAGTGCTTATCTTGAGAACAAGCTTGTCGGTCGGCCGTTTTGTCCGAAATAGGAGAGTCACCTTTTGAAGAAGAAATTTTTTTTTGGGGGGGGAGGGTATCTTCTTTTCAAGCAGTTGGGAAGACATTTTGCTTTTTTTTTGCTAAGGACGTCAATTCTCTATTTTTTTTTTTTTTTAATTTATTGTTAGCATATCATTGACCGAGTACTTAGGGATTGTTTGGAATATATGTTTTGAAATAGTGAAAGAAATCATTACGACTGCCTGCCTCGTCTATTAGTATTGATACGTTAGAAAGAACTAGATTAATTAAATAATTAGTCAGCCAGCGTGGGATTTCAAGAATTTCTTCAGTGGGAAATCAATAGACATGCAATAAGACAGTATATATCAATAATTAAACACATTTAAGTCAAACACAGAATTAAGTACATTCATATAAGACACATTGAAATTTGAAGATAATGGTGAGAATAAAAAGAATAATAAAAAAAAAAGAATAAAGAATAAAATAGGAAAAAACAGAAAGTGCTTATCTTTCCATCAGATTAATATTGAGAACAAGCTTGTCGGTCGGACGTTTTTAATTTGCCCTGTCACCGCTGAAAAAAAAACAGACAAAGCTAGTCGATCAAATGTAGCAACCATTTTGGGAGCTAACTGCTTCAATGAACACTCAATAAGAAAACATAAAAACAAATCAGAAACTGTACAGCTTCAATTTTAACAAATTATTTCTATTTTAAACCTAAAAATTGCAACAACAAAAATTTTTAATTCAAGGGACGCAACTCTTGAAAAAGTGTAAAAAGAGTTATCTTTCTTGAAATCGAATAACTGAATGGCGATCAGTCGTATTAGTGTTTAACAAACTTGTATCTTATCTGAATTTTTGAGATGAGGATTGATAATTCGTATCATTTGAATTATTCGGACTACTGTTCTCGTCTGGGTATTATTCTCACAACGTTTCGGCCGATGTAACTTCCGACCTTCTCCAGGTGCGTCTTGTCAAACTCGGGCATCTTTATGTCGAACTCGGGAATCTTTATGTCGAACTCGGGAATCTATACGGAATTTCGAACTGAACCCTTTATTTCACTCATGGGGTAGATTGTTCTTGTCCCATCAGCCATGACCGAAATTCTTAGTATTGTAGCAGTTACCTCCTCCTTTCAAAACATAACTACACTGGTTGGCCGTTAGGTGTCGCTTTTTCACCGACAGGTGGCGCTGTAAAGCGACACCAGAGTTATCTGCCCTTCGGACTATAAAAACCGTTGCAAACGGAAAATCCATCTCTTCTTCACCGACCAGCCACGCCAGAACAACGCTGGCACCAGCGCTCCGTTTCACTCGCTTTTTCCTACTCAATTGGCCTTGACAGAACGACGCTGACACTAGCGTTCCGTTTCACTTTTCTCTTCTGGTCGATTGGCCTCGGCAGAACAACGCTAATACACTAGCGCTTCGTCTCACGCTTTTCTCTTGAACTGGTCTCGGTATAACAATTACCAACACACGTTTCTTCCGTCAACACGTGGTCAAACAACGGTAAGAGTTCTCAACTCATTTTCTTTGTGTACGGCTTTCAAAGACTTTCCACACGCCGGATTCATTTCTTCTTATACCTTTTCAAGAACTGTTTTTCCATCGACACACATGCATACATCACACACTTCATCATTCCATGTACACACACGTTCAATAAACGTTATTTGAACTACCTCATTTTGTTTGTTAATTATTACTCTGTCTTTTGCATGCAACATTGCTTGGTTTACTGAACACGTTTATAATCGGGGGAACACGACCCTCGATCCTAACAGTATCGCCACGCGACAACGATAAGTGTATTTTGAAGCGGTTAGCTCCCACAATAGCTGCCAAATGTTATTGACTAGTTTTGTCTGACTTGCCAAGCGGTGAAAAGGCAAATTAATTTTTATTTTCCATATATTAATTTTTTTTTTTAAATTTATTTCCGGCGGTTATGATCGGGTAGAAGTCGGAATTTCGAACTGAACCCTTTATTTCACCCATGAGGTAGATTGTTCTCGTTCCGTCAGCCATGACCGAAATTCTTAATATCGCCACGCTACAACGATGACGATGACTGCTAAATTTCCTGTTTAAGTAGATCCTGGTTTGGGCAGGATATAGTCGCTGGTCGCATCTTGGGATGCACCAATATAGTGGCTTGGTCTTTGCATCGACTATAAGACCAACTCCTATAATATTTTTGTAACAAAAGAGTCATCAAATGAAGGGGAAACAAAACCCTTCTATAAACAACAAATTAAAATATTTATTTAAGTGACCTACACCGTTGGGTGTAGGTTATTGTCGAAAGTTTAAACACCAAAGAAAGGAATAGAAGAGTGACAAAGTTGTTTGGCTGCCGAAAGTCTACTTGGGGCAATATATCTTCAGTGAAGATAGCTTTGCTCGACGTCAAGGCATTGGTGCCTGGAAGCTCACTGTTGACTGCTATCTAAATCCGAAAGGGTCTGGAAGTAATCCTTCAAAGTTCCGGTTGTAATTAATATGCCCTGAGGTCTGATTGGTTCTTGTGTAGCACCAACCACTTCAGAAGAACTGCTTTCTGCAAGAAGAAAGAAATGTCAAGACCCACAATAACAATTTAGAAGTAATGAATTTAGGTAAAAATGGCACGGTAAAAATGGCAAAAGTGGATAAATAGGAAAAATGGCATGGTAAAAATAGCACCGGTAAAAATATTTAAAAATTTGTTTTGTTACTTTCTCTGAGCTGAATTTGTCAATCAAAAATGGCGGTCGATTTCCTTTTAGGTGGTCGCTAATTTCAGGCTTAAAATATAGTTTTAAAAAAGGCTTACAGTACCACTAACCCTAAACTTCTTTCTTTTTAATCTTTTAAGCCTGAAATTAGCAACCACCTAAAAAAACAAACTCCGCCATTTTTGATTGACAAAGTCGGCTAAGTGAAATAAACAAAACACATTTTGAAATAACAAAACTCACAAACAGTTTTAGAAGTTTAAAACTATGCAGGTCGGTAGAAAATTAAATTTTCTTACGTTTGGTATAAGTTATTTGTTTCATTTTTTGCTTATTTTCGATTTCTCGGCTTTTAACTATACTACATGATTGCCACCCATAAATTTATAAAGGATGGATAAATTGTAACCCTAACCTTAACCCTAACCCATGCTTGTTGGAGAAAGTCATTTTGTAGTAGTGTCTGTATTTATTTGACTGGCCTTGTTTTAGGTGAAAGTTCCAGGTTGTCCCCGATGGCCGTTCATCTAAGCAACATGACATAAATGCTGGTGTACCCCAGGGATCAATCCTTTGACCTTTATTGTTCCTGATCTTCATAAACGATCTCCTTGATGACATAGAGTCTGAGACTGGTTTATTTGCTGACGACAACACGCTTTACTCTCGCCATGTTGGCAAAACAGACGCGATCATATCGCTGAATTCTTAGAAAATGACATCCAGGCTGTAGTGGCTTGGGGTCATAAATGGTTGGTAACTTTTAATGCTGCAAAGACAAAGCTCCTTTCCTTCAATAACTACAAGAAACCTCTCCAACCACCGATTGTCATGGCAAATAACACCCTACCTGAGAGTTAAACATTCAAACTCCTCGGCCTAACCTTCACAGGTAACATGAATTTGAACAAATTCATTGAAGACATTGCTTCAGCAAAGAAAATGGGCTCCCTCTACCGTGCTAGTAAACTCCTCACACCTGACATTATCCTGTATCTCTATAAAGCCACCATCTGGCTATGTATGGAGTATTATTGTCACATCTGGGCTGGTGCATCATCTACTAGTCTCTCCCTCCTTCACAAGGTCCAAAAAAGAGTCGCCAACTTAATAGGTCCCTCACTATCCACCAAGCTCCAGCCCCTATCCCATCGCCGTAATGTAGCATCCTTGTGCTTGTTTTACAAGTACTTCAATGGAATGTGCTCCGATGAACTTGCTGCTCTGGTGCCCCTCGATGTAAATTCACTAAACCAACTCGACAATCAGCTAAATCCCATCCATTCACTGTGGAGGTCCCCAGATGCCGGAGAGCCTTCTACTCCAATAGCTTCTTTCCTCGTGCTGCTGGCCTCTGGAACTCCCTCCCTGTCCCCCTGTTTCCACGACAGTAGCGACATGTAGAGGTTTAAAACTAATGTAAACAGACATCTCGCTGCACAGCTCCTAACTTAAAATTACACCCTAAACCTACTCCCTAATTCTCAGTAGCCCCTTACGTCTACAGTGGTGTCCTGCCTTGTTTGGGGTGAAATATATCAGCGACCTCTGATACGATTGAACATGCACCAATTTCTCTACATGTCTTTATTCATCTGACTGTTTGAGATGAAGAAGAAAAGCGGGTCACCATTCAAGAAAACAAACATCTTCTCTCCACTTAAATATTTAACAGTTTCGTCAAACAGGGAAATGTGACATCGTGTCACGTTAGCATCACGGCTGGAACTGTTCATATTAGGTGCAAAGGCAGGCTTGGGCGAAAATGCAAAAAGGCACGTATGTAATGATAGGGATGGTTTGTACCTTCCTTACTTTTATCACACGAAACGAATTGAACAAACAACGGAGTAACAGGTAACAAAACAAAGGATTTATTGTCAGAGGATACCTATATCGTTTGGTATAAGTAGAAGTAGATGTAGAAGGTGTCCGGGTAGGAAGAGGAAAAATGTAAAGGTTCTCTTCAAGTGAAGAATAGTAGTTGTCTTTGAGTTAGACAACGGTAGCGGGAAAACCAAGGCTTTTCCGGGTTCCTCTGGTGGTGCTCTCAGCGATGCGTCCCAGCTATGCCGAGGGGTTGTCTCTGCGAGGCTGTGAATGAAAAAGAGAGCGAATTTCCGTTTTGCACCGGCATTATAGTTCGAAGGGCAGATAACTCTGGTGTCGCTTTACAACGCCACCTGTCGGTGAATAAGCGACACCTAATGGCCAGCCGGTGCAGTTATGGATGAAAGGAGGAGGTAACTGCTACACGTATGCTGTCTCCGGGATGCGTTTGCTTTGTAGAAAACGTACAACTGTCAGACAGCTAGCATAACCTGTACTCCTCATATGCATAAAAACATTTTCAAAAATATAAATTTTAGACAGCGCCATGAGCTTTTTTACCCTGAACTTGGCCAAGAAGTGGGTGGTCAATTTACGTTAGATTTATATAGGAAAGTGATCCCCCCTCAAAAATCTAAAATATATTTTTTTTAATTTCATATTTTTTAACGGAATAGGATTCACTATAGTTACAAAAGTTCTCGGCTGTAAAAATTTTCAAAAAATATTAAATTTTGAACGTGCTATGAGTTTTTAACCCTAAAGTAAAGGTTCGCCAAAAACGGAACTCGAATTTTAATAATAAAAAGACAAAAAAAACGAAATTCGAATTTTAATTTAAAAAAAAACAAACGAATTGTTTAAATATTAATCACAAGAAACATTCTCAGGGCAGTCACAAAAAAGTGCACAGGTACCATTTTAACCCCAATTTTAATTAAATTTTTAGTATTTATTAATTAACGATCACGGAATAGACAGTGTCCCTATTTACTTGCCTCACCACGAGGGCGGACTGCATAATAAAATAAAATCTTATAGCGTGCGTCTTTTCTTTTTATTTTTGCTTTTAGCCTCCTAAATTCGCGTTTTCAAATTACTTCATTCTCTGCGATTATTTAAATTATTATAATTCATATATACATGTTTTTGTTTTAAAGAGGAATAATTATTTGTGTCGACGACCGGTCGTTTTTATTGTACGGGACATTTTCTTGCTTGACACCGATTTACTTCAATCTGATTGGTTGTTGAGAAATTTGGATCTAAACGAGCGCAAACTTTCAACTTTCGTCTTTTCAGTTATAAAACTGGTAAGAAATGATTATTTGTTTTTCTTTCATAATTTTCTTCTATTTGATCAAATTTTGTTAATTTTAATTGATTTCAAGTTGTTTTTTTCATCGTCGAGTCAATTCGATTCAATAATCAGTTTGAAATTTAAAAATAACAACACAAAAAACCGTTAAACTTTAATTTTGACAAATTGAAACAAGATTATCTTAAGGAAATTAGTTTTCTAACAATTTTGTTGAATAAATAATTTAATGGTCAAAAATAATAATAATATTAATTATTTCGGTATTGTTTGGTTATAGTAAAAACTAAATTAACGTTTACTCGATAAATAATACGACGTTTCACTTTTTATATCCGCCAAAATATTCGGACTACTGTTTTCATCTTGGGGGGGGGGGGGGGTTATCCTCACAACGTTTCGGCCGATGTAACCTCCGACCTTCTTCAGGTGTACCTTGTCGAACTCGGGAATCGTTTCTGTCGAACTCGGCCGAAACGTTGTGATAAAAACACCCAAGATGGGAACAGTAGTCCGAATATACCAAATTCTACAAATTATCAACCCTCATCTAAAAAATTCCGAAACACCACATTTATTTGTTGCCAATTTTTTATGGTACTACTCCAGATGAAGCGCCTAATTTCCGTGACTGACTGCTCGGCGGCAACGATCGGGCAGGTCGCGGAAGCGCCCGAGAGTTGCCGAGACGAAAACGAGGCTGAAGCAAAACTGAAAGTCGTAAAATGGAAGAGTGGCAGACGACAATATAAGACGAAGAATACAAAAGAAAAAAATACATATATTTGGAAACAAAATGAAACAAAAAAAAAATGAGCAAACGATACTGAAGAACTATAAATAAACTTCTTTTTTTTAATTTTTTTTCTTCTTTTTTTTTACATAAATCAAAGAAGTAAAAGCTATTTCTTTTACGATATTTAGGCAAGTTTTGAGTATCTTTTACAATAATCCGCAGAGTCGCTAACGGGGTCTAAAACACGAACAAAAACGGGGTAAAAAAATATATATATACAACAAGTGAAGCTGACCTACGTCAAGAATAGATATTTTCCTACTTACCTATGAAATTTCTTGGTTTTTTTTTTGCACGAATTTTTACTAAAAAAGAAATGGCGTCTCGGCCTTACCTCCTTACCATAACCCCCCCCCCCCCCCCCCAATCGCCATTTTTTTTTGTCCGATGTTCGTGTGACAAAAATATTGATTTCTAATAAATAGCAGTTGGAACGGTTTAAAAATACAAACAAATGTCACAGATAAGTTGGAAAATAACTTTGATCGGCTACAGTTACTTTTATTGGGTATCTTTTACAATAGTCCTCAAACGCTGAAAAAACAAATATACAACAAATAAAAGTTACCGTAGCCGATAAAACTGGATTTCCAACATACCTGTGACATTTATTAATGATTATAATCTGTTAAAAGTGCTGTTTTTTATAAATCAATATTTTTATCGCACGGAGACTGGAAGAATAAAATGGCGGCCATTTTCGCAGCCTCGTTTTCGTTGAATTCTTTCGGGGTTGTTTTTTTACTGGGACTCATATTCAAAGCGCAATTTTTCATTTTTCAGCCAAGCAAAAGAACAAAACAAAACTACATTTTAAGTAAAAGAAATAAAATCATTTTCTTTTATTTACATGTCATTGTGCTTTTATTTACATATTATTTTCATTCAACCCTAACCCGACTTCACAATCTAGTGGGGATGGATGATCTCTTTGCTCTCCCTAACCCAAACTCCAGCCCTAACCCTAACTCCAGCCCTGATCGTTAAAATGTTCGTTTCATAAAATTAAATTTCAAAAATGCAAACCAAAAAAAACAAAAAACGCCGTTTTGATTATGAGTCCCGGTAAAAAAAAACACACACTTGACAACGAGAACCCGAAACGAGGCTGGCAAAACAAGACCGTCGACGCCATGTTTTTGCAGTAAAAATTCGTGCCCAGAAAAAAAATGTTCATGTCTAATTAAAACCCATTTATCCTACGTAAAACATACAAACAAATGGAATAGAAAACTAGGAAAATCTCCAGTCTCGACGTACGTCGCATTTATTTGCTGCATATTCATTTTTTTTTACCACGTTCTACAACTTTTTTTGAACCCGACTCGCGAGTTTGAGGGCTATTGTAAAAGATACCCCAAAAAAACATATCAAAATAACTGTTAATAAATAATTTGCTTTTTAATCTTTTAACAAAACAATGCTAAACAAGTGTCAATAAATTGTTAATTGGGGGCTTTTTTGACATTGTCTTTTTTAATGAGTCGGGTTAGGGTTAAACAAAGCCTCGTCTACCGTGTGCCCTGGGCCTCCGATCTAACGAGGATTTCCTAACAAATGGTCTTCGCAGACCTCCCCCAAAAACCGCAGCACTTTTTATACCCGCCGGAGGCGCCAGTATGTGTGACTTAAATGAACCAATCAATCGCAGGGTGTGACTCGAATGAACCCATCAAATCTTTTTAAAATAGATATTTCACCTTCATTATTAAAAATAAACACCAAATTGTCATTTTATTGACCCCCCCCCCCCCCCAATGAATACAATATTTTTCTTTTCGGTTTATTTTTATTTTGTTACTTTTCACAATAAAATTAACGTTGATGGATTTTTCCCACATTACTAAGTCTGCTCTTAAGCAAAGTTATATTAAACAAATACATGTTACCAAAGGCAAGATAAATTACTCTTCTACCTACCTGTATAGTTTATTTGTTTATTTTATTTTTCGATCTTTTTATTTATTTATTACACTAAAAATGAAGAATTTGTTATTTCTTTCTTTTACATCGCTTTAATCTAATCGGTAGGGTAGAAAAATAATTGGCAAGAAGGGTACTCTTATAGCTGACGCGCCAGATTTCCGTGACCATGCGTCGGCAATGATCGGGCAGGTCGCGAAAGCGCCCGAGACAAAAACGAGGCTGAAACTGCCAAGCGCTTAATTGAAGACTGGCAGACGATAATATAAGACAAAGAATTTCAAAGAAAAAATACATAGACAAAAAAAACCGTAGCTGAAGAACTGTAAATAAATATATTTTTATTTTTTGGTTGGCCAAATGAACCATAGTCAATCAAATGTGTAGATGTAAATATTTTGATTTGTTTGTGAAAATAATGGGGTTTTTTTTGGGGGGGGGGGGGTAAAATTTTGTCAATGTTTTTTGTTTTTTGTATTTTTACATAAAACAAAGAAAAAAATGAAAATGTTTTGCTTTTGAATTATTGTTTGCTAAAAGAAATTAAAATTCAAAAAACTTTTTATCAGTTGCACCAAACAAAAATAAACTTTCCACATTCGATGAATCTTTTGTTCCTTGATTTGAATTTTTCCCCTACATTTTGAAAGTTTCTTACAAATTTACGTTTATTTTGGGGGGTTTTTTTTCTAATTTTTTCATTAAATTTTTCTCGTTGAAATTAACATACGATGCATTTTCGTTCGGCACTTTCCGATGGTTTACGTAACCTATCGGAATGTGCCGATGAAAACGCGGTTCGTAAACTGCATAAGTACCCAAAACTAATCGGAAAATGCCGAACGAAAGCTTTGTTTTTTTTTTTTATGTCGAAAACGTTGGCGAATGTAAAAACGCTAGACGTACGGCATCACTTTTTATATCCGCCAGGATTTGTTTCACGTGACTCAAATGAACCAACCAATCGCAATCATTTAAACATAGAGAGGTAAAAGCCTAGTGTAGTATCCATATTTTATGAGCTCTGTGCATATGTCAGAGTTCATTCATAAACAGTCGTAGCGAGTGAGTGATTAAAACTAGCGCATGCGCCTGGCTGCATCTTAAAAGATTCTTGCGAGAAAAGGGCTCCCACAGGGGCGAAGGGTGTTGGAAATAAAACAAAAAGTGGGCATTTTTAACAATAGCGAACACAACGAAAAGGGGTGAAAAGAAACAAATGTGATGCAAATAAATGTTACCAAATTCAAATTAAGTTACTATCGCTGAAAATGAGAACAAACACGCTAAAAGTGAAGAACGAACACAAGAAAACGAAAAGTGTTAAGAAAAAAAACAACTGAAAATGAAAACAAAAACGAAAATTTAGAACGGATATGAATTGCTGATTTTATTCACTAACGCAGCAAATACATTTGCGAATTCCTTTCTGAACAAATATTCACAAATATACTCCCATTTATGTGGACTTCTATGGGAGCCCTTTTCTCGCAAGAATCTTTTAAGATGCAGCCAGGCGCATGCGCTAGTTTTAATCACTCACTACGACTGTTTATGAATGAACTCTGACGCATGCGCAGAGCTCACAAAATATGGATACTACACTAGGCTTTTACCTGAATAGAATATTTTTCTTTTCGGTTTGTTTTTATTTTGTTACGTTTACAAAATAGAAATGACGTTTATGGATTTCCTCCATAATTACTAAGTCTTCTCGCTTGAATTACACCTGTCCTGTGCAGTTCTAGGAGGTCCGCCCTTTGGGGAGGAGTAAGTTTATTGCTTACTGCCTGAGGTGCCCTTACCGAGGAATGCCGACGGGGCTACCCAGGCAATTTTTAATGGCCAGAGTGCTCACCTTTTCGGACGCTGGCTTTTAAGGTCCCACTTTCCCGAGCGGACCTTGGGTCACATCTTAACTTGTGGGAGTAAGATAAAACTGGTCTTGTGCCTAACTCCTGAAGAGGAGGTAAATAATACTAAGTCTTCTCTCAATTTAAATAATTGAAATTAAGGCGCTTTTTCGTAATGTTCAATTTTTAAAACTTTTTTTCTTTTCCCGGTGTACAGTTACCTATCATGTTGCTAGAGAATTCCTGGTTAGTCTGCACTGTTGCATGTGAGGAATACAGGGGGATCAGTTTCCTATATAAATTTAACGTAAACCGATCCCCCACTTTTTGACCATCCAAATTTTCCAGACAACCCAGAATTCTCTAGCGACATGATAGGTAATTGAAATTGTACAGATGTTCCACCACTCGTTTTTCTCAACATTTTTACTGACCAATTCTTTTTATTTTTAAAGAAAATTATATTCAAAAATAAAAATTGGTAACAAATAAATGTTACCAAAGGCAAGATCTTCCACCTACCTGTATAAGTTTATTTATTTGATTGATGCTTCTGCTGTTTCACAATGACATTAAAATATTTAAAGAAATGTATAAACTTTGTTATGTACTTACGTGTTAGCTAAAAATAAGATTGGACAGAAAAAATTACGCAAATTCATCCAGTATTTATTAAATTATAAGAAAAAACGATTTTACGTATCGTTAGACACTTTGTACCCTGTGTAGGCAAGGGAGATAACTCGTTTTTTTAGATTGAAAGATACAAGATGGCGACTACTGACAACAATCGCTTTTTATTTAATAAATACTGGATGAATTTGCGTCATTTTTGGTATTTTTTTAAAAAAGAGGCCTAACATTTCATTGTGAAACAGCAGAAGCACCGAAATGTCTAATAACTTTTAATACACTACTACTATTACTACTACTACAACGGTGCTTTACTTTCACTCCGACATGTTAGGCCTTTCTTTAAAAAAAAAAAATAGTTAAAGAAATTTTGGAAATTTTAATTCTTAGCCATTTTGGCAGGGAGGGGGGGTCTACCCTTCTTCCTCATCTGCTTGGCCATTTGGGGGTGGGGAGGTCAATGTTCCCTGTTTACATTGTCAGTCAGGTGGCTGTCAATGTAGCGCTTCCTTTCAGCATTTGGCATCATCATTATCATTGACTGCTGTAACCCGACTACAGGGGATGGGGGGGGGAGAGAATGACCTGCACTGAGTGTACCGGGAAACCCGAAGGTTAAGGCCATTTCCCCTTTTCTTCGAGCCAGCCCCTTTGGCGCCTTTTTGAAATTAGTAGCAGCCAGAATCAGAGTCCGAGGCGGACGTGTCAGCTCGCTCTCCGTAAACTTTTAAAGGATCATTCTAAGGAAGAACCCCTTTTTTTGGAAGAAAACCCTTTGGGAAGGCCAGAGGCTATTTTTATATGGAAGAAAACCCCTTTGAAGAAGGACCCCTTTTTTGAGACAATTATCCTTTAGAAAAGGATAATTTTTATTGTGGATTTGGGATAAAGTACCCAACAAGAACTTTTTAACCCTTTGAGGGTTTAAAATCCAAGAGGAAGACGGCTACGATAGACTTGAATGGATATCGTATTCGCAGATTTCGGGCCTTATTTGAAAGAAGGAAAGAGACTGGAAAAAAATAGGAACCTTTGATTTCCTTCTAAGGACAATTTTTGTTATATTTGTATGCTTTCTTTTCAGCCCCTTTTCAAGTAAGACGACTTCTTCTCTTTTTATGTATAGTTGTTGTTAAGGAGAGACCTTATTTTTATCGCCGGTATTTATTGTTGCCAAAGGCAATAATCTTTTTGTATGGATCTTTCGATCCACCCTGGTATTTTTGGTGTTGTTTAGGACGATAATATTTGTTGGAGTAACTTGTTTTTTCTCCTATTATCGTCTGAAATGGCAAGCCCCTTTTTGGGAATAGTCTTTTGAAGAGACTCCATTTTTTTCCCTTATTTTATTTTTAATTTAATTGTTACCTTGGGTTAACTTGTTTTAATCCTGCTTTGGGAAACAAAAGCAGTTAACTAGTCCTTTTTTGTTACTAATAAACCATATTGAATTACATCTCTGGGTATGTTTTTATTTGCTCCCTTTTTTGTTTATTTATTTTATTCCCTCTTTTTTTCACGGTAACAACCGACGAATTTCGGTGACGACCCCGAAAATTCCGTCAAAATGTATAAACTTTGTTATGTACTTGCGTGGTAGCTGAAAAGAAGACTGTACACAAAAAATGACACAAATTCATCCAATATTTATTAAATAAGAAATGAGTTTATCTATATGCCGCCATTTTGAGTTTTTCCAGAAAAAAATTGAGTTATCTCCCTTGCCTAATTAGTAAGTAAAAAATGTCTAACGATACGTAAAATTGTTTCTTTTTTCTTTTTCTTATAATACTGGATGAATTTGCGTAATTTTTTTTCTGTATAATCTTTTCAGCTACCACGTAAGTACATAACTGTTACACCGGCCATTCTAACAAGAGAAACTACACCGGTTCTCACTATAAATAGTGCGAGTAGACAATCACCAGGGAGAAAAAGGACAGTATTGTAACTGTCTAGCTGAGTGCCAGTCAGTTTCCTTACCTTTGTACCTTTTATGTTAATACACTTGTTATCTTAACCCAACCTCGACTTGACTTCTTCTTTTTACTGTTTACTGTTTTTATTTCACAACAATAACAAAGTTTATACATTTCTTTAGCAATTTTTTCTTTTAACATATAACTGTGAAACAGCAGAAGCACCGTTTATTTTATTTTTTTTATAAATGATCTTTTTATTTATTTATTTTATTTATTTATTACACTACAAATGAAGAATTTGTTATTTCTTTTTTTATCGTTTTAAGGTGTTTAAATTCAAGGATCCCATTTTTTTTTTTTTTTTTTACGTAGCTTTTTCTTTTTAGGTAAAATAATTCCCTTTAAAAGCATATTTTTTTAATTCGTTTTGTAAAATATTTAAGTTAAGTGACAATTGACCAGTTATTTGCGGCAGCAACTTTTACCGCCGCCACTTACCACTAGACGGTATTTTATATTGTTTCGTTATCATAAAAAAATATTTTACAAAACGAATTATTATTTCATCCGTTTTGTTTACAAAATGCTTAACTATATCAAAATCAAAATAATGAAAAAAGAATTTGTAAACATCAGAAATTAAAAAAAAGAATTTGTAAACATCAGAAATTAAAAAAAAAAGAATTTGTAAACATCAGAATTTAAAAAAAAAAGAATTTGTAAACATCAGTAATTAAAAAAAAAAGAATTTGTAAACATCAGAAATTAAAAAAAAAAGAATTTGTAAACATCAGAAATTAAAAAAAAAAGAATTTGTAAACATCAGAAATTAAAAAAAAAAGAATTTGTAAACATCAGAAATTAAAAAAAAAAAGAATTTGTAAACATCAGAAATTAAAAAAAAAAGAATTTGTAAACATCAGAAATTAAAAAAAAAAGAATTTGTAAACATCAGTAATTTAAAAAAAAGATTTTTGTTTTTGAAGAGAATTATTTTACCTAAAATAAAATGCTACGCAAAAAAAAGGGATCCTTGAATTTAAACACCTTTAAAACGATAAATAATTTTTTAAAAAGATAGATTCTTCATTTTTAGTGTAATAAATAAATAAAAATATCATTTATAAAAAAATATTATACAATAAACAAATAAACTTATACAGACAGGTAGAAGAGTAATTTATCTTGCCTTTGGTAACATTTATTTGTTGCCTTTTTTTTTTTTTTTTAATATAACTTTCCTTAATTTCAATTACTTAAATCGAGAGCAGACTTAGTAATGTGGAAAAAATCCATCAACGTTAATTTTATTGTGAAAAGTAACAAAATAAAAATAAACCGAAAAGAAAAATATTGGGTACTTTGTTACTTTGGGACCCGCGCTAAAAGTCCCTTGGCGTCAGTGTGTTCCGGATGTTTACGGAAAACGCCGGACAGTGCCAAATGAAAAATCCGAAATAAACCAAAGAAAAATATTCTATTCATGGGAGAGGGGCAATAAAATGACAATTCAGTGTTTATGTTTAATAATGAAGACGATTCTCTATTTTTAAATGATTGCGATTGATTGGTTCATTAGTCACGTGAGACAAATCCTGGCGGATATATAGTACCTGTCGGACATCATTCGAGAGTCCTGAAGGAGATCTCAGCTTGCATCATCAAGCCTCTTAAGCTCATCTACACCAAATCGATAGTCTGGCATGCTACCCGACCAGTGGAAACAGGGATAAGTGACACCTATCTGCAAGAAAGGAGGTCGGAGCCTACCGGGAAATTATCGGCCAATCAGCTTAACGTCCATCTTGTGCAAAGTACTGGAGGTCGTCATTAGAGAACAGATTATGAAGCACATGGTAGACAACAGACTATTCTGTGGAGAGCAACATAGGTGTATGCCAGGCAGATCATGCATGACACAACTCATAACATGTCTCGACGAGTGGATGGATGTGCTGAATAGTGGTGACCCAGTTGATGCCATCTACCTAGACTTTCAAAAAGCTTTTGATACCGTGCCCCGCTCTCTCTCTCTCTCTCTCTTTTTCTCTCTCTCTCTTTTTCTCTCTCTCTTTTTCTCTCTCTCTTTTTCTCTCTCTCTTTCTCTCTCTCTTTTTCTCTCTCTCTTTTTCTCTCTCTCTTTCTCTCTCTCTCTTTCTCTCTCTCTCTCTCTTTCTCTCTCTTTCGCTCTCTTTCTATCTATCTTTCTCTCTCTCTCTATCTCTCTCTCTCATTACAAAAATGATTTTATCAATATGAAAACTTTTACTAAAGATAATTCTTCTTCCTTAATTTCCAGCCCTGAAAAGCCGCAAAATGGATCGACTCGAAGAAATCTTTCAGAAGATTGAAATGTCTCTGCAAGACAACCGAACCGAAATGGATTACATGAATCAAATCCACAAAAACTTACACGAAAAGGAAGCTCAACTTGCGGAAATGCAAGCCTCCATCGAGAAAAACATCAACGGTAAGGAAATATACAATTCCCGAAATATTGTCAACAATGAAGTCTGAGGTAATCGGAACTGTCGGAAGCTGTGGAGATTGTCCAGCCCCGACTTGGAAAAAAAGTCCCTCAATCAAAAAACAATACCAGAATATTTGTCTTTTTCAAAACAAATGTTAAACTCTTAATAGATCGATTTTCAGATCGAAATCTGTTTCAGCTGATAGTTTCCAAAGATGCCTTCTTCATCATCGTATTCGATTTAATGTCTGTTTTACATGCTGACATGTATTCGACGCCTTTTAGAAATTGACTTCCAAACGAACCTATCCCTGGCCAGTAGAGTTGGGCGGTTTTGAAATTTTGGTTTCGGTTTTTTTCCCTTAAAACCTCAGTTCACGGTTCGGTTTTTCGGTTTTTTTGAAAAAAAAATTTTTACTATGGAAGCTATTCATTCTCTTGTGTGATAATTAGTTATTATTCAATGCTTAGTTGAATTATGCCACTGTTTCGATAATTTTGTGACTGAATCATTCTCCATGATATGAATCATATAAGTTTTAAGGTGTTGACTGTTGTAATCAAAGTTCTGATACCTTTTCAACAGTTAACTCGTTAAAACAGTGACCAAAGATTCATGAAAGATTTCTGAAGAATAAAACTGAGTTTGAATATACATTTTATCTAATTCTTTAACCCATCAGAAGCTAATATTTGTTTTTAAGACAGGGTAATAAAACTTTATAGACATGCGTAAAAGACTAGTAGTACACCCGAAAACCGCGCCAAGAGAAAAGGAAGGATGGTTTAAAAAAAGTAGAGATTATTAATTCACCTAAAGTCATTTTTTAAGCTTTAAGGTAATTTTAGTCATAGAATTCATGACTTGGATTAAAGTTTAATAATTAAACTTTTGAATAGATTGTCAACTCTAAATAAATACCATATTAACAATTTAGTAAAATATAAATTGTTGCATAGTCTACTTTTTGAATAACCCATTTTTGGGAGAGAAAACGGTATAGTTGAGAGATAGTTCTCTAGAAATGACAATTTATGTATGAAGTGGCTTTTCAAAAGTAAACAATGAAATGCCTAATGTTTAAAATAATTTTAAAAATCCGAATAAAGTAATACTAGCATTGGCAACTACTTTTTTTCTTTTTAAATGTTTATACTCGCTCGCTACTTTTCGTTGATTTACTTTTACAACTTGTATTTTTTTTAAATTTCATTTTAATAACTTATTTATTTAGATAACTCTGAAACAAACAAATAATTATTTTACAATTTTGAGTTGAATCAAATAGATTTTCGACATCATACGGAACGCGTTTGATTTTTTCTTTTTCATTTGAAAATAGTTTATGCTAAAAATACGATGTCATGTTGTCTGTCGTATTTCTCTTTTTTTCATTTGAAAATTCAAAATGTTAATGATAAACAAACTGTAAACAAAGATTTCTTCCTCCAAGTCAATTAAATGTTTTTATATATTTGTTCAATCTGTCCTCTTACTAATATAACATTTTTTGGTAATATTCAATTTTATTCAAATCGGAAAATCTTTTCAACCGTGTTTCCTTGTATATGGTGGCTTACTGTAGTAAAAACACAATACCGAACGGTTACGGTTTAAAAAAACAAAAAACTATTCGGTATGGAGACGAAACCGAAAAAACACGGTTTTTCGGTAAAACCGCCCATCTCTACTGGCCAGGTCTTTATTTATCCCTCTTTCTCTGTTCTGCACACATTTCCCTATACTGTTCAGATTCAATCTTCCTCTGAAGTTATCAGATCTAAGTCTTTCTTTAAAACTCGCATTACATATCATCATATCAGTCTCGTATTATTTCTCTCCAAGCAACGCATTAAAAAAAATCGCCAGTCCAATGTTGCCCAGGTTTCATCTCTCTCTCATTTTTCATCTCTCTCTCATTTTTCATCTCTCTCTCATTTTTCATCTCTCTCTCATTTAGTTTTCTATGTTTTATATCATCGTATTCGATTTAACGTCCGTTTTACATGCTGACATGTATTGGACGCCATTTAGAAATTGACTTCCAAACTAACCTATCTCTGCCAAGTCTTTATTTATCCCTCTTTCTCTCAACTTCATCCTTATTACCCCTCCCCATGTTTTACTTAGCTTTACTTCGTGAACTGACGATGCTACATCAACTGTTCTACATCTGTTCTACATCTAAGAAGAAGTTAAAAAAAAGACCTGTACAGAGATAGGTTAGTTTGTGAAAATTGGCTTCTGGACCGATACCACACAAGATTGCAAATTTTCAAATTTCCAACGAACTTTGAACGGTCATAATTCGGTGGCTAATTGTGCTACAAAATAAATTTGGTATCATTGTTTATATTTTGCAAAGGTTTATCATGTGCCCACATTAAAAGTTTTTAGATACAAAAATACAATTTTGCTTGGGATACCGCATATATATATGTAGATACACCTCTCTTTCCTGTGTATTAAATATTTACTCTTTCATTGCACACGTGTCTTCTCTATTCTATGACCCTGGCGACACATGTTTTTATCGATTGTGTTGGGACATTGATGTATTCTTGATCTTAAAATATTTTGATATCATGAAAATAAAATTTGGCTAGGGTTACATACTTTAATTACCTTTTCTTTTTTTTTCTTTTTTTTTTTCTTTTTTTTTTTTATATTAGTTTTGGAGAAGGAACTTGAGGAGAACCCTTCGTCTGAAGAAGGAGGCATGACTCCAAATGAGAAAGATACTCAGACCCAAATTGAACGCACCAAGAAGCACAAGGAAAATCTGCTCCTCGATCTGCAAAAATCCATGGCAGATTTGCAGATTGGTAACGAAGAATTAAAGAAACTGGCGTCCGACAGAGAAACCATTTGTGATAAAAATTCTGCTAAACTCGCGAAACTGAGGTGAGTCTTATTATTACCCGTTCATTATTAGAACCTTCTCGTCCATGACACGCCACAAAATTGTCTCAGACACCGTTGTTGGGCGGAGTGTGTTCAGGAGACTCCCACCCCAAAATTCATCTGTCTCGGACCTTTCAAGTGATGGATTACGTACCGAGTTTAATTCCTATTATTTGAAAGTAGTTGTTCTATTATGTTTCGGATTTCCTTTTTTTTTTTTAATGAGGATTGATAATTTGGATTATTCAGGATTATGCTCTGGTGCCCCCTCGACGTAAATTCACTAGATCAACTCGACAATCAACTAGATCTCATTCATTCACTGTGGAGGTCCCCAAATGCTGGAGAGCTTCTTTCCTCATGCTGCCGGCCTCTGGAACTCCCTCCCTGCCCCCTGTTTCCCCGACAGTACTGACATGCAGAAATTTAAAACTAATATAAACCAGACATCTTGCTACGCACGTTCCAATTTAGGTTGACCCCCCAACCTTCTCCCCTTTTCTTTTTTCTCAGTAGCCCCTTACGTCTACAGTGGCAGCCTGCCTTGTTTGGGGTGAACTATGTTAAAAAAGAAAGACTACTGTTCTTGGATGTAACTATTTTTTTTTTTTTAAATATATAATTTATTACTATTTCATCTATATACATATATAATTTGAATTAATCTAATATATTGCATATATATATATATATATATATATATATATATATATATATATTTCAGCATTTACTTCAACAGTGCTCAATATGTGAGTAGAGCTCAATAGTAGTATGAAATATATGTATGACAAGTTACACAGAAACGTTTAAGGTTTCATTCCTGCAGGAAATTATTATTTAGTCTGATGATTTCCTCAAGGAATGAATGTTTCTTGGAGCCTTAAACTTATTCTTGCCACAGATATATTTTCATACTACTATATATATATATATATATATATTTATTTTATATATAGTAATAAGTAGTAAAATTACACATCTAAAACAATAAGTTTAAGACTTCTAAAATTGATCCGCAAGGATTCGTGGCGCAACAGATAAAAGTGCTAAGTTATAATCAGTTGAAAGTGACAATCTTCTGGATGTTAAAGGTTCAATCCTCAGTACGGGCGATACTAAGAATATAATTACAAATTACTTAAAACTTCTACCCGGTCATGGCTGACGGAACAAGAACAATCTACCTTCATGGATTAAATAAAGGGATTGAGTGGACGTGACCCCCAACTTGCCTCATCCCCGCCATAAAAGGTTCGGTCTTTGCCAGGTGTGTAGTTTGAAAATCAAGGAAATGTTGAAATCATGTCGCTCGTGAGGACTGAACTCACAACCGACGAAAAGCAGAACGCCTGGTTTTTACGCTGCGATAAGCGAATTCACCTGAATAAAAAAATGGTGAACACACAAATTATCTGACTTCAACGAGATGAAAAAAGGAGGAAGGAAATGCGAGAAACCGTCCAGTGATTTGTGAGCCGCATTATTTAATTGACTGCAGTGCCAACACGTCGGTTATTATTTTCATATTAATGCGGTGAAATTGAGCTTTAACAGCCCCATTGAAGCCAACGTGCAAACGGTTCCCTGATCGAGTTTCAACCCTTTTTCAGGGTTACGTTCGAAATTCCATACAGATTTCTGAGTTCGACAAGATGCACCTGAAAAGACGACTACAAGAAACCTCTTCAACCACCGATTACCATGAAAAATAACACCCTACCTCATAGTCCAACATTCAAATCAAACTCCTCGGCCTAAAATTCACAGGTAACATGAATTGGAACAAATACATTGAAGACATTGCTACGGCTGCTGCAAAGAAAGTGGGCTCCCTCTACCGTTCTGGGAAACTTCTCACACCTGACATTATCTTATATCTCTACAAAGCCACCATCCGCCCATGCATGGAGTATTGTTGTCACATCTCGGCTCGTGCACCATCAAGATCCAAAAAAAGAGTCGCTAATCTAATAGGTTCCTCACTGTCCACCAACCTCCAGTCCCTGTCCCATCGCCGCAATGTAGCATCCTTGTGCTTGCTTTACAAATACTTCAATGGATTATGCTCCGATGAACTGGCTGCTCTCGTGCCCCCTCAACGTAAATACACTCGATCAACCCAACAATCAGCTAAATCCCATCCATTAACTGTGGAGGTCCCCAGATGCCGGAAAGCCTTCCACTCCAATAGCTTCTTTCCTCGAGCTGCGGGCCTTTGAAACTCCCGCTCTGCTCCTTGTTTCTCCAACTGTGCTGACATGCAGAAATTTAAAACTAATGTGGACAAGCATCTCCCAGTTTAGAATGACCCCCTAAACTTTCACCCTAATTCTCAGTAGTCCTTACCGTCTACAGTGGTAACTTGCCTTGTTTAGGGTGAACTATGGAAAAAAAAAAAAACATTGGACGAAACTTTGTAAGAATAACATCCAAGGTGAGAACACTAGTCTGAATAATACAGAGTAGGGTTTTCCGTTCGACTTTTTTCTTTTTTTTTTTTTTGTTTCTTTTTTTAATTTTTTTTTTTTTTTTTTTTTTTTTTTTTTCTCTTTTTTTCTTTTTTTTTCTCTTTTTTTTTTTAATGCAGTTTGATAATCGGGCCTTGTCAGCCGCCAACCCATATTAACAGAATGTGAAATATCTTCAACTATTTGGATTATTCGGATACAATTCTCATCTTTGTTAATAAATTCTACAATTGTAACCACTGATCAGTAACATCTTTTCGAACTCGGGAACCAATACAGAATTTTGAACTGAACTTTTTATTTAATCCACTGGGGTAGATTGTTCTTGTTCCGTCAGCCATGACCGGATAAAAGTGTTAATTATTATTATTGATTTTTTTTTTTTCACGGAAGGCAATTCTGTCGCTTGTATCTGCACACGGAAAGAAACAATTATTCCGGCTCGTTGCACGGGCGGACAATCTCTACGCCAAATTGCTGAAATGCTAATTTCGTTTGATTTCTTTCAGATATGACATTGATCTCTACAACAACATCACAGGAATCCGTTGGCAGTACGACTGTGAGCAGGATGAACGTCGAGGATGTATCCTTTTAGGGGAGTGGGGTAGGGCTGGGTCACAAAAAAAAACCCTTTTTATTTTTACTGGCTGGTAGTTAAAAAAAAAACAACACTAAAACTAGGTCAAATAATCAGTCAGTCAGCTTTTTCTTTTTTTCTAATGAACAAGTTGCCAAAGGGAGAAGGGCCCAGTTGGAGGGAGATAGAAAGATGATACGCACTTTCTTTAACTCTTATTTTGTCATCCATGCTCCTGGGCAATGCCGGGGGGCCCTTCTAGTTTAGAATATCATAATGTCTTTGTTTCAATATATATATATATATATATATATATATGTTTGATTAAACAGGAGTGCCAACTTCTGCTTATTCAGCTTTTGATCCGTTTTTCTAGCATTGTTTATACGCATTAAAAAACCAAGCATCAACCATTCCCGTTATTAGGGGGTGAAGTAGTATTGAAGTGCTGTTGAAATAATTTAAAAGAGCGCCCTCTTGATAGATTCACCAATTTATTTCATTTTGCAACTGCCTGACGACGACCGATGTGTCCTCGAATCTTTATAAAAGTCTTTGTCTGACACACTTTAGTTTGAAATAGCAAATTCATTGCTGAACACGCAATGATTGGATGCATCTTTATAATTAGTATGTTTTTTGTTGTCTTTTTTATGTCTTCCTTAACTTTTATTTCAGATATTTCCAAATGTGGCGTCTTGAAGCCGTTTTCTCTCAGCACAGATAAACATTCGCCATTTTTTATTGCCAGTTATTTATGGGATCTGATGGAGCAAAGCTGAATTACCACCTGAATATATCCTTCTCTCTCTCATACATATATACATACATACATACACTATATATATATACACACACCTATCATCTCTTCATCTTTCACTCCTCCATCTCTTTTTCTCTCTCACTACTTATCATCTCTCCTTCTCTCTATCCATTCTTCTCTCTGCATCTCTGAGAGTCTCTACCACTTTTTCTCCCTCCACCTTTTTTTTTTCTCTGAACCAATCATCTATCTATATCCCTCACATTGGCTGAGTCCATCTGGACAATTTCTAAAAAAATCAAACAAGTTGAATCAGACAAAAGACGTAACTGTTTTTCAATTCTCCTTTTCATGATTATTTACAGACAGTACTTTCAATTCTACCAAGAATCATCTTTGGGGAATCTTCTTTGAAACTTCTCAAACATGAAAAGACATTTAATCGGCAAAAATGCTCAATTTTGGTGAATCAAAACTTCTTGAACATGAGAATGTGCATATGATCACACACACACACATTTTTGACAATTTAAATCATTTTTCAAATCACATTCCAAATAAAGATTATACACTAAAGTTGTTTACAGCTGTTTCAAGGCAATGTTTATTTTAAGTCTCATTACAATGAAACATAAGTTTTTTTTGTTTTTTTTCAAAACTTCAAATCCCATCAGAACAGAATTTCATTCTAACTCATGAAACGAACCACAACCATATCCGCAAAAGTTCAATTTCCGCCAAAAAACAGCAAAATTTACAATCGATTTTCCCGACTGACTTACAAAATTCTGTTTTGATGAGATTCAATGTTTTGAAAAAGGATTTAAGTTTCATTACATGACTAAAAATAAACATTGCCTTGAAACAGCTGTAATACTTGTGTATACACTTTATTTGGAATGTAATTTAAATCATATATATATATATATCAATAAAAAAAAAATGATAAAATGTACTTAGCGTAATCATTTTACTGCAGTTTCATCAAAAAAGACTTTAGATTGATACCCTGAAATTGTAGTAAAGTGTTTTTACATTAAGTTCATTTTATTGATAGAGCTATATCTGATTGGATATCGAGCACTTTGTCCAAGATTTGCTGCCTTAATTAGATTTTGCTCCGATTTTGAAAGGTTTGGTTTCTTGTTTGTGCATATATATATATATATATATATATATATATCTATATATATATATATATATATATATGCACAAACATCTATATATATATAATATATATAAAAACAAATAATTTCTAGCAAATGCAGTAGAATTAAATTCTCTACCGACCCGTATACTTTTAATGTGTGGAAACTGCAAGATTCAGAATTTGTTTTCAATTAAATCAGTCTTATCGACACATGAAAACCAAAATGACTGCCAAGATGAGCGTTTAATGGGGGGGGGGGGGTTCATGCTGGAAAAATATGACTTACCCTACCACGAACACAAGTCCGAGTGCAACCCCCCCCCCAAAAGAAAAAAACAAGAAAATGCACGTAATTGCCTAAGTTTAGCGAAAATCTCAGCTGCCATTGTTGTTTTTCATGTGTCAATAAGACAATTTTAATTCTGTTTGCTATAAATTATTTAACTATTCTGTACCATACTCAGAAATATATATATCATTTGAGTGAATGTTTTTAATTAACATCTTTCTTTGTTTTTTTATATACAATTTTTTTTTTTTTTCAATTCTATAAAAAAAATCTTGTAAATTTATCTTGATTTGCGTTTTTTTTTTTTGTTTTTTAATTTTATTTTTTTTTTTTTTTTACTTGTCACTGATTTGTCATTTAGTGCAATTTATGGAAGAAGAAAAAACTGAGCATATGTTTGTGCTTTGCAAAGATCTACATGTCCAGTTTTACTCTGTTATTCAAAAGGACTTTTAAAAAGTTACATAATACAAAATGTTATTAATGGAAGGGGAGATAACTCTACGTAATTTAGGAGCTGCAGAAGATGGGTGGGGTGGGAAAAAAAGACACCAACAGATCTAGCTGCAAGGATGAGAATCACAAGGGCCTGACAAATCTGGAGGTTGCTAAGATATAAAAAAAAATTCTTATTACTTAACGCTTCATGGCCGATGGAATGAGAACAATCTACCCCCCCCCCCCCGTAATTTAATTCAAAATTATCTATAGGTCCCGAGTTAGAAAAGATGCACCTGAAGAAGGTCAAAGGTCACATCGGTTGAAAATAATGAAATAATACAAATTATCAATCTTCATGTCAAAAATTTTGGAAAAAAATAAATCAAGAGACGACAACTCCAAATTTTACAAACTTCAATTTTATTTTTCTCCCTTGATGGTCACGACAAAAAAACAAAAATAAACAAAATAAGGAGCTGACAAAAGTTGTAAATTTTCTGTTTTTTCGGGGAGGTTTCTCGTAATGTTTATACAAATTTTATGAAAATTCCTGTGGTAGTTTGAAAATAGTTTTTGTTCTGTTTTTTTTTGCTTGTTGACTCTGGCTACTTTTGGCTCAGAGCACTTTGTAACGTCCTTTACTTGTGGGTTGGTAGGTATTTTGCTGAAGAGAAAAGAAAAAATCAATTTAAAAAAACATAACGTTATTTATTAATGGGATTAAGTAAACAATGGAATATATTAATGGGATTAAATTAAATCAGATTATATTAAATAATATATTATATTAAATAATATGTTATTAAATAATATTAATGGATTAAGAAAACAATGAAATATATTTTCAAAAGTATGTTTGTTTTTATGGACAAACGTTTTCGTAGACAATACTGTTCTTCGGACATGATAACCGATCGAAGGGAAAAAACGCATATCGGCCACACAAGACAGATACACATACATCTGCTTGGAGAAAAAGATAAACGACTCAATCAAATCATTCTTGATGACTCGTGTGATTACCTTTTTGTATTTTATGCGGAATAAATAAACACGAAGCTCAATTACAGTTGTACGAGCAAAATATATATTTATTGCAGCCGCTACAAGTGATAAATCTATTAGCCAGAGACTTCAAAGTTAGTAGTAAATCTTGCCTGCGGGTGAGGAAAATTGCTACCATCTTCTCATCGGTCAGCAGGCTAATCTTTAAAAAAAAAACCTGTGTGCAATTTTCTCTCCAGTAAGTGATTTGCTGTCTTACTATGCAGGTCGTCTTCTCATCGGTCAGCAGGCTAAAGGGCTGAAGCCAAAACCAATTCGCTGAATCAATTCAAATCAATGGACCGGGTCAAAAAAATATGTAATGTACACTTGAAAAGTGGTCGACTTACCAATCGTATCAATTCGTCCTTGATGAGTCGTGTGATTTCCTTTTTGGCCTTTTGTACAGCCAATTCGTTCGTAGCTTCGATTGCCAAATAGAGTTTCCGTTCTCCGTCTTTGGCTTCTTTGCCCGGAGGAATGAACGATCCTCGGACTGTTATGGCTGCCTCGGAATATTCACAGATTTGGGCTAACGCCTCCTGCAATGAAAACAATTAATACCTAAGCATGAACATTTGAAATTTGTCTGAAGGAGAAGGATGGACTTTAAAATTAAAATAATCAGATAATTTTATATTATTTGGATAATTCAAACTACTTTTCTCATCTTCGTTGTTATTCTAACATCATTTCAACCGATGTCTTTCTGTGTCTATCGCATCCTTTAATTCCTGTCTGGATTGCCGGAGAGATTATAATTTTCCCACGCATGCATACCAACTGTGATCTATAAATTTAAGTCGGTCGGATTTTCCATGTTAGACCTAAATAGCAATGCATCTAACAAATTCATATTTTATCCGGCCTTGCCAATGTTTTTTTTTTTTTTTTTTTCACCATCTTTCACAATTTTTGAGATGAGGATTGATAATGTGGATTATTAAGACTACTGTTCTCATCTTAGGTGTCATTGTTTGAATGAAAAAGTTTAAGTGCCACCTAAGAGTCAGAGGTGACCCCAGAACAGACGTCACAAAACCACGTTATTTACACCAGATGAACACCATTCAAAAAGAAGACTTCCAGAGGTGTTTCCGGCAGTGGATGGATCGGTGGGCACAACGGTGAATTAGGTTCCCAACCCTGTCACGTATTTGAAATATTTTTTTCTGGCTTAAGGTCGGATACTTTTTAGACAGGCCTCGTACTTTGGATAGTCTTCGGTTTTGCTGTTTCATTATTTTCTTTTTCAACTTTTGTGCAAGTTGGTGAATTGTTATTTGACTTTGTCGGGGTCTCGTTAATCTTCAAATCATCTACTTTCTCCAGTTTCTTTTCTCTATCAATTTGAAGACTTCGATTATATCCCTCATATGCTAAAATCAGAAAACCCTGAACACTTTCATCACTGAGCTAATCTGTTTTTGTTGTGCTTCTTCAGATTAGGACCCGAGCTAAGTTTGTAGGGTCAGAGTAGGACCCAAGCTAAGTCGGTAGGGTCAGGGTTGAGGTCAAAGTTAAGCTTGGGTCCTAATCTGAAAAAGTACCTTTTTTTTTTTTTTTTTTTTTTTTTTTCCAAAAAAAACTTTTTCTAATATATTTTTTTAACCACAAAATACATATTAAAATATTCCTTGATTTGGGATTGAGTTATGTTTTTTAAAAGTGCATTTTAATTGTTCTAATTAACTGTAAGTTGCAATTAACTGACAAGTCACCCATCTCTTACTAAGTTTCTCTCTATTACTCTCACCCTCTTTCATTCTATGTTGTTTGACCCCCCCCCACTATTTTCTTATACAGTGGCTATCACTCTTGCTTCTGTCACTTTCTCCCTGTTTATTAACAGTCAACAGTAATAAAACTAATTATAAAAGAGGAGACTGAAATCGTTCATTATAAACAATAGGGAATATCACCACAAGTATTAATGCTATTTAACCCATAGCCGGAGAGAAAGTGGGGAAATATAGCAAATAGAAAGACTCATTTTAGATTTTGTCTTTTTATTATTATTTTTTTACACTTAACTGGCTTTACAAACTCAAATTTATTTTTGTTATTCCAACAAACATACCAGAGCTCAATGGGTGACTCAACAGGTCTAATTTTTTCTTGTCAATTATGGAACACAAAATAAATATTCTGTCACAATCTGGGAAACGCCAGGTCAATAGTTTGATTATTAAATCTGTTCTTTATTTTGCTTGTGTACTCTGTGACATTTATGTTCATACCTTGTCTTAGAAATCGATCTCATATTTTATTTTTATGTTTGCACCTGCACAAGCCTGGTACAAGGCTGCCAGATCTGAGCGCTCATAAAACGTGGATCCAATGAAATAATTTGCTAAAGACAAAAAAGAAAAAGAAAAGTGGTGGCCATTTTACCTTTGACGTGAGTTTCCATCGAGCGATTTGAGGGAAATCATTAATTTCTAGTTCTTCTTCGTAGCGTTTAACAGTTTCTGTGTTTTGATCTTGGCTTTCCTTGTCGTCTTCGGAAACGGGGCGATAACCGAGCTTAGCGTTGATCTTTTCGGCCGTCTGTTCTGCAATCGTCTTAGACTAAAAAAAAGATGAAAAAAAAAAGATGAAATGAAAAAGATGAACAGATGAAAAAAAAGGTGAAATGAAAAAGATGAATAGATGAAAAAAAAAGATGAACAGATGAAAAAAAAAAGGTGAAATGAAAAAGATGAATAGATGAAAAAAAAAGGTGAAATGAAAAAGATGAATAGATGAAAAAAAGAAGGTGAAATGAATAGATGAAAAAGAAAGGTGAAATGAAAAAGATGAATAGATGAAAAAAAAAGATGAACAGATGAAAAAAAAAAATTAGCACAAGCCATTCTTCAACTTTCATCACCTCCCGATTTATTATTTGTTTTGGAGACCTTGCTTGTATTTGTTATATAGATAATGTATGGAGAGGAGAGCTCAGAACTGGTGGCCTTGTGCCAGAACAGCAACATATAAAAAGTTGCGACCGATGGAGAAAAAAAAAACTTGAGTGCCCTAAATGAGATGAGGATGAATCAGCAACATCCGGAGCACAATAGAAGAAGAAACACGGCATGCATGCGCATTGCGCACCCCAAAAATCCGTGAAAAGAACAACCATAATAATAAACCATAAAAATAAAAAAGATGCATCTGAAAAAGGGAAGAAGTTACATCGGCTGAAACGTGAAAATAAACAACCCGGATGAGAACAGTAGTCGGAATTATCCAAATAATGTTTCGGAATTTTTGAGATGAGGATTGATAATTTGTATTCTTCAGATTACAATTCTCATCTTGGTTGTGATATTCACAACGTTTCAGCCAATGTAACTCCCGCCTTCTTCAGGTGCATCTTTCTTAAACTTGGGAATCTCCGACATGCAGAGTGTTGAGTAACAATCAGTTCTAAGTGACGGACTTCTGAAGGTTCAGTTTCAATCCTTACTACGAGCGATAATAACTACGAATTAAGATAATAATTAGTTTGCACTTCTATCCAGTCATGGCTGATGGAATGAGGACAATCTACCCTCATGGATTAAATGAAGGGTTCAGTTCGAAATTTCATTCCCAAATTCAACGTAGAGATGTTCATGTCCGACAAGATGTACCTTAAAAAGGTTACATCGGCCGAAACGTAAAACTAACAACGAAGATAAGAATAGTCGTCTGAATAATTCAAATAATACAAAGCAAAAAGGTTATGGACTGGCATCCCCCACCCCCACCCCACCCCGAGCCAAGACCCCGGAGAATGTGAGGAAATGCAAAAGTTATCGGAAGAGTAAAAAGACGATGGGGAAATCCACGAAAATCTTTTGGACTTTCGAGATAGGATTGACGCCTCACAGTTGATGGTCAATTTCCCGGTGGACACCTGAGAGGGCGAGCATGGAAGTACCCCCTACCTGTACCTGGTACGGCATTCACCCTGGGCGGGTTGAACCGGCTTCCTTCAAATGAGGAAGTTTCATGGGAGTATCAAATTCACAAGCGGTCCCCAGTCGCATGTAGATCCCAGTTAGGGGAGATGACGACGTTAGTTTCTTGCAGGGAAGTGTCGACGTTCTCCTACATACCACGTTTGGTATTCCAAAATGGTAACACATCTGGTACTAACGTTGCTGAACTTCGGTGATCTAACGAGGAACAGTGTGTCCATGTGATTATGCTGTATCATATGCGTGGAAGTAGTCAGTTTCCTCTGATTAGGAGTGACTAAGACAAAAGACCGGACATAGGATTTCCGGGCGTAGGTTAATATATTTAGGAGTCAATTATTCGAGGCAGTTGGCGGCTCAGGGAGGTCCCCGAGAGAGTTCGGCTTTGAGCAGATTGGGGTAGACGTGAGGAGGAGGAAGAAGGCAGAGATTTAGCAGATGATGAGCTGATAAGCGAACGACAATGATGGTCCCGACGGGCAAAGGATGTGGACGCTAATGTTTGAGGGTCCTTTTCCGTGACGGTATCACACACACACACCCATAGCACAACTGATGTATAAACAATGTATCGGAGTTTGTGTCTTTTTCTGTGAGTCTGTTTCTTTAGTGTTTAGTGTACTTGTAAACCAATGTTTGTGCCCTTGACGATCGTTAGTGGGATAGATGGCATGGCCAGAAGATGAAGAAAAAAGAAAACCACGACACACAAGCATTGGGGTCGACGATCATCGAGGGGAGCGGCACATGAAAGAGAATGGATTATTCGGAAGATTATTCTTTGTTTGATTTACATTATATTCACCCCAAAGTGATGATCAGTGGTTGTAGTGTTGAAAACTCCCCCAAAAAAGGAAAGTTCCCCTTCTCAGTTTGTGGAAAGGGAGTCGAGTGCAATTCAATTTTTGTAGTACCTGTGAGAATTGGGTACACAAAAGAATTGCAGTGGAATTACTGATAGATTGACAAAGAACAACCAGCTTGGAGCACAGAGTGGAGCAGGTGCTAGTGTGTTTGCAAAAATTAAGAGTGGATGGAGTAAGTTATGGAAACTTCTGCCATTACTAACCAGCAGAGCATTGCTACTGTCGACCAAGGGAAGAGTCTATCAGGCATGTGTACGCAGTGTGATGATGTATGGAAATGAAATCTGGCCATTGAGGGTTGAAGATATGCGTTGCATAAAGAGAAATGATATGAGAATGATACGATGGATGTGTAATATGAGTTTTAAAAGAGAGGCTTAGAGATGATGACCTCAGAGGAAGATTAAATCTGGACAGTAGAAGGAAGATGTGTGCAGAACAGGAGACTTTGATGGTTTGGCCACATTGAAAGAATGGATGAGAATTCTTGGGTTAGTAAATGTGGAACAGTTAAGGTTGTAGGTCCAGTTCACAGGGGAAACCCAACAAAAACAGGGGAGGAAGTGATAAGAATGGACATGAGAGAAAGAGGGATAAATAAAGACCTGGCCAGACAGGTTAGTTTCTAAAAGCTGTCCAATGCACGCTAGCATGTAAAACGGATGATGATCATCCTCCTCCTCCTCATCCTAACCGATTAATTATACGCCTACCATGTTTCTAAACCACCAGGGATTGATGGATAATTTTTCTGAAGTTATTTTCAGCATTTCAACGTTTTTTTTTTATGGAAATAGACCGGCGTTTACGTTTGCTACTTGAATTTGCTGGTAAAACCATAACTAGAATGAAATCGAAGCAATATAATCTCAAAATAGAGACTACCACCAGCAGGTGCAGTATAAACAAACAAATTGATGACGCTACACACAGAGCCATCTGTTGATCGCCGAGTAAACATATCTGGTAACAGCAGAATTATCAAATTCCCTCTTGCGATTTTGCCCAGATCGAAAGATGTGGCAGACGATTAGCTGCCGGAAAATTGGTGTTGCATCCGTATTACATTTCTATCGATGTGTGCAATCGAGAATTCGCCGAATAAAATATTTTTTTAAAAATAACATTCTGACATCCCCTCCTTGACTCGGTCAGAAAAAGAGCAGACAACTCGTCTTCTCCTTCAATTACTGTATTCAACAGTGTGCTTCCCAACCCTAAAAGAGTTCCACAGGAAAAATATTAAAATAAAACTTACGGCGACAAGAGGAGTGGAATTCACCTCAACTTCTCCGGCTTTGATTGGCCATCCCCCACCTACCAACTTAGTTGTGGGAAGGGCAGACAGCTCCCCGACCCCTCAATTATAATATCCCACAGTGTGCTCCCCAACCCGAAAAGAGTTCCACGAGAAAAATACTAAAGAATAACTTACTGCGACTAGAGGAGCCGACATGCCTCCACCTTGAAGAATGGCCGACGCTGCTTGTTGCATCATGATGTCTTGGGATTCGGGTCCCAGTTTCTTGGCGATGTTGATTCGAGCAGCTACTCGTCTGGCCACTTCCAGTTTTTGGTGGTTCGTCACCGACGATTGGACGACCTGCGGTTGTGGCTGTTGCTGCTGCTGCTGTTGTTGCTGCTGCTGCTGATTCTGAGGCGCAGGTTTCGTGACATCGGTGACTTTCTTGCGGCTGGCAAACATGTCCTCAATATGCTGCTCAATCTACAGATATTAGAAAAAAATCGAAAGCTCAGTTGATGCGACTTTCACAGACTCGCTCAATTCACAATTTCTTACATATTTCATGTCGAATCGTAAAAATATTTATATCGTCGGCAATAAAATAATCTCTAAAAAATTGGAGTTTTGTCGTTTCTGTGAACTTGTGATTCGAAGGACAAACTCTTCTTTAACATTTTTTTAAATCAGTTTTTGTTCATTCTTTCACTTCACTAACAAATGAAAAAGGTTGAGGACAAGTTTGAAGTTAAAGGTTAAGACAAAAGTTCCATGACGCTCGGAGTTGGGATGAGCATGCATGGCACGTCCGCTCTGGTCGACGTCATGACACCAACTGTTAGAAAAAGCGCAAGAAAACTGAATAGTTTAGCAGAAGTACCTCCCATGCAAAGTGTTCTGATCAATCACTCCGCATAAGAACGTAATCTTAGGCAAAAGAAAATAGGTTATCAACATGAAACGGCTACAAATCCATTAACAAAGCCGCTCTTTATAACGAATGTGATTAATTTGTAGAATTTGGTATATTCGGACTATTGTTCTCATCTTGGGTGTTTACATCACAACGTTTCGGCCGATATAACCTCCGACTTTCTTCAGGTGTACCTTGTCGAACTCCGGAATCTGGACGGAATTTCGAACAGAACCCTTTATTAAATCCACGAGGGTAGCATGCTCTCGTTCCATCTGCCATGACTGGGAAGAAGTCTTCAGTAAGGACCCGTGGCACAGTGGATATAGTACTAAGTAAAATTCAGTTCTAAGTGACAGTCATCTGAAGGTTGAAGGTTCAATCTTCAGTGTGGTCGATACGAAGAATTGCGAATTACTGAAAACTTCTTCCCAGTCATGACAGATGGAACGAGAGCATACTACCCCCATGGATTTAATAAAGGGTTCCGTTCAAATTCCATCTAGATTTCCGAGTTCAACAGAAAGATTCCTGAGTTTGACAAAATACACCTGAAGAAGGTCGGAGGTTACATCGGCCGAAACGTTGTGATGAAAACACCCAATATGAGAACAGTAGTCCGAATATACCAAATTCTACAAATTATCAACCCTCATCTCAAAAAATCCGAAACATAATATGATTTACTAACTTTAACATAAATTTTCAAAATAAAAATTGAATGATTAAAACAAGTGTTTAAAAAGATTTTCGGGTCAAAATTAAACATCACATCGTTTCAAATATAAAAAAAAAGAATTAAAAAAAATATTTTCAAATTGACTTCAGCTCAGAATAATACTCATATTTTATAATTTATATATAAAAATGCAAAAAAATATATTTATATTTTGTTACCAATTAATTAGAAATTTACGAAAGTCAAATAACAATGAGGTTTTTTTAAAATAAATTATACATTTAAAAAAAAAAAAAACACATTGCTACTTGGCTTTCTAAATTTTTAATTCCAATAAAAAACAATGTTTCAAATTGTTAATATTTCACTATATTTCGTCTCAGAATTTTTGAGATGAAGATTAATAATTGGTATTATTTGGAATCTTCGGACTATTGTTCTCATCTTGGATATTATTCTCATAGCATTTCGGCTGATATAACCGCCGACCTTCTTCAGGTGCGTCTTGTTGCCCTTGAGAATCTGTACGGAATTTCGAACGGAACTCTTTATTTAATCCATGGGGGTAGATTGCTCTCGTTCCGTCAGCCATGATTAATCTATGGGGGTAGATTGCTCTCGTTCCGTCAGCCATGATTAATCCATGGGGGTAGATTGCTCTCGTTCCGTCAGCCATGATTAATCTATGGGGGTAGATTGCTCTCGTTCCGTCAGCCATGATTAATCTATGGGGGTAGATTGCTCTCGTTCCGTCAGCCATGATTAATCTATGGGGGTAGATTGCTCTCGTTCCGTCAGCCATGATTAATCCATGGGGGTAGATTGCTCTCGTTCCGTCAGCCATGACCGAGTAGAGATCTTAAGTAATTCGTAATTGTATTCTTAGTATCGCCCGTACTGAGGATTGAGCATTCAAACTCCAGAAGACTGTCACTTAGAACTGATTATTACTAAGCACTTATATCCATTGCGACACAGGTCTAATGCTGACAGAATGAGAATAATGTATCCTTGTAGATTGAAATTCTGTACAGATTCCCATGTAACCTCCGACCTTCTTCATGTGCATCTTGTCAAACTCGGAAATCTGTACAGAATTTTGAACGGAACCTTTTATTTAATCCACAGGGATAGATTATTCTCATTCTGTCAGCATTAGACCTGTGTCGCAACGGATAAAAGTGCTTAGTAATAATCAGTTTTTATTCCATTAGCCATGGACCCGTGTCGCAGCAGATAAAAAAGTGCTAAGTAATAATCAGTTTAAGTGACAGTTTTCTAGAGGTTGAAGGTTCAATCCTCGGTACAGGCGATACTAAGTATATAATTACGAATTACTTAAGATTTCTACTTGGTCATAGCTGACAGAACCAGTGATGCTTTCTCCCCGGAATAAATAAAGCGTTCTGTTCGATATTCTGTACAGATTCCCAAATTGGATATAAAAATTCTCTAATTCATCAAGATGCACCTGAAGAAGGTTGGATGTTGCATTGTCCGAAACGTTGTGGAATAAATAAAGCGTTCTGTTCGATATTCTGTACAGATTCCCAAATTGGATATAAAAATTCTCTAATTCATCAAGATGCACCTGAAGAAGGTTGGATGTTGCATTGTCCGAAACGTTGTGAGAATATTTAAAATAATACATATTTACATTTCTTTCTTTAAAATATGTCTGTTCACATCTTTCTATTAATCTTTTGATATCAATTTATTTTACTCTTTATTTTATTCATCTCTTGATATTGTGACAGTCGTGTCAACACAGCGAGAATCATAAGTCTATCTCTCTCGCTGTCCATTTCATATTTTTATATCCCTCATATTTCGTTTAAATCTATCCAACTCAACATCTCATCTATATTTCTAATCTATATTGTACTTACATCGACTGCAGTTTCTTCTTCGTCCGAATCCTGCAAGCCAAGAGCCGCCTTCTGTAGTTTCTTCCGATCGTCGGCCAATTGGGCTTCCGTTTCATCAAACTTGAAACCTTTGCCCTTAAAACCGCTGGAACTTTTTATAACTTTGCCAGCCTGAAGAAAAAGAAAGGCGAAATTTAAAAAAAAAAGATGAATTCATAGAATATATAACATAGTATTTCATGTAGAACAAGAAGAATACTCGTCCCAGGATATGTCCTGTTACAAAGATTAAAATCAAGATATAATATTACTAAACCTTATGTCTAGAATCCTTATTCCAATTTTGATCTAAAATCATTATATGATTTAGATTCTAAAAAATGTCTTAAAATGTTAGGCTTAAGTTTAAGGAGTCTTAAGAAGAAAGCTGTCCAACACATGCCAGAATGTAAAAGACGTTAAACCGAACATGATGATGAAAGAATGGATGCGAGCGCTTAGGTTAGCAGATGTAGAACAGTTGAGGTATCAGGGTCAGTTCACAAGAGAAAACATGAGAGGAAGTGATGAGAATGGACTTGAGAGAAAGAGGGATATATAAAGACCTGGCCAGAGATAGGTTAGTTTGGTAGTCAGTTTCTAAAAGTCATCCAACACATGCCAGTATGTAAAACAAACGTTAATCAGAATGGATGAGAGTGTTTGGGTTAGTAGATGTAGAACGATTGAGATGGCAGGGGAAAGCCAGGGAAAACATGGGGGGAGTGATTAGGATGGATTTGAGAGAAAGAGGGATAAATAAAGACCTGGCCAGAGATTGGATAATCTCTAAATGTCGTCCAACACATAACAGCATGTAAAACGGATGCTAAACTGACGATAATTCTGATTTTACCCCATTTTTCTGTAAAAAGGGGGTGGGGGGCTGAATATATGGGGCTTCTCTTGACTTGGGTCCCTGGGCTTCATTCTATTCTAGTCCACGTGTAAATTTGGCGCTGCCGATAGCGGCTCCTCATGAAAGAAAGAAAGAAATATTACTTACAGCTTTCGCCCTGTCTTTGTATTCTGTCCATAATTTTTCAATATCTGGAGGGACCGTTGCGGCGGACAATTCCAGGGCTTTGATGATATCCATTGTATATCTCTCTTGATCCGGTGTTATGAACGTGTACGCAAAACCTTTGTTTCCTGCACGACCCGTTCGACTGCAAAAGTTTGAAATAGCATTTTCTTAGGTCTGTCATACTCTCAAGTTTGAAATAGCATTTTCATCAGTCTGTCATACTCTCATGTTTGAAATAGCATTTTCTTAGGTCTGTCATACTCTCAAGTTTGAAATAGCATTTTCATCGGTCTGTCATACTCTCAAGTTTGAAATAGCATTTTCATCGGTCTGTCATACTCTCAAGTTTGAAATAGCATTTTCATAGGTCTGTCATACTCTCAAGTTTGAAATAGCATTTTCTTCAGTCTGTCATACTCTCAAGTTTGAAATAGCATTTTCATCGGTCTGTCATACTCTCAAGTTTGAAATAGCATTTTCATAGGTCTGTCATACTCTCAAGTTTGAAATAGCATTTTCTTAGGTCTGTCATACTCTCAAGTTTGAAATAGCATTTTCTTCAGTCTGTCATACTCTCAAGTTTGAAATAGCTTTTTCATCGGTCTGTCATACTCTCAAGTTTGAAATAGCTTTTTCATAGGTCTGTCATACTCTCAAGTTTGAAATAGCATTTTCTTAGGTCTGTCATACTCTCAAGTTTGAAATAGCATTTTCATCGGTCTGTCATACTCTCAAGTTTGAAATAGCATTTTCATAGGTCTGTCATACTCTCAAGTTTGAAATAGCATTTTCATCGGTCTGTCATACTCTAAAGTTTGAAATAGCATTTTCTTAGGTCTGTCATACTCTCAAGTTTGAAATAGCATTTTCATCGGTCTGTCATACTCCCAAGTTTGAAATAGCATTTTCATCGGTCTGTCATACTCTCAAGTTTGAAATAGCATTTTCATAGGTCTGTCATACTCTCAAGTTTGAAATAGCATTTTCATAGGTCTGTCATACTCTCAAGTTTGAAATAGCATTTTCTTAGGTCTGTCATACTCTCAAGTTTGAAATAGCTTTTTCATCGGTCCGTCATACTCTCAAGTTTGAAATAGCATTTTCATAGGTCTGTCATACTCTCAAGTTTGAAATAGCATTTTCATCAGTCTGTCATACTCTCAAGTTTGAAATAGCATTTTCATAGGTCTGTCATACTCTCAAGTTTGAAATAGCATTTTCTTCAGTCTGTCATACTCTCAAGTTTGAAATAGCATTTTCTTAAGTCTGTCCATACTCTCAAGTTTGAAATAGCATTTTCATCGGTCTGTCATACTCTCAAGTTTGAAATAGCATTTTCATCGGTCTGTCATACTCTCAAGTTTGAAATAGCATTTTCATAGGTCTGTCATACTCTCAAGTTTGAAATAGCATTTTCATCGGTCTGTCATACTCTCAAGTTTGAAATAGCATTTTCATAGGTCTGTCATACTCTCAAGTTTGAAATAGCATTTTCTTCAGTCTGTCATACTCTCAAGTTTGAAATAGCATTTTCTTAGGTCTGTCACACTCTCAAGTTTGAAATAGCATTTTCTTAGGTCTGTCATACTCTCAAGTTTGAAATAGCTTTTTCATAGGTCTGTCATACTCTCAAGTTTGAAATAGCTTTTTCATAGGTCTGTCATACTCTCAAGTTTGAAATAGCATTTTCATAGGTCTGTCATACTCTCAAGTTTGAAATAGCATTTTCATCGGTCTGTCATACTCTCAAGTTTGAAATAGCATTTTCATAGGTCTGTCATACTCTCAAGTTTGAAATAGCTTTTGCATCGGTCTGTCATACTCTCAAGTTTGAAATAGCATTTTCATAGGTCTGTCATACTCTCAAGTTTGAAATAGCATTTTCATAGGTCTGTCATACTCTCAAGTTTGAAATAGCATTTTCATAGGTCTGTCATACTCTCAAGTTTGAAATAGCATTTTCTTCAGTCTGTCATACTCTCAAGTTTGAAATAGCATTTTCTTCAGTCTGTCATACTCTCAAGTTTGAAATAGCATTTTCTTAGGTCTGTCATACTCTCAAGTTTGAAATAGCTTTTTCATAGGTCTGTCATACTCTCAAGTTTGAAATAGCTTTTTCATAGGTCTGTCATACTCTCAAGTTTTAAATAGCTTTTTCATAGGTCTTTCATACTCTCAAGTTTGAAATAGCATTTTCATCGGTCTGTCACTCTTATTTTTTGACATAACATTTTTAGTTGGTTGCTATCACTCAAATTTAAAGTAGCATTTTCGTTAGTCTGTCACGCTTCTGTCATCACTAAACTCGCAGATTAAATGCTGCTTAAGGGACTCGCTCCTGTTTATAGAAAATTCTTGCTCTTACCCGCATCGATGAACGTAATCTTCGTAGTGATTCGGACAATCATAATTGATCACAAGAATAAGATGCTTCACGTCCAAGCCGCGAGCGGCAACGGAAGTTGCTACCTGACAAAATAAAACAAACAAAGAAAAATGTCAATTCTCATTCCAACATGAATGTGAAATTTAGGAAAAATGGTGATAATATTACTCACTGAAGTTCCTTATCTACGCCGGGATGGATTATAATTTACAAACTGACATCCGTTAAATTTTTTTTAATGAACTTTGCTAAATCGGATCTAACAAACCATTGATTTAACGTCTCTCAAATAAGGAAGTGTTTGTCATGGATCACACGGACCATCATCATATTCATATCCGTTTTACACGCTGACATGTGTTGGACGGCTCTTATCTCTTGTTAGGTTTTTTGGAAGCCATTTCTTTAACTGGGGCAAGATTTTCCTGATGCCAACCCAGTGAGGTGATGGGGACCAGTGTTTTTATCGAGACCCCAGGTGATTGTCCACCAGGTGATTGTCAAAGAAAAATATATATTTCCCTTGTTTTTGTTTTTTTAATGAACCATAATACATTATGGTGGAATTTAATTTTGTAAAAATTAAATGCGAGGGAAGGGCGAGAGGTACTCACTGACTTGTTTGCTTGGCCACAGTTTGTGTGTGTGTGTGTGTCCATTTGGGGAGGGGGCTTTGTTTTAAATTAGAATTTAGAATGTCAAACCGGATCGCAACCCCAGAAATAAACACACCTGAAAAAAGTATGAAAGACTTTTTTCACCCAAAACATAATTTTCTATCCGCAATCTAAGAACTATCCATGAATAGAACTGTGTAATAATAAAATGAAAAGAATCAGTGAATTAGAAAACAATAATAATGAATAGTGAATTAATGAGATGTCCTTTTGCAAAACAATATGCAAATTAGTTAGGCCGAGTCATCCCAAATATTACATGGGGAAGGTCTATGATAGCTGCGTAAGAAGCGTGATGTTGTATGGTAGTGAGTGTGGGGCCCTCATCCAGGCCTCACTCGTTCGACTCCAGAGAAATGGCAGGGCAATGATTATGTGGATATGCAATATAAAGTCAGACCAAATCCATAACATTAGGTCAGACACTCTACTTGAGAAATTGGCTATTCCAAAACTTGATGTCCTAATAAGGGCAAACCGTCTTACCTGGTTCAGGCCTGTTGAAAGAAGCAAGCAGTATACCTTTCTTATTTTTCTTTTTTTAACATAGTTCATCCCAAACAAGGCAGGCCGCAACTGTAGACATAAGGGACTACTGAGAAAAATGAAAAGGGGAGAAGGTTTGGGGGGGGGGGGTAACCTAAATTGGGATTTGTGCAGCGAGATGTCTGTTTACATTAGTTTTAAATTTCTGCATGTCAATACTGTCTGGGAAACAGGGGGCAGTGAGGGAGTTCCAGAAGCCAGCAGCACAAGGAAAGCAGCTATTTGAGTAGAAAGCTCTCCGGCATCTGGGGACCTCCACAGTGAATGAATGGGATTTAGTTGATTATCGAGTTGGTCTAGTGAATTTACGTCGAGGGGACACCAGAGTAGCCAATTCATCAGAGCATAATTTATTGAAGTATTTCTAAAACAAGCACATGGATGCTACATTGCTGCGATGGGACAGGGACTGGAGCTTGGTTGATAGTGAGGGACCTATATGGTTGGCGACTCTTTTTTGGACTTTGTCAAGGAGGGAGAGACTAGTGGATGATGCACCAGCCCAGATGTGGCAACAATACTCCATACATGGGCGGATGGTGGCTTTGTAGAGATACAGGATAATGTCAGGTGTAAGGAGTTTACTAGCACGGTAGAGGGAGCCAACCTTCTTTGTGGCAGCCTTGGCAATGTCTTCAATGTATTTGTTCCAATTCATCTTACCTGTGAAGGTTAGACCGAGGAGTTTGAATGTTGAACTCTCAGGTAGGGTGTTATTTGCCATGACAATCTGTGGTTGGAGAGGATTCTTGTAGTTATTGAAGGAAAGGAGCTTTGTCTTTGCGGCATTAAAAGTTACCAACCATTTATGACCCCAATCCACTACAGTCTGGAGGTCATTTTCTAAGGATTCAGCCATTGCCTTGGATATGATTTTGCCAACATGGCGAGAGTAAAGCGTGGTGTCGTCAGCAAATAAACCAATCTCAGACACTATGTCATCAGGGAGATCGTTTATATAGATCAGGAACAACAAAGATCTAAGGATAGATCCCTGGGGTACACCAGCATTTATGTCATGTTGCTTAGATGAACGGCCATCGAGGACAACCTGGATTTTTCTTTTGTTTAGGAAGGATCTAATTATATTAAGTAATTGCCCAGTAATACCGTATGAGCGTATTTTCAGGAGAAGCCCTTTATGCCATACCTTGTCAAAGGCCTTGGATATATCAAGCGCTACTGCCCTAGCTTCTCTTACCTTGTCGAGTGTATGATACATGCATTCAGAGATGACCGTTAGGATGTCTGCAGTAGATCGTGTTTGTCTAAATCCATACTGGCAGTCAGAAAGAAGTTTAGCATTAACTAAGTGCCGTACTATCGCTAGATTGATTAAGGATTCAAAGATTTTAGCAAAGATCGGCAGTGGACTGATTGGGCGGTAGTTCTGAGGATCGGTTCTATTCCCAGAACTCTTGTAGACTGGTACCACAGAGGCAATTTTCCAGCTATCGGGGAAGCAAGATTCAGCTAGGCATTTATTGTAGAGTTTGGAAAGGACAGGGGCCAGTTCAGCAGAGCATTTCTTTATTACTATTACAGGCCCACAAACTTTGGAGATGTCAAGGTTTTTTATGATGTCTCTGACCTGGGATGGGGTGATGACCAGGTTATCAAGTGTGGCTTCGGTCCGCAAAGGGAATTTAGGGAGGGGGTAGTTATGTGAGTCCAAAGTGGAGAGTGGAGTTATCAGCACTTGCAGAGACCTAAGACTGGACAGCAAAACGAAAGCCGGGCGCCCAAGGAAAATATAGAAAGAAACCATCAGGTAAGACCGTAAACAGTGGCAAATCGACACAGTCAATCCCCAAAATCGTGATCACTGGAGACTTAGCATAAGGACAGCCAGACAACGTCGAACCTCTTGTCGAAGGGAACATAGACGATAAACCTGGATAGTGAGTGTGTGTGCGAGTACGTCGATTGCATGGACATTCTGAGTATATTAGAAAGCTGAAGTTTTTCTATTCTTTTTCCGCAAGGACCCATGGCGCAGTGGCTATAGTACTAAGTTAAATTCAGTTCTAACTGATAGTCATCTGAAGATTGAAGGTTCGATCTTCGGTGCGGGCGATACGAAGAATTACTAAAGACTTCTCCCAATCATGGCTGACGGAGCAAGAACATGCTACCCTGTGGATTTAATAAAGATTTTTGTTCAAAATTCCGTCCAGATTCCTGAGTTCGAAGAGATACACCTGAAGAAGGCCGGAAGTTACAGCGTCTGAAACGTTGTGATGATAAGATGAGAAATGTAGTCTGAAATAACCAAAATTATACAAATTTTTCTATTTTGTATATGAAATTATGCTTTTAATCTCACTGTCAGTGCAATAAATAGCCCAACTTTATAAATAGAAATGATACAGCGATACTTCGATTAGCCATAGATATATCAGTAAGTAGTACTGTCGACTGCTACGGCTCAACAGACGAGAAGGCTGCTTACTCCATGGTACAGACGATTTCTTCAGATTGTAGTACAGCGGCCGACCACTTTTATCCATTCTTTGATTTTTAAGGGCGGTAGATAAAAATTTCTATTTTGATGAGAGCAGACATTTTATCTGCCACATAGGGGCATCCTAAGTGGGGAGTTGTGCGGCAAGATGTTTGTTCACATTACATTTAAATCTCTGCATTTTGGTACAGTCGGGGGAACAGGAAGCAGGGAGGGAATTCCAAAGGCAAGCAGTTCAAGGAAAAAAGCTATTGACGTAGAAAGCCTTACAGCATCAATACTGGCAGGTGTGAGAAGTTTTCTCATCATGATTGCTATTTTTACAACGTTTCGGCCGATGTATACTCCAACTTTCCTCGGGTGCGTCTTTTCAAACTTGGAAAAGTCATGCATTTGCTCTTGTACAAAACATGGCTTTCTTCAAACTGAGGAATATAGCCAAATAATTTTTTCTTCGTATTCTGCAAACTTACAAGATTACAGATTGGCTTTGTCTGCTACGGTAGATTGGGGTAGACGGCTGTAATTCGAATGCCAATAAAAACAATATAAGTCGATGTTCTTAAAGTTAGATTGAACATAAAAAATTTTATTTTGATGAGAACAGACTTTTTATCGGCCACAAGATTCTCAGAAGTACACGTACAACATCGATTTTCCAGCATCCTTGGTTCGAGCATCCTCACCGGATCAATCCGATTTATCAGACCATTCGATTTAATCTCAATAATAATTCAACACACCTCCAACAATGGAAGACTTGTGAATTGTCACAAGAATTACAGAGCCTTAAAAATTGATGGATCAGGTTCTGAAAGCGATTAAGAGAATAACTGAGCAGCAATTAAGAAGTCAGATGAGCATAGATGAAATGCGGTTCTGGGAAAAGTAGCACTGGTGCTATCTTTATCCTGAGATAAAAATGCAGGAGAAATATCTTGGTAAGAAGAAGAGCCTGTATCTTTCCTTTGTGAATTTGGAGAAAGCTTTTGACAGAGTGCCAAGAGTTGCCGTCTGGTGGGTTTTGCGCAAACGAGTGGTTTCACTTTCATCCATTCTTCGATTTTTAGGGAGGTGAAGGTGGTTAAGTGGGTAACGACACGGACTGACGACCTGGGTGTGCCAGGTTCGAATCCAGTCGATTCCATAATATCACTTCCACTTAATGATTTAAGGATGTTGGCAGCCATTACATGGTCCTTCCCACAAGAATGCTGACAACACAATCAAAACCGATCAACAAAGTTTGGACCATTTTGATTCATACGAATTTACTTTACTTTTATTCATTATTTCATCATCTTGCTGTCCGGTTAAAGGATATTTATTTTACTATATCTAACAGAAAAAAAATGATAACAAATAACTGTTACCAAAGACAATAAAAGTTACTTTTCTACCGAGATCAGATTTTTTGTGTTTTAAAGTATTTTAATGTGTTTTTATTGCATTTGGCTAATCTGATAAAAGTATGATAATCCGATAAAAGTATGATAATCTAATAAAAGTATGATAATCTGATAAAAGTATGATAATCTGATAATCCGATAAAAGTATGATAATCTGATAAAAGTATGATAATCCGATAAAAGTATGATAATCCAATAATCTGATAAAAGTATGATAATCCGATAAAAGTATAATAATCTGATAATCTGATAAAAATATGATAATCCAATAAAAGTATGATAATCCGATAAAAGTATGATAATCTGATAAAAGTATGATAATCCGATAAAAGTATGATAATCCGATAAAAGTCTGATAATCCAATAAAAGTCTGATAATCTGATAAAAGTATGATAATCCAATAAAAGTATGATGATCTGATAATCCGATAAAAGTATGATGATCCGATAAAAGTATGATAATCCGATAAAAGTATGATAATCTGATAATCCGATAAAAGTATGATAATCCAATAATCTGATAAAAGTATGATAATCCGATAAAAGTATGATAATCTGATAATCCGATAAAAAGTATGATAATCTGATAATCCGATAAAAAGTATGATAATCTGATAATCCGATAAAAAGTATGATAGTCCAATAATCCGATAAAAGTATGATGGTGTTTACCATACTTTTTTCAAGATGGCGACGTAAAGGCTCGATGTTGTATGTTTAATAACTCAAAAACTGAAAATTACACAAAAAATACAGCTAATCCGTGTCACAAATCGGTAGAAAATTTAATTTTCAACTGATCTGTATATTTTTATTAGCTGTACTTTTGTTTAATTTTCGTATTTTGGGCGATTATCGTGGCTTCACATTGAGAAAAATATGGCGCCATGTTCAATTCGTAAGGTTTACAAGACTCGGAATGAAAGGATAAGAAATGTAAATAAGAATGCTTTAAAACAAAAAAAACTTTTATTGCATTTGGTAACATTTATTTGTTGCCTATTTGTTATTTTCGGGAGACATAGTAAAAAGAAATCGCCGGAAATTCTTCACCTCAAACGTGCACAACGCCTGGCCATATGCAGGATGAAGACGTTTTCCATGTTCACTTACGAGGAGCGACTTCTACGACGGAACTGACTTACACTTGAACAGAGAAGACTGCGGAGTGATTTAATCTTAACATACAACGCCATTGACAAGAAAGTCAATTTAGTATCTTGATGACTTTTTTACCCTAACGCCAGACTGAGACTGCTGCAATCATCCACGCCAGCTTTATTGTTGATCGCTTTGGCTCAACAGGCAAAAGGCTGCTTAGTCTGTCTGCATCGCTGCTATATGGAACAGGATGTCATCCATCAATCCACCATAAGTGCGTTCAAGAGAGCCTTGGACAACAGTTTTGAGGATATATATATATATATATATATATATATATATATATATATATATATATATACTGTTTTGAAGATATATATACTTGTACATATTCTTTTATTTCCTACAACTTGCTCTTTTTTACATGACATATTTTTTCGCTTTTATTGTTAATCTGCAATTCCAATAATTTCTACTATCTTCTCATTGGTCAGCAGACTAATATTAACCTGCTGACCGATGATAAGACAGTAGTGATTATCCTTGACCTATTACCTACTTTGAAACCTGATATCTCTATGGTTAATCAATTTATCGCTGTATAGTATCATCGAAAATAAATATAGCATGATCTTACAATACCTAAGTAATATTAAGTAATAATTAAGTTGTCTGTGCTTATTCCTCTTAAACTACTACGTTTTCTCTGCTTCCACACATGTCACATTTGACTTATTGAACTCTTTGACAGCCAATATCTTCTAGCTGTGTCTTTGGATGAATCCAAGCTCACCCAATATACAACAATAGAACACCTTCATGTTTTTTCATATAAATCTTGAATGATTTCATCTAGAAAATTTTGAGATAAAAAAAAAAATGACTTACGAGGAGACGAATGACTCCATTTTTGAAGTCAACGATCGTGCTGTCGCGGTCGTATTGGTCGATACCACCGTGTAAGGACATGCAAGGGTAAGAGTGCTTCAGCAATTCTTTCATTACTTCGTCGGCATTTTCCTGCTTGTCTACAAACACAAGAACGCTACCAAGTTCTTGGTAAATGCCCAACAGTTCCAATAACTTGAAGAATTTCTGGTCTTCTTCCAGAAGAATCTGAAAACAACGACAACATTTTTGCACTTAAAGTCAAATCTAGTACTTTACGCACGCTGAACAGGGAAACAGTCTTAAAAGAAAAACATACATTTATCAATCAGTTACATATGACTTTACTCAATAAATAAAGGGATGGGAGGGGATTATCTCCCTTGGCTATATATTATGATTTCAAACTTATCTCCCTTGTAACTCTCTTGAAAAATTCAGATATTAGACTTTTGAAAGAAAGAAGGGGTCGAGAGATATCTCCCTTGGTTATATATTATGATTTCAAACCTATCTCCCTTATCACTTTCTGGAAAAAAATTCAGGAATCTATATTGGATTTTTCAATTAATCGAAATTTTAAATAACGTTATCTTCCTTGGTTATATAATAGACTAGCAGGATTACCCAGTGTTGCCCGGGGCAATAACAAAACAAAATAGAAGAAGTTACAAAGTTAAACTTATATTTGCTTTAATTTATTCCCGGACAACGCCAAGTTTCTTTTCTTTCCCCTCCCCTTAATAATATAATGAAACCTATATTTATTTTCGTGTTTTCCCAAGCAACGCTGAGTTTCTTGTCTTCCCTTTCTCCATCAAGCATAGGAAATGTGCTACACACATCTGCTCTATCTAGGATATGGAGAACTGACTCCCGAACAATACACAGTACCTTTTCTGGTATAAAATAGTATAACAAAATGCAGTAAAAATCTTTCTCTCGGGCAATGTGGCGTTTAAAAACACCTGTTGTATGTGGGATTGCTCTATCTAGGATATTGATTATCTCGAACAATGCCAAGTGAATAGACATGCTCTATCTAGGATATTGAGCACTATACCAATTACTAAATATAATACTGTATTATTACTATTATGCAACAAAAGACAGAGAAGTTCTTTTTCCCAGGCAACGCTGCGTTTAAACACACCTGTTTTATCTAGGATGTTGAGCAATTTTAGATTACTATATACCACTTACCAAATGTAATACTGTAGTCTTAGAGCGATACTGAAACCACCCAAATAAAATGAATGATGCCTCCAGAGCACTATTAAAATCACCCTTTCCGAGTTTCTTGCGACCCCCTCCCTAGTCCGAACAGAAGCTTAAGAAACGTTAGATAATTTTAAAAGAAAATGACGAGTCATTTCTGGAAGGAATACATTGATTTAAAAATATATATATATACATATACATATATATATATATATATATATGAACAAATTTTTTGTGGTACAGAATTTTATAATGGTTTTAAATATGATGAACGGAGTCATAGCGAGACGAGGCACTATCACAAGAAAAAAAAAAAGAGAGGAAATATTAAATAATATATTTAATCGTCGATTAAAAACTTTTAAAAAGAATAAAAAGATCGACTAAAATTAACAGAACAAAACTAAATCCCACTTTGCTGGAAAAAGCCGTGTGGTGGCCAACTGAAAACGTTGTTGAGATCGGTGAAGCAGCATGCAGAACTGAGTATCAGTCCACGTATCTACGGTGTTCGCCGGTAGAATTGAGACTGGCTGTCGCTCGTATCAACGTTGACAATAGACCGCTGTGCTTCATCGGTCATTCCTTCTTGCTAGGCAACTTCACTGTTTTGGTCACGTTCTTCGTTGACCTTCGTTCGGGACGTGGTTAATTTATTGGAAGGGGCTGACTCAACTGACCCAGGATGAATACCGCCGTCACAAGTAAACCAGTAGCAAGTTGAGGCATTATCTCGGGAATTCTGTACAGGATTTCCCTGGGAACTGTTGCATGACGATAATTTGGTAATCATTGTTGAATCAGAAGAAGAACTGTGTGCAAAGTTCAACCTGTGGAAAACCAACGTCAAGTTGAAGGGCGTTCGGCTGAACATGGGGATGAGGAAAGCCATAGTCAGTGGGCATAACTTGTATACTCTGAACGATTCCGGAAAGTTTTCTTGTAATGTTTCAAGATCTGTTTCAAGAGCTTCATTAATATTCACTCTCTGCTCCACCCTCACTCACGCACACGGTTGACACTACATAGCCAGTTTCCTTCCTCCTTGCATGCATCATTTAATCAGCAATCTCCCCTCTCTTTATTGGCCTGCTTGTTAATTTGGCACCTCTGGTTCTTAGCTTTTTATCTAATATATACAGTAAAGTCAGTTTTTTTATCACTTCTTTGTCATCAATAGCTTTCTTCCTACAAAATGAATATTTGATTCTGGTTCGTCAGTTTTTTTAATGGCTTGTTTCCAGAAAATATTTTGTCCGGATCGGAATTATTTTCATATGTACGCCATCTTAGAAAAAAAATGGATGTAACCCGTATTTGTTCTTACAGAGTTACTTCCCTTCAATTGGAACAAAAAAAAAATGGCAGGTTTTTTTTTCAAAAATTTTTTTTTTCTTCCAATCAAAGGAAAGTATAGGAACAAAGTGTAGTATCTGTTCTGATTATACGCTTCATCAGTCAATGAAGAAGTCCTTCTGGACTGGGGCATTTTTTTGTTCCAATCCAGAGTGCCCCATTTTTAACTCTGCTCTTGTGGGGAGGTAAGTATTTTGTCCTTTAGTCGTCACATTCCATGAGCAATGTTTCTGACAAAGAGGGAAGAATTGCTGTTTTCTCGGTTGGAATCTATCCATCTAACACTTATCGTTGGCTAGTTTTTAACCTTGAAATAGTACATGTAAACTTCGGTATCTCGAACACCGATGTCTCGAATACAACGCAAATCTCGAAGTCAGTTGACGGTCCCGACCGTTTATTGGTGTCTATTTCAAACTTCGATTTCTCGAACCCTCGAATATCTCGAAGTTTATTTTCAGTCACATCAAGTTCGAGATATAGAAGTTTACCTGTATTTTTTTTAGCTTCTTACATCAAGTGGCTTCATGCCTTGTCTGGAGCGATTTCCAGTATAAAAAAAAAAGGACCACTGTATGAACGAATACAAAATTATGTCTCTTTTTTAAGATGGCGTCCATTTGAAAATAATTCCGACCTGGACAAAGTATTTTCTGAAAGGAATTAAGAAAAGCAAAACTAAGTCAAGTAAATTCACTACCGGGGAAACGTCGGATATGTACAAGTTGAATATACAAAATAGAGAAAGAAAAACATGGATCAACAATCACAAACGACAATGGGTATTTTCAGTTTAATTGCTTTCACGGAATCAAAATTATTTTCATATGGCTTATCAGACTAGTACAACGCATGTACAGGAACGCCAGAAGCAGCTAAGTGTAAATGTTGGAGTACATCAAGGATCAGTCGTCAGTCCCTTGTTGTTTATTTCTGTTACCTAATTGTGCCAGAAAAAATTTTTTTCTTTAAGTTTTGCCCGTAATTCAACTTCCAACCGATTTTCAATACCACCACTTTCTCTCTGCAATCCAAATCGCTTCTCTCGCTTCGTCCTCTTCATTCATATCAGCTGATCTCCACATATGCAAATCAGACTCCACTATATAAAAATGTGCACTTATGAAGAGAAGCCCTTCTTTAGCCTGCAGACACGATATGCGAAGCACCTCATTCTTTTTCCTTCTGGTGAGTGTTCCTCTTTATTGTCACAATTTCCGAACAGGGTGCCCATGGGAACTGCTGTATGCCGATGACTTGGTCATAATGGCAGAGACAATGAACGAGCTGGAAGAAAGATCAAAAGTATGGAAGCAAAAAGTCTGAGGGTCAACACTGGAAAGACAAAGGTGATGGTTAGTGGCCCAGAACTCCAGTCTTTAAAAAACTCTGGTCAATACCCATGAAGGTTAGGAGAAATGCGATACAGTGCAACCACTGCACTCTATGGGTGCACAAAAAGTGCAGCGGAGTGCATGGTAGGCTCACACCAGATCCAGACTTCAGATGTAAGAGATGTCTAGGACTAGCAAGCCCAAATTGAGGGCCGCCCTTACACAGAAGTTGAAATGAACGAGGACACCCTGGAGGTCGTAGACTCCTTTTGCTACCTAGGAGATATGCTGAGTGCTGGAGGTGGCTGCAAACTAAGTTTGACTATCAGAGTCAAGACGTTTTGGGGAAAGTTTAGAGAACTTCTGGCAACCCTAACATCCCGAGCCATCCCAATTATTAAGGTCTATAATAGCTGTGTAAGAAGCATGATGGCGATCACATAGAACAGGTATTTATAGGATAAAATGTAATTCCTTTCACTGAATCAGAATTATTTTCATACGAACACCATCTTAAAAAACAGGAGACGTAACTCTGTATTCGTCACTACAGAGTTACACTTCTTTGTTTAAAACAAAAATAAATTTTAAGTTAAAACACCACTAGGCAACGCCAGGTAGGTAGAGCTATGTATTTATAGATTCAAGAGTTTAAAAAAAAAAAAAGAGAAGCCGTTCTGTAAACACATAGGACATGCTGTTCGACATCTTTGCAAATGACACTTCGTCCTCCAACTTGGACCTCAATTGGTTTTGTGAGATCTACAGAAGGGTGGTATTTCTCGAACAAACAAACCCTAATACTGGAGTTGGGGTAAGAACTCTTCAGTTGGTCAATGATGAAGTCATCTATTAAAACAGAGAGATGGGGGATAACCGTGCACAGTGAATTACATCACAAAATAGTGATATCATCCATTAAACCAGAAAGAGGGAGAGTGGGGAGGGGGAATATATTTTTTTATCTAAGTGTTTAGTTATTTATAAATTAAAGAGTTAAAAAAAAATCAAACATGAAAGTATTTATGCGATTTAAAAAGAAAAATGGCGAAACAAAAATGATACTAATAAGACTCCCGGGCAATGCTGGGTATGTTTAGCTAGTACATAAGTTAGACTAAAAAAAAAAAAAAAATTAAAAAAAAGAAAAGAATCCGTTCTCTGAACACTTACGACATGCTGTTCGACATCTTTGCAGACGACACTTCGTCCTCCAACTTGGACCTCAATTGGTTTTGTGAGCGTCCGTCTGGCGAGTGCTTCCATCTGTCGAGGGAATGTGGCAGAAAACATCACCAATTGACGATCGGGACGAATGTTATCAACGATCCTCATCACCTGCAAATGGAAAATTACAAACATTCGTTTGAAATAATAAACTTTTAATTGGATAGAAATAAAGTAAACAGAAAAGACAGTGAGGGTTGAGGACATGCGTTGCATGGAGAGAAATGATATGAGAATGATACGCATGATTTGAGTCCTTAAGCTCAGAGGAAGATTAAATCTGGACAGTATAGAGAGATGTGTGCAGAACAGGAGACTTTGATGGTTTGGCCACGGTGAAACAATGGATGAGAGTTTTTGGGTTAGTAGATGTTGAACAGTTGAGGTAGCAGGTCAAGTTCACAGGGAAGGACAAAGAAAAACATGGGAGGAAGCGATAAAAACGGACTTGAGAGAAAGAGGGAGAAATAAAGGCCTGGCCAGAGATAGAAGTCAATTTTTTAAAACCGTCCAATACATGCCAGCATGTAAAACGGACGTTAAACCCGATATGATGATGAATCCTATTCATTCACTGTGGAGGTCCCCAGATGTCGGAGAGCCTTCTACTCCAGTAGATTCTTTCCTCATGCTGCCGGCCTCTGGAACTCTCTTCCTGTTCCCTGTTTCCCCCGAGTGTACCGACATGCAGAAGTTTAAAACTTATGTGAACAGACATCTTGCTGCACAGCTCCCAATTTAGGATGACCCCCAAAAACTTTTACCCTAATTCTCAGTAGCTTCTTACGTCTACAGTGGCAAGTTCCCTTGTTTGGTGTGAACTATGATAAAAAAAAAAAATTTTTAAACGTTGGGGTCGGTGATCGTTGGGGACCGGCATATGGTCTTATATTGTCATCAGAAATTACTTTAACATAAAATAAGGCTTATATTTTGAAAAATAGAAGGAAAAAAAATAGAAGACCACATCCATTTTCCATTCTTACGAACTGCTACAAACATACGGAACTGTTACAATTTCAAACTCTGACGAAGCTAGGTATCTAGTGAAATGATTAGTCAAAAGATCAAAGTAAAAATGAAAAAGAAAAAAAAAATCTGTTCTGATTTTTATTTTTATTAATAAATAGCGCATCTAAACAGCTTTTAGCCTCATTTATTATTAAATTCTTATAAAGATGTTTAAAATATATATATATATATATATATATATATATATATATATATATATATATATATAAATAAATAAAAAATAAAAAATAATTTTTTTAAATATATAAAAAAAGATAAAAATAAAAATATATATAAAAAATAAATTTAAAAAATTAAAAAATAAATTTTAAAAATAAATAAAAATAAAAATATAAACTCTCCTATTTAAATAAGAAAAAAAATCTGTTCTGATTGTTATCTTTATTAATAAATAGCGCATCTAAACATGCTTTTAAAGGCTTTTAGTCTCATTTATTATTACATTCTTATAAAGATGTTTAATATATATATATATATATATATATATATATATATATATAAAAATAAATAAATAAAAAAATAAAAATAAAAAATAATTTTTTTTAAATATATAAAAAAAAGATAAAAATAAAAATATACATAAAAAATAAATTTAAAAAATTAAAAATAAATAAAAATATGAACTCTCCTATTTCAATAAGAAGAAAAATATTTTCTTTTAAATCGGTGTCAGGAAAAACGTATTTGATAAAGAAACGGTTTCTTTTTTTCAATATTGTGTGGGTCGTTGTCTCACCTGGAATTTCTTGGAGAGGCATGGTTACAAACCTGCAGTTACGAAGAGAGCACTAACAAGAAAGAAGAAGGTGTTGTCCATTGTCTCACCTGTGGTTCGAATCCCATGTCAAACATCCTATCGGCCTCATCCAACACAACATATGTACATCGTCTGAGATTCGTCACACGACCTGAGAAAAAGCAAACAAAATTTACAGCAAGAAGTTAGATACGTTTGAGGGGGGGGGGGCGCAGAGGTGTCGTGTTTCTATCTGTAATTAGACTTTATTCATCAACATAGTCTCTTTTTAGGGTGATACACTCTAAAGCATTCTTTTGACGTCTGCAAGCCGCCATTGATCGCTGGAGGACAGATCTGGAAAATAGAATGGGTGCGAAAGCAATTCGAAGTGCAATTCATGTATTCTTGCCATTATTGAAATCAACTTGTGACATGGGGAATTGTCTTGGTCGAAGAGCACTTTTTTCTTCTTTACTTGTGGCTGTTTTCGGCGATTTCTTCCTTCAAACGCACCAATAAGGCCATATCATGTTCGCTAGTGATGGCTTTTTCCTTTCTCAAGGTAATCGATGAACAAAATACAGAGGCCAAAACCTTGCCTGCTGATGTTTGCGTTTTTGGTCGCTTTGGACGGCTTTCACCTGCTTCTGTCCACTCAGCTGACTGTCGATTTGACTCCAGAGTGAAATGGTGGATCCACGTTTCATTCATTATCACATATTGACGCAAAAACTCCATTTTGTTGCATTCAAACAGTTGCAAACAATCCTCTGCATTGTTAAATGGAGTGGGGTGACGAGAAATTAGGAATTGATCCGGACCATTTGTTCTACTCGGCATTGTCCAGGATAAAAAATTGTAAGATTACAGTATTACTGTTGGTAACTGGTATATATTAACTCCCTTTGGACTGTTGACTTCATTAACATTGCGTACCTTGATAATATGTTGAAATTAAACACCGAGCATTAAAATAAGAGAAAGGAATGGGCTGAGCGAAGGAGAAAGAGAGGGTTGGGGAGAGGGATGGAAAAATGAGAGAAAGGGAAAGAAAGAAAGATAAAGAGACGACTAGAGAGAGAGAGAGAGAGAGAGAGGGAGAGACGGAGCGATATCGAAGTTTTGTTATAAAGATTTACACACACTACTTAATTTCTTCTATTTTTTTTTTTTTTTTATCGCCCCGGGCAACGTGACAAACGCGCTACCCACTTTGAACGCAACTTTCTCATCGACAAACGTTTATGGAAAATCGTGAAAACACTGCTTTCTGATATCTAATGTGACTTCAATTTACGATCGGCCAAAATGAGTTTCGCTGCTTTTTCTTTTTATATTTTCCGAGACAACTGCCGAATTTGCGCAACCTGAGCGTCCAGCATCATTTGTGTCTGTACGACCACATTTAAAGTCAGCATAAAACCACCTCTTAACCATTGTTTCCGACGGAGCAGAGGCCGAATAACATTGCTTTTACTTGAACAGTATTTTTTCCAATCAGAAAGCAATGCTTTATCAACACACGAAATTCAGATTTTTCTATTGTTTTGAAAATTTGCAACAGTAGCTTCGCTTAAATAACTGTAATTTGTAAACTAATAATCCAATTGGGCTTAAATTTTGACATATGCCATTTGAAGGTTAGTACTTTATCAAAATCATGTGGATTTATTATGAGTGGCATCATCTATATGTCGGGCCCAGGACTTATTGAGTGATTTGTTATTTGTAGGAGTTTCTGTAATATTCAATAATCTATATAATCTGATAGTTTTGTTTGCTTGTTTGTTTGCACACTGAATATATGAGATGGTGGGAGGAAGGACTATTGAGACGAGAAGTGGTAAGAGGAGAGTAAGAAGATAACATAAATAAATAATGGGTAAACCCGTAAACGGTCGTCTGTCTGGGTAAGTCACCATGGCAACAAGGGTTTTAGTTGGATAATCAACAGCATGTAGCCCGTAGCCAGTTTCTCATCCCTGCATTGGTTGCGTAAATCTTCACTCACTTTCTCTCTACCAGCGTTTTGGTAATCATTACTATTAGCGACAAATTATTTTAAAGGAAATACAGTTGGGAAATTAATCAAAAACAATTTAGTTTGGTTTACCTACCAACGTGTGACCTATTTGTGTTAAAAGGAATATTTAATATAAGTTATAAGCCTTTAAAGTTCACGTAAATACCGATTCTGAGCAAAGTAGGCATTTTTGTTTACACATGCTTATGTTAAACAAAGATGGCTACTTTGCTCAGAATCGGTATTTACACGAACCGTAAGGACGTAACTTTAATAAAATATTTGATTTTTTTAACGCAAATAGGTCACAAATTAGTTGTTAAAAGAAAATGAATTATTTTTGACTAATGTCCCAACAATATTTCCTTTAAAATAATTTATGTCGCTAATAATAGTAACAGTCACCCTTTTTTTTTTCAAAGCTGACTCAGTGATTATTATCCATTGCCGAAATTTTGAGTGACGTCACGTTCAGTTGCTTAGAGCTTTATGTAGCCTCGATAGCCACAGAATGGATACAATACCAATATAATCAGTTTGCCTAGTTATCATCGTGATTATAAAAGATGGCGACTATATTTTCCTGGTTGAGATTTTTTTTTTCTTATCTTTTTGTTTTTGCGGAGATGGGGTATCCTACCGGATGCCAGATATTCACCTGCTATTTCAGAGACTCCAACCGGGAGATCTTTTTAAGATTCTAACCGTCTCTTTAAGCGCAATTCTTCGTATCTCTCTTGCACTTGGTTCACCAGGTATATTCGCCAGGTAGTTTTTGAAATTCTTTTTCATGAGTCCGGTTGCTCCTATAATTACTGGTATGATGGAAATCTTCCAAAGATTCCAGTTTCTTTTCATGTCGTACATAAGACCTTAGTATTTCGTTATCTTCTTCCTCTCATCTCTGTTTAAGCCAGCATCATTAGGAACACTGACTTCAACTAGGGTTGTTACTTTCTCCCTCTTGTCCCACATCATTATATTAGGTTTAATAGCTCTGTTTTCTGGGTATATAGCTGTAGGGATTGCATAGGCATAGTGGATGGTGCATAACTTATTTCCAACTGTTCTTTCTGGTATATGTTCCCAGAATTTGCTGCTACACTGGATATTCAATTTTTGACAAATGGTCCAGTGGAGATATTTAGAACCTTAGGTGGCTCGCACTCTTCACTTCTGTGTGGCAGAACCTGCACTTGTTGTCGTTGCTGAGATCATTCATCTTCTTAAAAGCATTGGTCATCAAACCTTGATCTTGGGCAGCCATTATCATTATCATCCATTTTGCCATTTCACGTGTACGATGAAACTTGCTACATAACTATAGTGCTATTTCTTTTTCACTCTAAATAATTTGGGTGACTGAAATATGATTTAACCCAAACGAGATTTGGAACTTGTAATGAATGGGTATCCAGAGGATTTCAATACTTACGGTGTCAGTCCTGAGTATTGACAGAGAATCTTGAGTGAGCCCGGGAATGGCCGAAGTAGTTTACAATTTGAAAGCCGCAAAAAAAATGTAGAGTAGGCAAAAGTTTTATTGTCAAAAAATGACATTCGACTTCCCATCCCCAAAAACAAATAGGGCCTAAGACAAATTATTATTCATTGTGATTTTTAATTTAATTTCTGTCGAAATAACTTGGCCTTTTGGCTAGGAACAAAGTGTAGTATCTGTTCTGATGCTGCACTTAGTCTACTCTGTCCTTGATCAGTAAAGGAAAAATCTTTCTCGATTGAGGCAATTTTTAGTTTTGTTCCAATCCAGAGTGCCCCTTTTTGGGGAGCTAGATTTTCCCCTAAAAACAAAACTGACTTTGTGTCTAACTTTGTCCTCGTGGGGAGGCAAGTAAATAGGAACAGTTTAAAGGTTTCAAAATTACTTTCAACTTTTGAAGTGTAATGATAGTAAAAACAAGTCAGCCATTTAAATATATTAAAATGGCTGACACATATTTTGTCACACACCCCTGTCATAACAGAGAACCCACTTTTAATTCAATGGTTTGAAATAAATTTTAAAATGCAGAAGCCAAGTATCCAGCCCTTAATCCCTTCTGGGGTCTGATACCTTACTTCCTGTGAATAAACAAGATGCCTGACCCTTATTACTTTACTCACAACCAAGTATGCATGTTGTAGCAAATAGTATTGTTTTTTTTTTTGCCCCCTCTGATTGCCCCCTCTGATAGCGTATTACTACTAGTATATATACGACGAACGAACATATACTATACTGCCCCCCCCCAAAGGAGGAGGAGGTAATACCTGGGGGGGGGGGGTATCATGACGACAGAAGAGATACTACAATACCACCACTGAATTGGACATTGAAAGACTAGTCTGAACAAAATAGCAATAGTATAGTTTCGGCTTCAGACAGACAGATACCAAATCTCCATTAATAATAAATGTCTCAAGTGCGCAAGGTTCGAAACTGCTTCTTTTTTTTCTTTCTTTAATTCAATTCAAAAAAAAAAAAGAAAAAAAAAGGTCTCTCCACCAATTCGAGAACTTAAAACCCTCAAAAGATCTATCAATTGCCCAATGTTAAAAACTTTAAAAATTATTTTAATTCAATTAAAAAAAAGAAAGAAAATAAGGGAGTCACTTCTCACCATTGTTAGCTGCCAACATATCTATCATTCGACCCGGGGTGCACACGATGATCTCGCAACCTCTTTTTAGTTCGGCAATCTGTTCAGAAATACCCGTACCTCCGTAAACACAAACTGCATGCAAACCCAGTGACTTGACAAATTTTTTGCATTCAGATGTGATTTGCATCGCAAGTTCTCGTGTAGGCGTCATGATCACGGCTGCGAAAAAAAAATAAAAACAAAGAAATGTTAAAAAAGATGCGGATTTTAATCTGAGTTATTAATATAGAAATTATAATATTTTATCTTTGTATCGGAAGAGATGCTGATGCTGATGATGTAGTACTTGCCTGTGAAACAATGAATGACTTACTTGTTAAGGTAAAAACCTTGGAGGAATGTCCTCGACTGTACCGACATGCAGAGGTTTAAAACTAATGTAAACAGACATCTCGCTACACAGCTGCCAACTTAGGATGACACCCTAAACTTACACCCTAACTCTTATTAACCCCTTTACGTTTACAGTGGCGGCCTGCCTTGTTTGGGGTGAATTATGTTAAAAAAATAATAATAATAAAAAAAAAAATTTAAAAAAAAAGTAAAAGTTTGAGAGTGAATGTCACCAAGACCAAAGTGATGATCAGTGGTTGTAGGGTTGGAAAGCTCCCCCAAAAGAGGTCAGTTCCCCTGATCAGTTTGTAGAAGGGGAGTCGGGTGCAACCTAAATTTTTGTGGTAATTGCAAGCATTGGGTACACAAAAAGTGCAGTAGAATTACAGGTAGATTGAGAGATGATAGCCAGTTTGTGTGCAAGAATTGTAAGACAATGGAGATGGATGAGAACTCAGGTGTGGAGAAAGTATATCTGGATGGTGAAGCTATTGAGGTTGTCGCAAAGTTTTATTGGACCAAAGAGTAGAGCAGGTGCTAGTTTGATTGCAAGAGCTAGAAGTGGATGGAGTAAGTTATGGGAACTTCTGCCATTACTAACCAGCAGAGCGTTACCACTGTCGACCAAGGGAAGAGTCTATAATGATATGATGGTTGTGTGATGTGAGTCTTAAAGAGAGGCTTAGATCTGATGAACTCAGAGGAAGATTAAATCTGGACAGTAGAAGGAAGATGTGTGCAGAACAGGAGAATTTGATGGTTTAGCCACATTGAAAGAATGGATGAGAATTCTTGGGTTAGTAGATGTGGAACAGTTAAGGTTGTAGGTCCAGTTCACAGGGGAAACCCAACAAAAACAGGGGAGGAAGTGATAAGAATGGACATGAGAGAAAGAGGGATAAATAAAGACCTGGCCAGAGACACGTCCAATGCACGCTAGCATGTAAAACGGATAATGATCCTCCTCCTCCTCCTCCTCCTCCAAACCTTCTAATTATACGCCTACCATGTTTCTAAACCACCAGGGATTGATGGATAATTTTCCTGAAGTTATTTTCAGCATTTCAACAGTTTTTTTATGGAAATAGACCGGCGTTTACGTTTGCCACTTGAATTTGCTGGTAAAACCATAACTAGAATGAAATCGAAGCGAAATAAGATGTAATCTCAAAATAGAGACTACCACCGGCAGGTGCAGTGTAAACAAACAAATTGATGAAATTATAGATAGGTTTAGAGATGATTACCAGTTTGTGTGTAAGAAATGTAAGAGCATGGAGACGGATGAGAACTCAGATGTGGACAAAGTAGATTTGGATGGCAAAACTATTGAGGCTGTCCAGTATTTTTGTGACCTTGGTGATACCATTGGAGCACAGGGGGGAGCAGGTGCTAGTTTGATTGCAAGAGTTACGAGTGGATGGAGTAAGTTATGGGAAATTCTGCCATTATTAACCAGAAGATTGTTAATGTGTATGGAAGTGAAACCTGATCAGTGAGGGTTGAGGACATGTGTTGCATGGGCGAGAAATGATGGGAGAATGATAAGATGGATGTATTTGCCATGCAAGCGACATCATAGTGGTTGGATAGTAGGAGGAATTGTCGATTGCTCATTATTCACCAAACTATTATAGATTTTCCAGAAATTGCAAGTTCTTAATTTCTGCAACTTCGTGTTTTCTGCGACTCGTCTCGGTATAGATATTCTCAGCTGCGGCGATTACGCACTTACGATGATTTCTTGATGCTATTTGTAGCTGACTTATGGCGGTTCAATTGGCGAAATGTTTTTTTTTTATTTTTATTTTTATGGAAATCGCTTGATGTAAGGAGCTAACAAGAACAAAAGATGATTATCGCAAAGACAGGAGATGCCTATTGGCCTTAGTATTGAAAAGATCAAGGTTATAGGTAGGAGGAAAACAGTCAGCAGGAAGAGAGTTCCACAAGCCTGCAATTCTTGGAAAGAAGCTACTAAAATAGGAAGCTGTATTACAATGAGGTATCAAAACAGCGAATTGATGAAGACCACTAGACCAACGAGTCAAACAAGCTGGAGTAAAGGAAGCAGCGAATAGATCACATAATTCTGAAAAACACATGCCATAATAATGTTTATAGAAAAGACTGAGACTAGCAACATCACACAGTTTACATCTACACAGACATGAAAAAAGGGTGCTGTTATAGATGACACGGCTGATTTCCATGACTCCGCGTCGGCAATGATCGGGCACCTGAGAGTTGCCGAGACAAAAACGCCAATCGTTAATGGAAGACTTGTAGGCGATAATATAAGACGAAGTTTGGAAGTCAATTTCTAAAAACCGTCCATCACATGCCAGCATGTAAAAAAAGACGTTAAACCAAAGATGATGACGGAAAATTCAATTTGCTCTATTTTACACAATGAAATGAATGCTACCGCACCGATTGGTCCGTTATCTTCGAGATCTGGTTGATTCATAATGATTTTTTAATGTAAAAATCAGATAATTTAATGTCTATTATTGTTTGAAAGCCGACTGATTGTTTATAAACTGTACATGTCATCTATATCGACAAAAGATACAACTATTAGTGCTACTACTATGGCAGCTACAACTATTACTACTGTTAATCAAATGTTTCAAAAATAGTAACGTCGAATGGCAAAAAAAATGGTATCTTTTTAGATACAAGGTTAAGAGTCGGAGTGAAATAAATGCTGACTCACAGATTGGTCCGTCTCCTTCTTCCAGGTCCGGTTGGTCCATAATATGCCTGAACATGGGTAGTAAAAAGGCGACCGTCTTCCCACTTCCGGTTTTGGCAATTCCGATTAAATCTCTTCCTGACATAATTGCGGGAATCGCTTGAGACTGAATTGGTGTCGGCTTCTCATAATTATGTCTGGATTGCAAAGAAAGACAAAAAGAAAAATCAGTGATACAATTTAAAATTATTTGGAAAGAAACTACACAGTGTATTCTTTAAGAATACTGCATTTAGAGATAATGACAGCTGGAATTGGTTGGTCAGGGGTGATCTCAAAAGATCTACCGAGAGCACCTTAATGGCAGCCCAGGAGATAGCCATCCACACTAGGTCCATCAAACATTACATTGACAAAACTGCAGAATCACTAATATGCCGATTGTGTAATGAAAGGGAAGAAACCTTAGCGCATATTGTATCTGAATGCCCAATGCTAGTACAACACCAGTATGATGGAGACACAACAAAGTCACTCAGGTACTACACTGGAATATATGCAAACTTTATGAATTGGATCACAATTAGAAGTGGTATGAGCATAAGCCAGAAGTGGTACAGGAAAACGACAATGTCAAACTTCTTTGGGACATGCGCATACAGACTGATAAGGTTCTTGAACATTCAAAACCCGACTTAATCTTTCTAAACAAAAACAAGGGAACTTGCTTAATCATTGATATAGCTTGCCCCTTCGATACCAAAATGCAGGAGAAATAACACGAAAAAAAAAATATCAAGGTCTAAAGTGGGAATTAGTTAGACTATGGAAATATAAAGAAGTAAAGGTGATTCCCGTTGTAATTGGAATGCTGGGAACCATAACAAAAAGCCACCATAAATGGCTTAAACAGATTGACGAGACAATTTCTTTTCCAATTTTACAAAATGCTTGCCTGTTAGGAACGGCAAAAGTGTTAAGGTACAGCTTGAATGTCTAAAGTCAAGGGAATTGACTTGATGTTCAAAAAAGAAAAATCCAACTAAAAACATCCAAAAGTTGAGACTACTATGAAATAAAAATAATAATGGAGATTATGTATCTGTCTGTCTGAAGCCGAAACTATATTATTAGTTTTGATCACTCTTTTTATATCTACTTATCATAGTAGTAGTAGTAGCAATACACATGAAAAAATTTAAATTGCTTAAAATATCTCAATAATGGCATATATAGAAAGAGCTTGATGATCTAAGAAAGAATCTTTTTAAATTTTTTAAATCTGACTAAAAATAAGGATGTTATGACTATTTCTGTGCCTCACACGATTGGATATTTTCCCCTCTTTAAGACCATATGCGTTTCGTCACATTTTTTACACTAATTTTTCAGTAAAAATGTTATATCTTTGTTAAAACACAAGATTAAGCAATGAAATTTACCATAAAAGTGTATTTTTGTACAAGGAATCAGAATGTGCCACTGAAAATCTCCAGAAATTAATGGTTTCCAAGTAATCTGCACTAAGTGCACATAAATATGCTGCAATACCTTAAAAATACCATGTATCCATTAAAAGAAAGAAGTTAGAAAACTCAAAGTTGAATTGTAATACATTTTATGTACAAGAAACTAAAATCTAATACTAGGACTGTTTAAAAATGAATATATTGCAAGATTTCTTTGGCATTATTGTAGATTAACACCTGCTAACTCACCCCCTTACCTCCCCAAAATATGAGATTCTACTTTTTTTATTTAGGCAATTACATGTTAATACCCTGAAAAACTTGGCAGAAAGAAACAAACAAAAACAATTAATTTAGAATTTAAAGTGGGGATCAGTTTCACATAAAATAATCCCCCATTTCAAGGCCATTCTAGCGTTTTAGGACAGTTAAGTATTTTTTCTATGGGAGATAAATCCTGTACGTTTTTCTTGTTTTGTTTGTTTTTTTCCTTTTTTTTTAGACGATTATGAGGGGATTTGTGGGAGGAGGGGGGTTTACCACTTGAACTTCAGGTTAGTGGTAGGGCTAGGGGCAATTAAGTGTGAACACCCTGAAAACTTAGCAGAAAGAAAAAAAAACAATTCATTTAGAATTTCGAGTGGGGGATTAGTTTCACATATATTTAATGTAGAATAATTCACCATTTCCGGGCCATTCTAGCGTTTTAAGGCATTAATCAATTTTTTTCTATGGCAAATAAATCCTGTGCGTTTTTTTTTTATGGGCGTCTGCTTTTTTTATTTTATTTTTTTATTTTTTTTTTAGACGATTATGTGTGGTTTTAATGGGCTTTTTTTGTAGGATTAGGGCTTCCTACTCGGACTTAGGGTTAGTGATAAGGTTAAGGAAGGGGTTTTGTTTTGGATGGAGGGTGCAATTCGGACTTAGTGTTAGGGTTAAGGGAGTTTTTTAGGGGGTGGCTTGCCACTCATATTTAAAGTTAATGGTATGATACGTTCAAGAAGGAGGTGGGCTTGTTAGTCGTACCTAGAGTTAATGGTAGAGTAATTATTTATTTTATAAATTTCACTAAAAGGCAAGAATGGCCGGGAAATCGGAGATCATTTTACATTAAATTTATATGCGAAACTGATCCCCCACTCTAAATTCTAAATTATTTTTTGTTGTTTTGTCTTTTTTTCGCCAAGACTTTAAGACGTAATCGCCTAAAAAAGTAGAATCTTAATTTTTTTTTTAATTGGCGACTAGAAAGTCATTACTACTAGAAGTTCGAAAGTTGAGTGAAAACCAGTATTTTTTAAAGTATTTTTTATAAAAGAACCAAATAGGATTAACTTTTTTAAGCACAAGAATTTTTGTCTTATTTTTACAAAGCTTTACAAGACTAGTTAGCTGCTGCTGATTGATTGTTATATTAGCAATACTAGCAGCCATTGTTGACTTTTGCTCAAAAAAAGGACAATATTTTTTTCGGATTAGGTAATTTAAAATTACTACTACAGAAAGACAAAACAACATACAATTATAATTTTAATGCATAAAAAAAGATAAAAGATTAATTTATTTACTAGTTGGGTACGAAAAATGTAACAACATTTTCTATATTCATATTTTCAAATTTTTAAAATTCGTTCTAGAATGAAAATAAACAAAAATCGCTGCTATTACTGCTGCTACTACAATCAGTTTTTCAAACTATAAATCAAAAACACTTTTTTTTTTCCGGATAGGGTCATGAAATATCATGACTACCAAAAGAGAACACATATATACAATTATAATTTTAATGCATAAAAAAGTAAAATGATTGATTTACTTACTAATTGGGCGACGGAAATGTATTTTTCAAAAATGTTCAACCGACGTCGAGTTGAAGGTTTATTTTTTAAATTTCAAAAAAATGAATGAGCCGAATTACTTCGTACACTAACAAACATTAAAAGTGATGTTTCTCCTGACTAGTTTCCAAATTTCAGGACGAAATTCCACACACAGCAATGGTACGAGACTTTTAAACGAAGGGGGGGGGGTTAAAAAAAATTGACCTAAATTGCCGAAAATAGCGTTAACATTTTTTTGCCTTTATTTGCTCAAAACTCTTAAAAATATATAATGTATATTTTTATTCATGAATGCACCTGAAAGGATATTCATTTCCTAACAAAATGATGGTATTTTGAGCACTTAAAGTGCTTTAGTTTTTAAGATATGACTATTTTAATAGAACTACCCTCAAATCTGTGATTATCCAAACAGTTTTCTGGTCGATGTGTATTGCTAGTAGTAGTAGTAGTAGTAGTCGTCGTCGTCATCATCATCATCGTCATCATGTCCAACACATGCCAGCATGTAAAACAGACATTAAACCGATGATGATGATGATGATGATGATGATGATGATGATGATGATCTAATAACCATGATCTATATAATAAATTAAAGTCAGTCTGTTTGTCAATTTTGGTCAAACTCGATACTTAAATCTGTTTCGATAAAAAGGTCTCATCTCATTTCGTTCTAAACAAACAAATTTAACTTCCAATCAATTTTACCGATTTCAATATTTAGTCCAATCAACATTTAATTTTGGAAAAAACGATTTCAGGCTGAAGAACATTATTATTTATTTTTAATAAATATAATATAATAATTTCATTTATATAAACTTTATAATAATACAAGCCACCCAAAACAATCATCACTTGCATTTTCTAAGAGTCTGTTTTCAAGAGAGAGAGAGAGAGAGAGAAGGTTTGATGGTTTGGTTTGGTTTATGGCATATCAACCATCTGTGGGGTATTTAATGCTAAATAAAGTTGTCAAATATTATTCTATAGGTAGGATAATTATTTATATTCCTAGAAGACATTACTCTTTTAAGACATTAGTTTTTGAAGACATTACTCTTTTAAGACATTGCTCTTTGAAGACATTGCTCTTTGAGAATAACCACACTCAAGCTGGAAAAGACTCCGACAATACAAGCGACAGACCTATACCACTTGTTTTGTGTTGTTTGAAATATAATTCCATAAGTAAGGTAATTATTTTTATTCCCAGAATACATTGCTCTTAGAACACATTATCTCAGAATACATTGATCTCAGAAGGAAATTTTAATAGTGAAAGCGGAAACATTACTCTTAAAAGGAAAGTTTACCGAGAAGGGGTAGTATTACTCTCAGAAAACATTACTCCCAGAAAAACATTACTCTTTGACATTCATAATCTTCTTTGTTCTCAACGTGATTGACCCTCGGCAACCGCCTTCAATTGGGGAGAAAAATAAAAATAAAATAAAAGGAGAAATAAGGTTTTTAAAGAATCAGATTGAATAATATGGTTGGTGATGAACTCATAGATACTAGGGCATGACGTAACCAGCTGATTGATCGGATCGGGCCTCTCCGACCTTCGGTCTAGCCAAAGTAAGAACTCGAAGTGACCAAGTCACAGACCACTCAGTCACTAAGATCCCATCCTAAGACATCATGGGTCGCCACCCACGTCCTACAGGTGGCCTTGTTTACGGGAGATTTTATCCCTCTGCATGGGGTTGCAGTCGGCGAATTCTAAGCACCACCATCAGAGGAAAAGAGAGAAAGAGATTTAAATTTGGAAGAAACGGTGTCAGGCAGCAGAAAATTATATCGACTTCAACAGAGTTAAAAAGAATTTTAAAACATTATTTATTTTTAATAAATATAATATAATAATTTCATTTATATAAACTTTGAATGTACAAGCCGCCATGAAAAATCATCCTTTGCTTTTCAAGAGTGTTATGGTAATCTGCTCTATTCCATTACCGTATGGACTCTGGACTCTTCCTTACTCTTGAATCGAGTTATGAACAATCAGCTGAAGCGAGAAGCGAAGTGAGGAAGCAACGTCTGTCAACCCATTATTTCTGTACTTTCTGTTAATATAATTTCTTGTTAATTACATTCTGTTTGTTTTATTTCTTCTGGCCCTTTAAGGCCACAACAAAGAGAACGAGAGATATTTAAATTTTGAAGAAATGGTGTCCGGCCACAGAAAATGATATGAAAGAGTTGAAAAAAAGTTTAATACATTATTTATTTTTAATAAATATAATAATTTAATTTATATAAACTTCGTAATATATAGACCGCCAAAAAGATAATTTCTTGCATTTTCTGCAAGTCTGCTTTTCAAGAGAGAGAAGGGGGGGGGTTAAAAGCAGCATTACTTGACTTATTGACAGTTGCTGAAATATACATGTTTAGAATTACGAGCTATATATAGCCCAGCGAAATCGAAAATGGAGATTTAAAAGTCCCATCTGGCAGTCGCATTTACTCATAGAATTTTATTCATCCTTTTGCTACCTAGGAGATATGCTGAACGTTGGAGGTGGCTGCGAACTAAGTTCGACCATCAGAGACAAGACAGCTTGGGAGAAAGTTTAGAGAACTTCTCCCAATCCTAACATCCCGAGTCATCCCAATTATAACCAGGAGTAAGGTTTATGATATCTGCGTAAGAAGCGTGATGTTGTATGGCAGTGAGTGTTGGGCCCTCACCCAGGCCTCACTCGCTCAACTCCAGAGAAATGACAGGGCAATGATTAGGTGGATATGCAATGTAAAGCCGGACCATGTCCAGAACACTAGGTCAGAGACTCTACTTGAGAAATTGTTGATTCCAAAACTTGATGTCCTAATAAGGGCAAACGTCTTCGCTGGTTCGGGCATGTTGAAAGAATCAGCACATGCAGAGACCTAAGGGTACACCAGCATTTATGTCATGTTGCTTATTTTTAAACATTATGACATTAGAACGTTTAGTATTATGTAGTAATAAAGGAAAAAACGTTTTAAAACTTTTTTCGTCTATAACGATACAAAAAAAAAAAACACCATTTTGTTAAAATCTTGATTTTTCTAGCATATTTACACATTTCAAGCATGTTTTTGTCTTCCGATTACATGTTAATACTAAATAGATTTCAACTCAAAATGTTCCTCATTTAATAATATTTAAGAAAAAAACATAAAACCATTTTCATCGCCGATCCACAATTTTTTTATCGCATTCTGTTTAGACCGTCGATATTTACATTTACTGCTGACGATTGATCATGTGACATAAACCCTATGTTGTGCACAAACAAACATAGTTACAAATTCGATCGAATACATAACCTCCTTGGTGGAGGTAATAAGAGACGGTGCAAGTGAAATCTTTTTATTTACAAAAAAAAAAAAAAATTGTAAGTTTTTTTTTGTTAATATTTATTTAATAATTTTTTGTTAATAATTTTTTTTAAAAGTGTTTTTTTGTTAAATTTTTTTTAATAATTTTTTTCATTAATAATTTTTTTAATAATCTTTTTGTTAATAATTTTTTGATAATTTTTTTTCGTTAATAATTTTTTTGAAATTTTTGCTTTGGTTAATAATTTAAAAAAATTTTTTTTTTTTGTTAAAATTTTTTTTTTTTAATTTTTAAAAAATTTTTTTGTTAATAATTTTTTGTTTAATAATTTTTTTGTTAATTTTTTTTAAAGTTGTTTTTTGTTAATAATATTTTTTTAAAGTTTTTTCTTTTGTTAGTAATTTAAAAAAAAAAATTTTTTTTGTTAATAATATTTTTTTTTAAACATGTTTGTTTCCACCCGATATAATTCAATTACCATGGAATACAAACAAAATAATGAAAACTTACTTTTTTAAAGCTTCCATGATTTTCTTACTGACTCCGCATTGGGCCCAGGTACGGATCGGCTTCGGACATCCCTTTCCGTGGACTTTGATTCCTTCCAGGTCTAATTTCAATTCCTCAACTTCTGCAAAACACGAAGGGGGGGATGTCATTAAAGAAAAAGGAAAATAAACGAATCTAAAAGAATTGGACAATATTTTATCAAAAGTGCTCAATTTATCACGTTACTCTGCAGTCATCATCATCATCATCATCATCATAATATCCACTTTATTGTCTTTATTTCTCTTAGTTACGTGTTCAACGATTTCAGGCAGTCTGCAATCCAAGTCTCTAAGCTTGGCAATCTCGAGGATAAATTCTGTTCAAATTCCACTGTCAAAGGTTCTCGTCGATGGCTTTCATCCATTTTCTTGGATTGTCCTACTTTTCTCCTACCTCCACCCCAAGATTTATGTATTTTTTTTTATCCAAGAATCACTCCTCTCAACATAGCCAAACCAACGTAGTCGACCAGAAAGAAACAATTTATAAAAATATCACAAGACAATGACTACCATATCCAGGTCTAAAGTGGCCTTAGACAAACATTCAAACTCTATGTGGATGTAAATAGCTTATAGGTTTTTTCTTCTTTTTTTAATGGAAATTGCTCCAGACAAGGCATGAAGCCACTCAATATAAAGAGCTATCAAGAACGAATATGATTATCGCAAAGACAGGAGATGCCTATTGGCCTTAGTCTTGAAAAGACCAAGGTTATAGGTACGAGGAAACGAGTCAGCAGGAAGAGAGTTCCACAAGCCTGCAGTTATTGAAAAGAAGCTACCGGAATAGGAAGCTATATTATCAAAACAGCGAATTGATGGAGACCACTAGACCAACGAGTCAAACGAACAAAAGAAGCGAGAATAGATCACATAATTCTGAAGAACACATGTCATAATAGTATTTATAGAAAAGACTGAGACTAGCAACATCACGTCTATGAGAGAGAGGGTGCAGTGAAGAAGAAAGGGTAGGCCAATCAAATTACAGATACGTTTCTACACCTTATCAAGAACCCTTAAATTGGATGAAGATTCACCAGCCCAAATATGACAACAGTACTCCATACATGGTCTGATTGTAGATTTGTAGAGATAAAGAATAGCCTCAGATGTGAGAAAGTGTTTGAAGCGATAGAGAGAACAGACTTTACAAGAAGCAGAAAGAACAATGGGTCTAATGCATGAACTCCAAGAAAGATTTGATGAGAATGAAAGACCAAGAAGTTTCAGAGTCGATTTCTCCTCAAGAGCATCCATGAGAATCACAGGAAGAAAAAGGGTTGTTGCACGTTGATAGATTTTGCCAAATAAATTTGATTTGATGGATTTTTTAAAAACTTTTATTCACCCCAAACAAGGCATATTGCCATTTAAGATTAGGGGCCAGATTTATAGGGGACATTCTAAGTGGAGAATTGTGCAGCAAGATGTTTGTTCACATTTAAATTTCTGCATATTGGTACAGTCGGGGAAACAGAGAGCAGAGAGGGAATTCCGAAGGCAAACAGACGTTATTCGAGTATAAAGTTTTCTGACATCTGGGGACTGCTACAGAGAAGGAGTGAGATTTTGTTGCTAGTCGGGTCGATCGAGGATATTTACATTGAGGTGATACAAGTACACTAATTTCGTCAGAGCACATTCCGTGGAAGTACTTATAAAACAAGCACAAGGATGCAACATTGCAGCGATGGGACAAAAGGCTGGAGTTTGGTGGATAGTGAGGGACCTATTAGATTAGCGACTCTTTTTGCACCCTGTTCAAGAGGGAAAGACTAGTGGTTGGTGCACTAGCCTAGATGTGACAATAATACTCCATACATGTGTGAACGGTGGCTTTATAGAGATTACGGATACTGGCAGGTGTGAAAAGTTTCTAGCCTGATAAAGGGAGGCTACCCTCTTTGCGGCAGCCTTGGCAATATCTTCTATGTATTTGTTCCAATTCATGTTGCCTGCGAATGTTAGGCTGAGGAGTTTGGACATTAGATGAAGATTGATACTAGCAATACAGATACATGTTTTTTCGTTTTGCAATGCGGTCACAAAGATGACATAAGATGACTGATCCGGGTTGCGAAATGTATGTGAGTGAAAAAAGACAAACCACAATTAGTTTCAACTAAGTAAAAATTAAGAAAAAAAACACAATGAGTGCATATGTGAGGGGTGAGGGTAGGAGACAGAAAGACATTCTTTGATGAAACAAAAGTCATCTAACTCCCCTATACCCTCATGATTTTTTGTTTTTTTAACTTAGTTCACCCTAAACAAGGCCAGTTGCCACTGTAGACATAAAGGGACTACTGAGAATTAGGGTGAAAGTTTAAGGGGGGGGGGTCATCCTAAATTGGGAGCTGTGCAGCAAGATGCTTGTTCACATTAGTTTTACATTTCTGCATGTCGGTACAGTCGGGGAAACAGGGAGCAGCGAGGGAGTTCCAGAGTCCAGCAGAACGAGGAAAGAAGCTATTGGAGTAGAAAGCTCTCCGCCATCTGGTGACCTCCACAGTAAATGGATGGGATTTAGCTGATTGGTCGAGTTGGTCGAGTGTATTTACCTTAAGGGGACACCAGAGCAGCAAGTTCATCGGAGCACATTCCATTGAAGTACTTGCAAAAATACAACATTGCGGCGATGGAACAGAGACTACATTTTGGTAAGTAATGAGGGACCTATTGGATTAGCGACTCTTTTTTTGGGGAGACTAATTGATAGTGCACCAGCCCAGATGTGATCGGTGGATAGTGGCTTTGTAGAGATATAGGGTACTGTCAGGTGTGAGAAGTTTTCTAGCACGATAGAGGGGCCCACCTTCTTTGCAGCAGCCTTGGCAATGTCTTCAATGTATTTGTTCCAATTCATGTTACCTGTGAATTTTAGAAGTTTGAATGTTGAACTCTCAGGTAGGGTGTTATTTTCCATGGTAATCGGTGGTTGAAGAGGTTTTTTGTAGTCGTCGTTTCAGGTGCATCTTGTCGAACTCAGAAATCTGTACGGAATTTCGAACGTAACCCTGAAAAAGGTTTGAAACTCGATCAGGGAACCGTTTGTACGTTGGCTTCAATGGGGCTGTTAAAGCTCAATTTCACCGGATTAATATGAAAATAATAACCGACGTGTTGGCACTGCAGTCAATTAAATAATGCGGCTCACAAATCACTGGACGTTTTCTCGCACATTTTTCCTCCTTTCTTCATCTCATTGAAGTCAGATAATTTGTGTGTTTTTTTTTATTCAGGTGAATTCGCTTATCGCAGCGTAAAAACCAGTCGTTCTGTTTCTCATAGGTTGTGAGTTTGATCCTCACTAGCGCCATGATTTCAACATTTCCCTGATTTTCAAACTACACACCCGGCAAAGACCGAAACAAGCACAAGGATGCAACATTGCGGCGATGGGACAGGGGCTGGAGCTTGGTGGATAGTGAGAGACCTATTAGATTAGTGACTCTTTCTTTGGATTTTGTCTAAGAGGGAGAGAGAGAATTGCTTGAAGTTTTAAACGTCACGGCAAAATTAATATGTTCAGTTTCCAGCGAGAACTATCATTAGAGAGAAAATCCGCTTTTTCTTATTTAAAAAAAAAAAACCGGATTTCGATCAAAAAACTGAGAACTTACATCTATGGGAGGCTCTAGTAATTTAAGTGGAAATCCGCTTTTTCTGGATTAAAAAAAAGTGGGATTCTGCTAACGAGCTGCTGGATGCAGTTTTTTGCGTCACCCAACGCTTTCAACCAATAAACCGAAAAATTGACAAGTTTCAAAGTCAAGTTCTAAAAGCTGTCCAACACATGTCAGCATGTAAAATAGATGTTAAGCCAAATATGATGATGATGATGATGATGATGATGATGATGATGATGATGATGATGATGATGATGATGAGTTATACAAGTTAACAGAGAGAGAAAAAAATAATAAGATTAAGATAAGGGTTAATGATAGATTGACAGTTAAATGATGCTGAATATTATGAGAGGATTGAAAATAATGGATGGAATGAACAAAATTTGATGACTTATGTGGACGGTTTATGACATTAGATTTGAAGATTACAATGTCGTAGCCCTCAGTGAAGCAATTTTGTGGCAACGTGTTCCATCAATGGGAAGTTCATGTTAATAAAGTTTGTTCCTGGTGATTCCGTTTGATATTAGGCACACGGAAGAAGAAAGGGAAGTCCTTGAAAGAAGAGAGAAATAAAAAAAAAAGAACTTCTGGAAAATTCTAAAAATTGAAAAAAAAAAAAAAAAAAAAAAAATTTCTTTTTCGGTTTCCGTCTTACCCATTTGAGTCATTTTGGCAATTTCAGGAACTTCCACGTAAAAGTTCTTTCGGAAAGGGGCATAATAAATCCGACTGTGGTCAACCAATGTCAATTCCTGTAAAAAAAAAAAACCAAAAAAAAAAACCAAGCGTCATACTCTCGGTGAAACAAGAATTCACTCAATAAAAACATCGCTATCAAATTTCGGATAGTCCGCAGCACAAAGGGATTGAGAGACAAGGAAATGCGTTGAGAATATCTTGAATGAATGAGAATTTATTCTCATTCAAGTTTCGTTTTGGAAGATATAAAAACGTACATGAAAACAAGACAAAAAACAATATTGAGCTGAAATGCAGTTATGCAGAGTAGAGATAATGTTTGCGT
>OY744545.1:970505-1046414 GCA_963556195.1 Sepiola atlantica
ATATGTATTTGATCGATGTTGGAGTGTTACCTAATTTGCATATCGCTTTGCAAAATGACATCTCATTAATTAACTATTTGATTTTATTGTTTTTTTTGATTTTATGATTTTTTAAATTTTACTATAACACATATTTCTATTTATGAATATTTTTTTGTATCGCCGATAAATGCTTAGCATTTTGGGTGAAAAGAGTCATTCTAGTCAAACGCCCTAAGATGGAGTACTGCTGCCACATCTGGGAGGTGCTGCTTCGAGCACTTTCTCTTACCTTGACAAAATCTTGTAAGTAAACTCAACCCCAGAAGAAAATGATGGCGTTATTTGTTGTTTTTATTTAATTGGTACTAATACAGTTCGTGACCCACAACTTTTCATCGGCATCTTCCAGCTGTTTACGTAAACAGCTGAAAGATACCGAATGAAAACGACCCGGTGTCAAAATCAAAACGAGGCGATGCTATCAAACAGGAAAACAATAAAACAACATTAAAAGCAAGAAAAAAAAAAAACCAGTCACCGTATATAAAATTTTATGAAAAAATATTTATTTTTTTGACGAAGAAAATATAATGAAACAACTGTTATAATTTTTTTTTTGACAAGAAAGTTTTTGTTTTTTTTACGAGAAAGTTTAGGTTTGTTTAATTATTATTTTTTTTGTTTCGATAAATTGTTTTTTTTTGTACTGGTATTTTTTTGTACTGGTACAGCTTTTAAACCAGACCACTTAGGTTAGAGTGAAAAAAGGCAACATTTTTTTATATTTTTTTAGGGTTAGGCTTAGGGTGAAAAAAAGTAATAGTTTCTTACATTTTTTTGGGGTTAGGCTTAGGGTGAAAAAAAGCAACAGTTTTTTACATTTTTTTAGGATTAGGGTTAGGGTGAAAAAAGGAACAGTTTTTTACATTTTTTTTTACATTTTTTAGGGTTAGGGTGAAAAAAAGCAACAGTCTTTTACGTTTTTTTAGGGTTAGGGTGAAAAAAAGGAACAGTTTTTTACATTTTTTAGGGTTAGGGTGAAAAAAAGCAACAGTTTTTTTACGTTTTTTTAGGGTTAGGGTGAAAAAAAGGAACAGTTTTTTACATTTTTTAGGGTTAGGGTGAAAAAAGGAACAGTTTTTTACATTTTTTTTAGGGTTAGGGTGAAAAAAAGGAACAGTTTTTTACATTTTTTTAGGGTTAGGGTAAAAAAAAGGAACAGTTTTTTACATTTTTTTTAGGGTTAGGGTGAAAAAAAGTAACAGTTTTTTTACATTTTTTTAGGGTTAGGGTGAAAAAAAAGGAACAGTTTTTTACATTTATTTAGGGTTAGGGTTAGTTTAGGGTGAAAAATGACAGTTTTTTACATTGGGTTAGGGTTAGGGTGAAAAAAGCAACATTTTTTAGGGTAAGGGTGAAAAAAAGCAACAGTTTTTTACATTGGGTTAGGGTTAGGGTGAAAAAAGCAGCAGTTTTTTTACATTTTTTAGGGTGAGAGTTAGGGTTTAGGATTAGTTTAGGGTTAGGATGAAAAAAGCAACAGTTTTTTACATTTTTTTAGGGTTAGGGTTAGGGTTTGTTTAGGGTTAAAAAAAGCAACAGTTTTTTACATTGGGTTAGGGTTAGGGTGAAAAAAGCAGCAGTTTTTTTACATTTTTTAGGGTGAGAGTTAGGGTTTAGGATTAGTTTAGGGTTAGGATGAAAAAAGCAACAGTTTTTTACATTTTTTTAGGGTTAGGGTTAGGGTTTGTTTAGGGTTAAAAAAAGCAACAGTTTTTTACATTTTTTTAGGGTTAGAGTTAGTTTAGGGTTAGGATGAAAAGAAAGCAACAGTTTTTTACATTTTTTTTATGGGTTAGGGATTCCAAGAAATTTTTTTTTCATTTTCTAAAATTTTACAAATTGCTGTTGCCGTTAGCGCAGACAAATTTGACGATTTAGTCAATTCACAATTAAAAATTATCGCAGTCTGTCTCGCAATTTGATTGGCTAAGCGCTTCGTCATCTTCTGGCTTTTTACGTAAATAGCCGGAAGATGAGAGTTAGGGGTTAGGATTAGGGGTAGGGGTTAGAGGTAGGAGTAGGTGTTAAGGTTAGGGGTAGGAGTAGGGATTAGGGTAGGAGTAGGGGTTAGGATCAGGATTAGGGGTAGGGTTATGTGTTAGGGGTAGAGTTAGGGGGGTAGGGTTAGGGTTAGGGGGTAGGGTTAGAGTGGTGGAAAATTCCATTAGAATTTAACAGAGTTATTACTATGTGGCAGGATATGACATAATGGGAGGAAGTATGTGGCAGGGAAGTGCGATTGATTCTGCCTTTTTGGGTGTACAACGTCAAAGTGTTGTTGTTAGATAATGGCTTGGACGTATCTATTCGAGATGGGTTTGACTTACGCGATTATGGCGGAGTCATTCCGTCCGAGGCTACGGGTGCGTTTTCCCATGCCGGAACGACAGCTGACGTGATCTTAGGTTGCTGAGGTCAAAGGTCAGATTGCACCTGTGTGTTGACAACGAGAGTTGGTGCGAGATTTCGCTAGCGTGGGAACATTGAATTGGATTTTGAGTCAGTCACTGTCTAGAAGCGAGAGAGTCAAGATCGCAAAAATGTGAGATGCGAAAAGATTTCCGAATGACGGAAAAATAAGAGATTAGAGCCGAATCTTCTCCGTCTCTCCCTCAAGTAATTATGATGTTAGCTAGTGAAATTAGTAGCGTAAATTCTCTCTCTAGGATCAACAGACTCATTCAGGTCGGCTAGTTATATAGAAATAAAGAAAACGGCTCTTTGAAACAAAAAGAAAGTCTTGTTATAAGTTAAGTTGGATTTTCAGCTAACGAGGACAGCAGCCCGTTAGGAACGAAAACAGCAGCTTGCGGGAACATGGAACGTCGGACAGCAGTCGTCAGCAAATTGTTGCAGGCAGAGTCAACAGAAGAGGGAGCGCACATAGTCACGCAGCGACAGAAGCAGACGAAGGCGACAGTGGTTTGCAGGCAAGGGGCGATGCGGGTGTTGGCGACCAGAGACTGAGAAGCACACCAGAGTCAGTATACAAAAGGTTAGTGCAAGCAGTTGAAAAATGCGGAACTAAAATACGGCATATCAAACCACACAATGTAACATTGTTTTCTAGGTTCACCACACGTGACGGTCAGAAAATGACAGCTCAACTCAATGTAAATTGCTGAAACAAGTGAACTCAACCCCAGAAGCAAATAATGGCGTTATTTGTTGTTGTTTTTTTAACTCCTCCAATTATTACAGCTATCAGAAAGAAAGAAGAAAAAGAAATCGAGAGATGTAAACATCCACAGAGTAATTTGCGACGTGTCGCCAGAACTGGACTTCAGACAGGACGCAGGCCAGAGATGTTGTGCTGTGGTTTGGGATTGAAAAACACCCCCATACTATGTTTTTTTTTGTTTTTAACATATTTCACCCCAAACAATGCAGGCTGCCACTGTAGACGTAAGGGGCTACTGAGAATTAGGGTGTAAGTTTTAGGTGTCATCCTAAGTTGGGAGCTGTACAGCGAGATGTCTGTTTACATTAATTTTAAACCTCTGCATGTCAATACTGTCGGGGAAACAGGGGGCAGGGAGGGAGTTCCAGAGGCCGACAGCACGAGGTAAGAAGCTATTGAAATAGAAGGCTCTACGGCATCTGGGGACCTCCACAGTGATGGATGGGATTTAACCGATTGTCGAGTTGGTATAGTGTATTTTCGTCGAGGGGGCACCAGAGCAGCCAGTTCATCGGAGCACAATCCATTAAAGTATTTGTAAAACAAGCACAAGGATGCAACATTGCAGTGATGGGACAGGGGCTGGAGCTTGGTGGGTAGTTACACATACATACATTAAATGTTTGTTGATACATTAAATGTTTGTTTGTTTGTTGGTGTTTAATGATCTTTCAAACATTATAAGGTCATCCCAAGTCAAAGGTTGTTTTTTTTTTCCCCAAAAGAAATCAGACAATTTTTACAATGACAGTGTTTTTAGACATGGAATTTGACTATTCATAATGTGTGAGTGATTTTAATGAAAAGAAAAACCATTACCTCCATTGCGTCAACGTTATTTTCCATTAATTCCCCTTTCAATTTGCCAACGTCTTCCTTTTTCTTCACCGTGCCGGTGATCATTGTCACTTTACCGGCATTTGGGGCAGTACTGGCTGACACGGGTTGCTGCAAAAAGAAAGGAAACAGAGTGACAAACAGACAATAAATAATTATGAACAAGAAACAGATTGGGGGATTAACTATACAAAAGTCATCTAACTCCCCTACTCAGTTCATGAACTGTTTAAAGTCACAGCAAAATTAAGATTTTCAGTTTTTAGAGAGAACTGTCATAAGAGAGCAAAGGAAGGCAAGAGAGTGATCATCGTCATTTTACCAGCAATTTGAGCAGCTCTGGTTAGGTTAGGGTTGCTGCAAAAAGAAAGGAAATGGGATGACACGCAATCAAGAAATCACATACGTCAGTAGCCAATGACAAAAAAAGCTGGGAAAAAAGCTTGCACACAAGTCAAAATTTGGCTGAACCTGTCTATATGATGCAGATGAATATCCCTTTTTTTGACAACCGTTTCCTGTCGATCTCAGCATCTTATGTGGCAAAAAATAGGATAATTTTGTTATATGCATTAACAAAATATTAAATATTTGCATCTGGAATGGGGCTGGGGGCATAAAGTGTCAATAATAAAAAAAAAAAGAAAAAAAAACAGACAAATTCTCACTTTCGAAGGACAGTGAAAAATTCTGAGAATCGCACGTGTTTTCTGATTTAACAATCAAACAAAAAAAGTCATCATCATCATCATCATATGCTGTTTAATATCCGTTTATATGCTGGCATGTGTTCAACGGCTTTTAGAAATTGACTTCCAAACTAATCTATCTCTGGCCAGGTCTTTATTTATCTCTCTTTCTCTCAAGTTCATCCTCATCACTTCCTCCCATGTTTTCCTTGGCCTTCCCCTACTACTCAAAATTGTTCTCTCATCCATTCTTTCAACATAGCCATGTCATTGAAGTCTCCTGTTCTGCACAAACCTCCCTATACTGTCCAGATTTAATCTTCCTCTGAAGTCATCAGATCTAATCCTGTCTTTAAAAGTCCCATCACACATCCATCATGTGGAGAAATTGGTGCAAAAAACAACTTTTTTCTGAAACAACTCCAATCAGTTTTAACTAAGAAAGTCAAATTCAAGAGAAAGACACTGAGTGTGCATGTGGGGTGGAGGTGGGTGGAGAAGACAGGAAGTAATTTTTTGATGAAACAAAAGTCATCTAACTCTCCTACCCCCATAATGAATGATTTGAAGTCTTAGCCTTCACGGCAAAAATAAACATTTTCAGTTTCCAGAGAAAACTGTCGTAATTAGAAAAAAAAAGAAAAGAGAGGAAGAGAAAGGGATAAAAACAGGAAAAGATAAAACGAGAGAGAGAGAGAGAGAGAGGAAGAAAGAGAACAAGAGAAAAAGAAATAAAATCCAGTCAATTAGTAGCAAAAAAAATAAGGATGTAAGACTCTAGCAATTTGAAGGAAATCAGCTTTTTCTTACTTTAAAAACAAAAAAGCGGATTTCGATTACAATAAGGAGAACTCACATCCATGGGAGGCTCTAGTGATTTAAGCGGAAATCTGCTCTTTCCAGATTAAAAAAAAGAAGCAGAATTTTGCTAAAAAGTGGAAAACTCACATCCCTGATAAATATGAAAAATAAAATATAAATACTATTATGGCATGTGTTCTTCAGAATTATGTGATCTATTCCCTGCTTCCTTTGTTCCAGCTCGTTTGACCTGTTGGTCTAGTGGTCTCTATTAATTCGCTGTTTTGATACCTCATTGTAATACAGCTTCTTTTTCCAGTAGCTTATTTCCAAGATCCGCAGGCTTGTGGAACTCTCTTCCTGCTGACTGTGTTCCTCCTATCTATAATAATGGTCTTTTCAAGACTAAAGCTAATAGGCATCTTCTGTCTTTGCGATAATCATCTTTCGTTCTTGTTAGCTCTTTACATCAAGTGGCTTCATGCCTTGTCTGGAGCGATTTCCAAACAACAAAAAAAAGAACGTTTTTTCTGAAGAAACAGTGAATGAACTGGTCAAGTGTTGAATAATATGCTGAGCGCAAGTTGCCCACTGGCCACCATGAAAGGAGAGTGATGTCATGAGTCAGGTGACTTTTGTTTTCCGGTAAGCTCAGCCTTTTTTTAGTTGGGGATTTTGTCCGCGTCGGACGTCTGTCAGCCAGTGGGTGGTGTCCAAGCCTCTGGCGGACACCCATCTACCCCTCTGGGATACTTAAAACCAACCAAAGGTTCACAGAGATCGACTGTTTTGGAGAAGCCATAGACTATGTGAATTTATTCGTGTCGGCCTGTGGTTTGTTTTCGGATAGTTTTCCTTTTCCAGTGTGACTGACAAAAAAAAAAAAACTTTTTGCATTAAAGATGACGGACGGGTTAGCCAACAACGCGTAGACAGAAAAAGTAGGAAAAAAAGAAGGAAAAGAAGATGAAAGAAGAAAAAAAAGAAATAGAAAAAGACGAAAAGTAGAAGAAAATGAACAAGAAAGAAAAGAAAGTAGAAAAATAAAAAAGTAGAAAAAGATGAAGAAAAAAAGTAGAAAAAGGAAAAGATAAAAAATGAAGAAAGAAGAAAAAAAGTAGAGAAAGAAGTAAAGAAAAAGAAAAAAAAGATAAAAAAAAAAAATAAAGAGAAAAAGTAGAAAAAGAAGAAAAAAGAAAAAGAAGAAAAAAGAAAAAGAAAAAAAGAAAGAGAAGTAAAAGAAGGATAAAAAGAAGAAAACAGAAAAAGAAGAAGAAAAGAAAAAGAAAAAGTAAATATAATTGCTTACCCCGTTTTCTGTTTTCTGAGTCGGTTCCTGTTTATCGGTGTTTTCATCGCGTATCTTTTTCACTTCTTCATTTACGCCCTGTAATTAGAAAAACAAAAAAGACGGAACAAAATCATTTCAATTTCGAAAATTGCGCCACCGGAAGAAAAAAAAGAAGGGAGCTAATGCTTGCACGGTTAAAGAGTAAAAGTCTACTTTGTGATGGCTTCCAGTTTTGAAATCGGAAAATGACAAGCGGTGTTTATCCAAAAAAAGTCCCTCGTAATTTTATAACGCTTAGATTTTGACAGAATTAAAAAAATTTTAAAACTTTGATTCACTCTAAACACAGCACATTGCCACTGAGACGTAAGGGGCTACTGTGAATTAGGGGCCATACCTACAGGGGCATCATAAGTTGGAAGCAGTGCAGCAAGGTGTTTGTTTAAATTTAAATTTCTGTATGTTGGTGGAAACAAGGAGCCGGGAGGGAATTCCAAAGGTAAGCAGTTCGAGGGAAGAAGTTATTGCAGTAGAAATTACCAATTAGCAGAGATCTAATGTTAGAGCTAGTCATCAGACAACTCTAAAAGAAAATACAATTAATAATGATAGGATAGGCGCCCTCATCCCTCCCCCTAAATCCGGTCAACTCCTCCTGATGCTTACGTTACAAAAGATGAGAAAGTTAAGTGGCTGAGTGGGAAAGAGAGAAGATAAAAGAGGAGGAGTAGAGAGAGAGAAAGAGAGGGAGAGAAAGAGATAAAGAGAGAGAGAGAGGGAGAGAGAGAGATAAAGAGAGAGAAAGAGAGAGAGAGAGAGAAAGAGGGAGAGAGAAAGAGGGAGAGAGAGGGGGAGAAAGAGAGAGAGAGAAAGAGAGAAAGAGAGAGAGAAAGAGAGAGAGAAAGAGAAAGAGAGAGTGATGTTGGGTCCTCCTACCATCATGTAAGCATCCAGAGGATCTATTTCATCCTCGGCGGCAATGTTGTCCTTCTTCACCTCCTCTTCGTCATCATCCTCGTCATCTTCCAGGCTCCATTTTTTTGAGGGGAGCGCCAGGTTGATAGGGATGAGCGTCTGCTTCTTCTTCCGCTCGGCTCTCCACTTTTCAATTCGTTCGCGACGCTTCTGCATCTCCAGTTCCAGACGTTTCTGTTCGTCTTCCTAAAAACAAAAAAAAAAGAAGAAATTTTAAAAACAAACAAAGCAGTCCCCCCTCCCCTAACCCTAACCTTTCATCGTCATGGTATGCGTGGTGGCAACATGGTAGTGTCAGAGTTATGATTTCTTGAACTCTGGCACTCAACAATGTTCAAGCCACCTAGGTCTGGCACCCAGCAGTGTAAGGGCAACAACCCAGCTAACAGGCAAGCAGGGATATGTCAGATTTCGAACCACAAATCCATAATAGCATTCGTTCTGCACATGTTCAACCGCCATTCCTGTGTTCTAGGCCAAACCTTCCTCGACTTCATATGCAACCGATGGGGCCTTGCTGATCTTGGTGCAAGAGATAAGAACCTGCAGGTCTAACGAATAGCTATGGCCTACAAAGAGGACTTCATGCAATAGCAGCTGCAGCAACAGGGAATGTGTTATATAAAGAAGGTCTTGGAGATTCCATTCCCTAGATTGATGTGAAACTCTGCCGACCACATCAAACTCCAGGCTTCGTATTCTATTTATCTTAAAACTTTTACAAAAAAAGTTCACAGTATAGTAAATTTTCTTTATTAAATAAGATGTGGCACAAGGCCAAAATTGGGGTGGTGGAGATGGGGGTCAGCGGTCATCCTCTTGGTCTATTTCCTCTAAACTATTTTCAGTCACCAAAATACCACATTTACTCTATGGGTAAAATGATGTGAACACCCCCAACCAAACCCGACTAGCAGCAAAATCTCACCCCTTCACTGTTAAGGGTCCCAAATGTCAGAAACTATTCTACTCTAATTGCTTCTTTCCCCGAACTGCTTGCCTTTGGTATTCCCTCCATGCTCCCTGTTTCCCCGACTGTACTAACATGCAGAAATTTAAATATAATGTGAACAAACATTTCACTACACAACTCCCTAGTGAGGATGCCCCTTATAAATCTGACCCCTAATCATAGTAGTCGCTTATGTTTTAGTGGCAGTGTGCCCCCTTGTTGTGGGTGGCGAAAAGTTTTTAAAAATAAATAAATAAATAAACCTGAATGAGTTTAAATCTTATTCCAACTCCGCAGTGGGTTAGGGTTAGGGTTGGACTCTGCGGTGGGTGACGGAGTACAGAGCCAGTGACCTTTTTTCTTTTTTTTTATGGGAAAACAAATTAAAAAACAAAACAAACGAGCAGTTGAAGTGCTCTTTAGCCTTTGTAGGCAATCACCTAGAAATGGTGTCTTGATAAAAGCACTGGTCCCCATCACCTCACTGGGTAAGTGTCAGAAAGGGCATCCGGCCTATAAAAGTCTTGCCTCAACTAAGGAAATAACCTTCAAAGAAAATCGTTTTATTTAAATCAATTCTCTGTTCGTTTCTCTGTTCTTTTATGTCCTTAATGTTTGCAGATCAGACCGGTCTGTAACACTTGGACACATTTAAAAACAACACGAAAAATCGACTTTTTTTTACCTTATCAAGAGGTTCTTCTTTAACTTTGGATTCATCTTCAGAAGGGATGACCTTCTCAGGACTTGGCGACCTACTGGATACAACCTTCGGAGGGGATTTTGAACAGGATCTTTTGCTTCTCGGAGAATGTTTATCCCGTCTAGAAAAAAAGAGAAAGAGGGATTAACGATGATTTCAAATTGTCGGACTACAAGATAGAAATAGAAATTCTACGTCTTTTTTTTAAAAGCCGCACATGCAGTTAGCTAACCTAATCTGTCAAGGGAGAAAAATGTCAACCAGGTGATAAAAGTGAATGTGAGAGAAAGAGGGATAAATAAAGACCTGGTCAGAGATAGGTTAGTTTGGAAGTTAGGAGAGTAGAAAATGGACCTTGGGTTTACTTTCGACAGCCTCGTAACTCTTGCTTCCCTTATTTTGTCCTTTAGTCCTCACATTTCATGAGCTATGTTTCTAACAAAGGGGGAAGAATTGCTGTTTTTTGGGGTCGGAATATATCCATTTAACACTTATCATTGGCTAATTTTTGACCTTGTAGTAGTTTTTTTATTTATTTATCTCCTTACATCAAGTGGCTTCATGCCTTGTCTGGAGCGACTTCCATAAAGAAAAGAAGTTAATTTCTTAAAGCCGTCCAACGCTTGCCAGCATGTAAAATGGACGTTAAACGGATGATGATGATGATGATGATGATGATGATGAGTGTAATAAAGTATTTCTTAGGGCAGGGGCAGTGATGTACAGGTGGGGGAAGGGAGTGACGGTGGAGTGGCCCCTGAGTATCCAAATTGGTGATGACAGGAGGGGGGGGGGCATCCAACCATATTCAAACTATTTCCCTTTTTCATAATATTTCTCAATACTAGGACTTATACTTGAGTATTTGAGGCATACAATCAAAGAGTATGCCTCGGGCAAAACCAGACCTCTGCACGCCATGGCAAGGGATGCCCACCTTTTTTTCGACTTCTGAGTTACTTACAAAATGAACTGATAAAATACTGAATATATATTTATTTGTATCCGCTGAGTACATATCCAACTCTAACGGGTTGCACTGAATGGAATCAGCCAGGGTTGTAATGTCCGGACAGTAACTGTGATAGCCAGTCACAAGCAGACTTTCAAATGATCATCAGCTCTGGGAGAATGGATTTGGGATTGAACCCCTTTCCAGATTTTCCTTGAGATAATTAAGACGAGGGGCTATCCAACTTCTCAAAAAAGGACACAAAATAAAACTGAGAAGGATTTCTTCTACTCTGACTTAAGACAGAAGAGATACTACACTACGATACGAGTATTTATGACTCACCTGAAGCTGAAGGACCACACTGCTTCGCTATTGTCCACCATATTGGGTCTAGAAGGAACGTATGCATGGCCCGCTTCAGGTTATATTCACCAGAAGCGCACATGGGAAGTTCTGGCAAGCCAGACGTTTTAATTTATTATATTTTGCAAGATTTCAATGTTTATTTTTATTAGAGGTCTCAAACTCGATGGCACAAAAAAGTCATTACTGTTTTAATTGCCCATTGTCCATTGACTTACATCATAACCCAAATTCTAACAGAAAAAGAAGAAAGAGCAAGGAGAATGAAGAAAAAGTGAGAAGAGAAGGAAGGAGGCAGTAGAAAAGAGTGCAGTGGTAGGTAGATGGTGAAGAGGAAGGCAATGTATTCTATGAAAAATCTTACAAAAACTTAACATACCAAAAGAAAGTAATAATGATCTGACAAAAACGCTGTGGTTGAATTTCTACCACCGGAAACTGGTGGCATACTTTTCTCTTCGGTTTACTTTCGCCATCGTTACTTGGACACCCAGAAAGTTAACAAATGATTGTCATGGAGTCACTGGTCTGTTGAGTTCAATGGATCTGACGGTTTTTTTATTGTCATTCACTTTCCTAGTTAATTTCTCCCGGTGGTCCTAGCTGTTGGGGAGTAATGGCAGTCTATCGTATCATAGTAGCACACGTTGTGGTTAACAACTTCATTCTACACGCTTCCCTGGAGAAGAACTAGAACAGGCCCGGACTGCCTTAAAATTGATCGATTGTCAGTTTGCTCTTGTTATGGAGGCCAAGTTAAATATTGCTGATGTAAAAGTATGAAAGAATATATATATCAGTCATGAAATTGGTTACCTGTGGACCACACCAAGAGAGTTGGCACGCTGCACGTGGACACACTTGTCTGAGACCCCTTATGACACTTACCGCCTTTCCCGAGAGGAGGGACGTGACCTTCTTGCGTGCGGCCTCTCTCGGGATCGACTTCTCCGCTCCCTTTCTCGACTGTGCGAACGTTTTCTTTCTCTCGATCTGGATCTGGATCTGCGAGCACGTCTGGATCTGTCAGGACTTCTGGATCGACTACGATGTCTCCTTTCATGAGACCTGCTTCGTGAACGACGCCGATAGGACCTGAGTAAGATAAGAAAGACATTAAATTGCGGAAATAAAAGCGTGAAAGAGAAAAGATTCTGGGTCGCATTTTAGAATTGTAAAATTACTATTATCATCACTTAATAAGTATAGATAGTTATATATATATATATATATATATATATATATATATATATATAAAATGGTGTACTAGTGAGTTTCCCCACATGTGGGTTTGCTCTTCTTTTTGTTTTTTATTTGAAAATGAATCACTGTATACTGTAGGTTTTTTCAAGACATTTTAATCCAAGAACTTTTGATGATTTTGTAGTGTTGCAGAGACGATATTGACATAAAAATGTTGTTTGACTCATGGCAAATGAAACGGACTGTAAAAAATACATCTCACAGAAATGTTATGTTTTTTGGAAATGTGAAAAAATAAAAACATGGTTATTGGAATATAAAATGAACCTGGCTTATATATATATATATATATATATATAGTCATCCACATGCAGACTGTTTCGCTGTATCACAGTTCTTCAGTACGGCTAGACCAGTTAGTGCCTCAAGCCAGAATTGAAACTCAATATATATATATAGTGTGTCAAGTTATATTGAAAAGAAATCAATAAAGTGCTCGATCGCAGAAGAGTGAGAGCTAATACAAATAATTTATATTTGGCCGCCTCGTAACTCTCACTTCCCTTATTTTGTCCTTTAGTCCTCACATTTAATGAGCGATGTTTCTGACAAAGGGAGAGGAATTGCTGTTTTCCGGGTTGGAATCTATCAATCTAACACTTATTGTTGTCAAGAGGCTTCACGCCTTGTCTGGAGCGATTTCTATTAAAAAATTTTTTTTTTAATTCATTGTTTTCCAAAATTTCAGTTTCTTCGGACTTAGGGGTCAGAAGGTAGCATTAAAAAGAAAGTGTTATGAGCATTGTGAAAAAGGACTTGATAGTGTTCCTCATTCAATCCCGAGCAACATCGGGTTTTCCTGCTAATTATTTTCTAAAAAAAGTCCTATTTCTGGCGCGGGTACCCCAACACCAAAACATTTAGAATTTCACTTCATTTTGATAACAAATAAGTAGAGTTCTTTTTTATAGTGTATGGAAGTGAAACCTTGCCACTGAGGGTTGAGGATATGTGTTGCATGGAGAGAAATATTTAAAAAAAAATTTTTTTAATGGAAATCGCTCATGACAAGGTATGAAGCCACTTAATGTAAAGAGCTAAAAAAAATACTACTTCAAGGTAAAAAACTAGCCAACAATAAGTGCTAGATGGATAGATTCCAACCCGGAAAACAGCAATTCTTCCCACTTTGTCAGAAACATAGCTCCTGAAATGTGAGGACTAAAGGACAAAATAAGGGAAGCAAGAGTTACGAGGCTGTTGAACATAAACCCAAGTTAGTCACTTTCTACTCTCCTGATGTAGCAGATAAACAGATCCACTTTTTACTCTCCTAGAAGTAGTGTCTTACATATGGTTTAAATTTCATTAGAATTGGATATATGTATTTAAAGTTTCAAGAGGGTTCTCCCCCATAGTTTCCTTAAAGGGTACATAGAGATTCAGCACGTCGAGGGGCATGTAAAGATTCGGAATCACTTTCATCGTTTTACCCGAAAGTTTTTATACATGTTCAGCTCTTGTAGCCTTTGAAGGGTACACTTAGAGATTTGGAACCACCTCCATTGTCTTCCCTGGAGAATTAGTTTTTATGACAAGCATAAAATAAAAAAAAACTCGAAACATATATATGTCTAAAAATATTTATTTATTAATAATAATTGTATATATATAGATAAGACACTTTTTATTTCATGTTAGGGTTATTGTTAAGAAAGACGGTGTTTGAGTGGTGTGACCTAAATAGGTCAAAATAAATAGATCAACAATAACCCTGTCTCAACCTTTTTCACCAAGGACAGATAAATCCTGCTTCAAAATGGAAGATAATTTTAAGGTACCAAAGAGTTATTTCCCTTTAAATAGAGAAATACTTTTATAGTCACAAATAATGTAGAAATAAATGGAAGAAAACGATTCTATGGAGATCAATAATATAAAATGATTTATTTAACAATTTTACAACTGAAGGAAATAACTATGATGAGAGATGAATTGTCTGTGGATAAGTCGTGGTCGATCTAGCATCCATCTTTGAATTTCCCTCTTCAATTTTCTTTTTGTTTTTTGGTGAGGATGGGGCATCCTACTGGATGCTAGACATTCACTTGCTATTTCAGAGACTGCAACCGAGAGATCTTTTTAGGGTTCTCACCATCCCTTTAAGTGCAACTACTTGGATCTCTCTTGCACTTGGTTCACTAGGTATATTTGCCACAGTTTTTAAGTTCTTTTCCATGAGTCCAGTGGCTCCTAATCCTATGATTACAGGAATGATTAAAATCTTCCTATGGTTCCAGTTTCTTTTCATGTCGTACATAAGACCTTGACATTTAGTTCTCTTCTTCTTCTCAGCTTTGTTTAGGCTGGCATAATTGGGGGCACTGCCTTCAACTAGGGTTGCTACTCTCTCTCCCTCTTGTCTCATATAACTATGTCAGGTTTAATAGTTGCGTTTTCTAAGTATGTAAGAATTGCATAGTCATAGTCGATGGTGTATGACTTATTTCCCATCGGGTCCTCTCGCATCCTCCGCTACTCAAGTGAGTGGTAATCATCCGAAGATGCATCCAGTGCCGCCTTGAACTGCTTGGACGACGTCTGCGGGCTGACCACGGCTTCTGGCAGCTCGATCTACAGTCACGTGGCATACACAGTGAAACACGTTGTTAGAATGTGTTGATTTTGGTTCCATGCGACGAAAACACTACAACGTTGGTACTATGAAGAAACTATTTAAAGGTTGGTTCTCTCTATCGCTCCAAACACTTTCGCACACTTAAGGCTATTCTCTATCTCTACAAATCTACTATCAAACCATGTATGAAGTACTGTTGTCATATTTGGGCTGATGAATCTGTCTCATTTGAGGATTAAAAGAGGTGTCGGACCATCAGTTGTCTGCAGAAAATTGGTCTTGTACCAAACAATCCGGACAAAATCACAAGAGAGAACTTGATAATCCTGCTGTCACTAGACTAGTCTATTGAGTGATTAACAGATTGTTCTGTGTGTAACACACCATCAATTTGTTTATACTGCACCTGCTGGTGGTAGACTCCATTTATTTCGAGATTATGTCTCATTTTGTTTAAAGGATGTCTTATAAGGAATACAACTGTTCAAATTTGAAATCATACGAGTGGAAATTTGACGGAATTTTAATTTCAGCTTGGATAATCCACATGTGCATTTTTGTTTGTTTTGTTTTACGGCATATCAACCCTTTTGGGTTATTTGATGCCGACTCCATTTATATTGGTGAAAGGATTTTATGCTTGAGGTTTATAATATTTTAAGAGTCGGATGAATTTCTTTTATATGTGTATATTTTTTGAGTAAACAATCTGCAATTGATTATTTTTTTCCTAGATAAGTTTGGTTTATCGAACTTATAGATGTTAGATTTTTTAGTATAAACCCAGCATTTTCAGGTGGCTCTTTCTGTTCAAGCAGGGATGAATGCGTAGCTTTTGTGCGACCAATACAGAATCGAGAGAAGACGACTTCAGGTAACTTTGCATCCGCCGCTGTTCAAGTGGTAATCATCCGAAGATGCATCTAGCAGCTCATTCCATAGTGTAACGACCCAATAAATCTCACTTCTCTTATTTTGTCTTTTAGTACTCATATTCCATGTGCTATGTTTCTGACAAAGGGGGAAGAATTACTGTTTTCTAGGTCAGAATCTATCCATCTAGCACTTATCCTTGGATATTTTTGACCGTTATTTTTAGCTCCTTACATCAAGTATCTTCATGCCTTGTCTGGAGAAATTTCCATAAAAAAATTTAAAAAAATAAAAAATTCAGACAAAATCATCTCAGGTATAACTTCTCTGAGTTTCCATGAGGAATTCGAACTAAAAAAATTTCCAAATAAATAAATTAAAAATACTTTACAGAAATACTAGGTTGGCCAAAAAGTTTGTTCATATTTTTTTTCCTTCTGTCAGTTTAGGGGGAACCCAAACATAGAATTTTAGAAACAGAACCAAGTTTACGCAATTCATTTTCCACTCTCGATTTGGAAATCTTGAAAATGTCTGCAATCTTCTTCAACTACAACTTTCATTGTTGATCATATTTGGCCAGCCAGAGCGAGGAGCATCTCTCACTGAAAAATTTCCATTTTCAGAATCGAGCAAACCATTTCTGGCACACCCGTTCTGTAACAGCATTCTGCCCATACACTACATATCTTTATGCAGGTTTCTGTAGCTTTTTTTCCTTTTCTGTTGTAACAGAAAAAGCATCAGATGTCGGTCGTGCTTTGCTTGATCTTCCATTTCAAGGCCTGAAATACATGCAAAAATGTAAGAACTCCTTTGCTCGGAGGTCAACATACCCACTCCACCAAATACAAGATTTGAAGAATAGGAAAATAAAACGATCGAGATGACATTCAAAAAAACGAATAAATTTTTTGGCCAACCCAATAATTAAAAAAATATTTTACATGGTTAAATTATTTCATTAACAATGAGATTTTGATTAACAATTTTTTGTTTGTTATCACACCAGACTTGTAGAAACGGGTATCCTCCATTCTCTTTGAGAGTTGGTGGCACCCCAAGATGAGGATAATTCCTGCAAAAGTTCTCTCCAAATGTAGTACCTAAGTTTGGTGGCCCGGATTGATGACATCAGACCCCAGGCTCGACTGGAATGACAAATACAATAGTGTGTCTTAGTAGTAGTAGTGGTGATAGTAGTAGTAGTGGCAAGTTAGTACAAATTAACAGGAAACAAATCACAGGAACTGGGGGTGAGGTGGAGGAGTGACGCCTAGAGGAAGTTCTGAAATTTTTTTTTGGGGGGGGGGGGTTACAAGTAATTAAAGATGAGAATGATATTTGAATAAACCGTTCTTCTAGAATCTATCTGAATAAATGCCCCGCATATTTTCTTTTTTTTTTAAAACATAGTTCACCTCAAGCAAGGGAAGTTGCCACTGTAGACATAAAGGGGCTACTGAGAATTAGGGTGAAAGTTTTTTGGTCTTTTTTTTGGGGGGGGGGGGGTCATCCTAAACTGGGAGCTGTGCAGCGAGATGTCTGTTTACATTAGTTTTAAACCTCTGCATGTCAATACAGTCGAGGAAACAAGGAGCATGGAGGGAGCTCAAAAGGCCAGCAGCATGAGGAAAGAAGCTATTGGAGTAGAAGGCTCTCCGGCATCTGGGGACCTCCACAGTGAATGGATGTTGTCGAGTTGGTCTAGTGAATTTACGTCAAAGGGGCACCAAAGTAGCCAGTTCATCGGAGCACAATCCATTGAAGTATTTGTAAAACAAGCACAAGGATGCGACATTGTGGCGATGGGATAGACGCTGGAGCTTGGTGGATAGTGAGGGACCTATTAAGTTGGCGACTCTTTTTTGGACCTTGTCTAAGAGGGAGAGACTAGTGGATGATGCACCAGTGCAGAGGTGGCAACAATACTCCATGCATGGGCGGATGGTGGCTTTGTAGAGATATAGGATACTGTCAGGTGTGAAAAGTTTTCTAGCACGGTAGAGGGAGCCCACTTTCTTTGCAGCAGCCTTGGCAATGTCTTCTATGTATTTGTTCCAATTAATGTTACCTGTAAATCTTAGGCCAAGGTGTTTGAACATTGGACTCTCAGGTAGGGTGTTATTTGCTATGGCCATCTGTGGTTGAAGAGGTTTCTTGTAGTTATTGGAGGAAAGGAGCTTTGTCTTAGCAGCATTAAATGTTACCATCTATTTATGACCCCATTCCACTACAGACTGGAGGTCACTTTCTAAGTATTCAGCAATTGCCTCAGATATGTGCGCATCCATTTTACCCACATGTCAAGAGCAAAGCGTGTTGTTGTCAGCAAATATGCCCATCTTAGACACAATGTCATCAGGAAGGTCGTTTATGAAAATCAGGAACAATAAAGGGCAAAGGACCGATCCCTGATGTACACCTGCATTTATGTCATGTTGTTTGGATGCACGGCCATTGAGGAGACCCTGGATCTTTCTGTTGGATAGGTAGGATCTAATTATATTAAATACTATATGAATTAATTTTTATGAGAAGCCCTTTATGCCAGACCTTGTCAAAGGCTTTGAATATATCAAGTGCTACCGCCCTAGCTTCACCTGCCTTGTCCAGTGTATTGTATATGCGTTCAGAGATAACCGTTAGAATATCCGCAGTAAACCGTGCTTGCCTAAATCCATACTGATGGTCAGAAAGAAGTTAAGCATTAACGCGGTACCAGACTATTGCTAGATTGATTAAGGATTCAAAGATATTAGCAAAGAGCGGGAGTAGACTGATGGGGCAATAATTCTGAGGGTCAGTTCTATTTTCAGAATACCTGAAGACTGGTACCACAGAGGCAATTTTCCAGCAATCAGACATGGTCCAAAAAAGAGTCGCCAACTTAATAGGTCCCTCATTATCCACCAAGCTCCAGCCCCTGTCCCATCGCCGCAATGTCGCATTCTTGTGCTTTTTTTACAAATACTTCAATGGATTGTTCTCCGATGAACTTGCTGCTCTAGTGCCCCCTCGACGCAAATACACTAGAACAACCCGACAACCAGCTAAATCCCATCCATTCACTGCAGAGGTCCCCAGATGCCGAAGAGCCTTCTACTCCAATAATTTCTTTCCTCGTGCTGCCGACCTTTGGAACTCCCTCCCTGCTCCCTGTTTCCCTGACTGTACCGACATGCAGAAATTTAAAACTAATGTGAACAGACATCTCACTGCACAGCTCCCAACTTAGGATGACACCCAAAACCTACACCCTAATTCTCAGTAGCCCCTTACGTCTACAGTGGCAGTTTGCCTTGTTTGGGGTGAAATATGTTAAAAAAGAAAAAGCGGGATTCTGCAATGCATTTGTTGTAGAGTTTGTAGAGGACAGGGGCCAGTTCAGCAGAGCATTTTTTTTATTACTATTACTGGTATAAGATCACGCCCACATGCTTTGGATGAGAGAAAGTGAAAATTGCGTAGAACACACAGAAAAATAAATTTTCAAGTAGTGCCACATACTTTTTGAGGCTTGGTAGTTCTACGCCTAAATTTCCGGAAACATTTAGAATAACTTAAAAAAACAGTTTATTTTTAGAGGTTTTGGATTTGTTGCGCAAAAAGACTTTGCCTGTACCAATTTTTAGCATTCTAGCTAGTCATTCATTTTATGCATAAAAATCTAATTTCCTAATGTGGCGCCTTTACTGCCTTTCGCGACATTACTGACATTTTTAAAATGCAATATTTTTTAAACTGATTGGAGTTACAAGCTCAAATTTTCAGGATTGTCCAGTTTTTATGATACCAACAACTGGGAAAAGTTTGAAGAAAATCTGAGAGGTTAAGATTAGGGTGACATTTTCATTTTTTTTTGTTTGGATGTTTTGATATGGAATTACCCAGGCGATACTAAGACTACAATCCCGAATTACTTAAGACTTCTACCCGGTCATGGCTGACGGAATGAGAACAATCTACCCCTGTGGATTAAATAAAGGGTTCAGTTTGAAATTCCGTACAGATTCCCCGAGTTCGACAGAAAGATTCCTGAGTTCGAAAAGATGCACCTGAAGAAGGTCGGAGGTTACATCGACCGAAACGTTGTGAGGATAACATTCAAGATGAGAATAGTAGTCCGAGTAATACAACCTGTCCGGATTTTGTTAGCGTTTTTTATACATCACTGTTATAGTTTCAAGTGCCTCTATTTACCTGCTCCTCCTCATGAAGGCAAAGTTAGAGAGAAGGTTGGTTTTTATGAGGACATCCAGCTCCTTCAAAAGGGGACAAAAATAAAAATTGGGCAAAATTGACCTTTAACGGTCCGGTTAAGAAAATTTTTTTTCGTATTATCATCCAGGATTTTATTGTTAAATCAGACTTAGGGTTAGTGTGTAGGGTTAGTGTTTAGGTTAATTTTGTTTGTTTTTTCTGAAAAAAAAAAACAACAACGAAAAAACATGCCATTCGTTGATCCAAACCCTAACCCTAAGTCCGGGTTGATCCTACCTCTAATGAAACAACAGAGTCAAAAATGAATGGTATATTGTCCCACATTGACATTTTTTGTCATAAATTTTGATCAGGAATGTTAATTTTGAAATAAATGTGTACTTTTAAGCTGAGGAAACTGTAATTTAGTTTCTTCATCCGTAATATAACCCTTCTGCAGTTCACGGACTGTGCATAAATAATAACGTTATTATTTAGAAAGCCATTCTTAACATGGGCAGGGGAGGGGGGGGCTTTGTTAACTATTCTGTACTTTCACCTAAAAATTAATAAATTTGGGAGACTGAAACTCTCACCGGAAGTTATATTATGGATGAAGTTTAATATCAGGAACTAAATCTAACCGAACACCGTTTGTCGCTGACTTTGAGTCGGGTACTTTTCTGGTTTGTCGCTGTAAGTTTTTTTGTTTTTGTTCTCTTTTTTTTTTTTAATTTTAAAATTTTATTTCTAAGATCGAGTGTCAACAAACGAAAAATAACATCGCAACTGAAGTAATGGTTTACCTCGCTAAACTTAGACGATGGAGTGTTTATTTGGTGGGGGGGGGCACTCGGACTTATGGTTAGTGGTAGGGTGGGATAAATAATTTGTGGTGCTTGTTTACTGTAGGGCCGAGAAAAAAATGGATCTTTAATTTTAGGAGAGTCGAATAAGGGGGAGCTAATTTTAGTTTCGAGTTTCAACCATGCTTTATCTTAAATTATATTATAATTATTCTAAAATAAAGTTGGTTATATACAAGTTTTATATGTTCATCTTAAAGTGAAAGAAATATGGGGTCACGTGATCTGTATGGATGGACGTAACTGCCAAAAAAAAAAAAAAAAAAAACGTTTTAGAGCTATGCGAGGGACTAGCAGGGGAATTTTACTAGTCACCTGCAAGAATTTCTTTGGCGGCGGCGAATAAAACACAATTTTTTTGGAAACATATTATATGGTATTAGAAAATGTTATGAAGTATAATAAAAAGTAATGAAATTAAGAAAAAGAAAAAAGAACTTTCGATTGATAATTTGTTAGTTAAAATTAATTTTAAAAATGTCATTTCGGGCGATAATTGCTAAAATTAATAAAGTCATCTTTTCAATTTAAAAAACAAAACAAAAAACTTTAATTACAATAATTTTCCATTCTGCGTATCATAACAGCAACTGGTTCACTAAGCCTCCATCTTGTATTTTAAGAAGATTTCAGTTATCTGCCCTTCAAATCTTAAAAACAAGATGGAGGCTTACTGAACGAGTCGCTGTTATGATACGCAGAATGGAAAAATACTTGTAATTAAAGTTCTAGTGGATAATTTTTTCTACTTTTTCGTACAGTGAGTAAGAATATAATGCTTAATAAGTATATATTATTGTTTTTATATAAAAATAATTTTTTCATAGGCCGCTAATCAGCATAAGCACCCCATAATGTATACGTAAAAGGATAATTTAGGAATAAAACAATCACAACGCATTCGGCACCAATGAAAAATAAAATGATTTTGAAAAATAAAATGATTTATTAGAATAAATTAATTATCAAAGAAAAAAATTAAAAAATACGTAAATGGAAGAAAAAAAAACATGAAATACGGGAAATAAAGTTTTTGAAATAAATGACAGTTTTACATTGGGTAAAATTCAGCAGTGTCCTTTTGGAATTTTTGTTTCCACATGAATTCAGCCAGGTACGATTCCACCATTTGCGTGTGGATGCCACATTCAACCTTGTTTCTTTTCTTCGCCTCATTCCACATTCGTTCTACGTGGTTGGTTGTGGCGGTTGCAGGACAAAAGCCCACCAAAATAAGTCAAACCCGGACAAAAGCCCACCAACGTAAAAATAAATTAATTATCAAATTTCAAAAAAAAATATTTTGATATTTATTATTTTTACAATTATCAATAAGTCTTTGTCTGTAATTTTCTTTTCTTGACAAAATTTTTTACATTTCATTTTAAACATTTTTCCGGTACTTTGTAAATACTGCATTCTTTTAAAGATTGCATCATAAAAAAAATGATGCACTCTTTTTACTACTAACCCCAAGTCCGTGTGGTAAAACGAAAAATACATTTTTTTTTAATTATGTATAGTATTACCCATCTTTCGCGGGAAGAAAAAACAACAATTATGTAAGATTGAAATTGGGGAGTCAGTTTTGCATATAATTTTAACATAAAATGATCCACCATTTCCGGACCATTTTTACTTTTTAGGGCATTAATTATTTTCCTTTTGCAATGGGATATAAATTCTATGCATTGTTTTTCGGGCGGAGTGGGTGGTTTCTACTTTTTAAAGCGATTACATGTGGTTTTACGACTTTGCCGATCGGACTTAGTGTTAGTGGTAAAAAAAGTTAGAATGGCCCGGAAAGGGGGATCATTTTACGTTAAATTTATATGTGCAACTTATCCCCTACTCTAAATTTAAAGAATAATTGGGTTCTTTTTTTCAGTGTTCACACGTCATCGCATAAAAAAGTTAGAATCTCATTTTTTTTTTTGGGGGGGGGGGGTACTTTTATTTTTTCCCTTTTTGCTAAACTTGTACCATCTTTTCCTATTAACTTGTGCCATTTTTACCGGTGCCATTTTAACTAAATTAGGTGGGGAAAATGCATAGAATTTATCTGTCATCGCAAAAGAAAATAGTTAATCCCCCAAAAAGTTAGAATGGCCCGGAAATGGGGGACCATTTTATGTTAAAATTATATGCAATTCTGATCACCCAATTTCAATCTAAAAATGTTTTTTTCCGTACAAGATGAGTAATACATAATTTTTTTAAATGTATTTTTCGTTTTACCACCGGACTTAGGGTTAGTAGTAATTTGTCATGAAAAAAAAACTGCAGGCAAAGAGTTATTGATAATTGTACAAAAATTAAATATAAAAATATTCTTTTTAATTTTTAAAAATTTATTTATTTTTACGTTGGTGGGCTTTTGTCCGTGTTTGCCTTATTTTGGTGGGCTTTTGTCCTGTTAGTGGATCAACAAAATTGTATTTGTCAAATGAGTAAGTAAACCCAAATAAATTGTTTTGGACTAATTTCAAATTTACCTTAAATTATCTTAAAGGAAATACTGTTGAGAAATTAGTCCAACGAAATGTATTTGGGTTTACTTACTCATTTGTGAGGTCGAAAAAAAAATCAGAAAAATGCTACCGATTTATTGTCCCCCATTTTGGCTGTGAAACGACGAATTAACCTTCTTTTTTTTTTTTTAAAACATTTTTTTCAAAAAACTCGATTCGGGAGATTCAACGAGCTGACAGAGATTATAGAAATTCATTTTTTTGTTATTGAACGCAATTAATTTCTTCCAAAAGTTATCGGCTGCTTGGTTAATAGTTTCGTCAACTTTCGTGCGATTCCGTAACCTGCCCGATTGTTGACGAAGCGAGTCACGGAACGCTCTTAAAGCTGGAAAGTTCAATACAACCGTTATTTGTTGTACTTTTTTACGATTTCTTGTCTGTTAACTATACTGCAATTTTACCCCCAAATATTTAACGTGACCGAAACAGAAATTAACCAGTTTATTTTGTAAACAAAACTGATTGTCAAAATATCGGACACGGAAAGAATTTACACACAAACACATAAAAAACTAAATATAAAAAATTGTTACTTACAAAAAAGTATACTAGATTTTTACTTATATTTTGACTTTTATTAAAAAAAGTAAAAATCGAGTTAAAAAAATAATCATTTTTCTTCATTTATAAAAATTACACCTCAATGTTTTCATTTCGACAATAAGGAGAAAACCTAAACAAAAACGAAAATAATGGAAATGAATTGTTTCAAAAAGAAAGAAAAAGAACAACTTTCACATGAACTTTCAAATATTAATAATTAATTAAAAACGAGATTTACCTGCTCGGCATTTTCGTATGAAAATGTTGACAAATAAATAAAAATTTCAAATCAAACGCAACTCTAAAAAGACAGAGAAGCCATTTTGAAAATTGGACATTGTTTGAACGACAGTAACAATTTTAGAAAGCTTTTCTGAAAAACGTTTCAGATCTAAAACCAAGTAAGGATCTAAAAAAAATAGCCATTACATAAATTTATTAAAATAGTTTAAATAAAAAAGATTTACGAAAAATGAATGAGTGTCGTAAATATGGATTCTGGTTTTCGGCAATGCGCATGCGTACTTCCACTTCCGGTTTAATCGCACGTGTTTTGGGGACTCGTTGAAAACAAAAAAACACCTTTAATCAATTTTCCAGTAAAATACAGAATAATCAATGGATGCACGGAAAACATTGGCTTTCCAGAAGGGTTCGCGATCCCGCTGACTTCTGGGTTATCCTGCAGTAAATTTCAAGTACGGATGATCATAAATGATAAAAGAAACTTTTTCTTTTAACGTAAAATTTAGAATTATATTTTATTAGAATATGATGAAAGAAAAGTCTGAAATTAATATGAATAAATAAAAAATTGTATCACTTTCAGGCATCCATATACACTTTCTTCAAGCTTTTTTCACCGGAAGCCAGCGTTCCTCGATGTCCTTCCTATCTGCCCATAATTTAAAGTGGCACTTCTGTAGTATTTATGAAGCAGCAGATTTTCTGTCCTTCTACTGAAAATAAAGGGAAGTAATTCAACCGGAAGTGACTTATTTACAACTTTTAAAAAATGCAAGACTGATTTGTTTTTGGGTAACAATTAACAATTTCTTTTTTTTTATTATATGAAGTAAAAAAAATTTAAATAAAAAACCCTAACCCTAAACCCTAACATTAAGAAATCAGGCGGTGTGCCTGTAAAAAATCTATTGTTTTTTGCTGCTTGTTCCTCCGTGAGCATTTCCAAATAAATCCATCACTTCCATTGTCGCTTGCCATCTGCATCTGTCTTTGACATGACGGGCATGTCCGACTGCAAGAAATCAGGCGATGTGCCTGTAAAAAATCTATTGTTTTTTGCGTCTGGTTCATTAAATTACCAATGTCGCGAAGATTCATCTCATTTAACTCCATTTTCTAAAAACAAAATTCTACTTCAACTCCCGGTAAATTCAACTTCCGGTGAATTCTGAATGAATGGTACTTGGAGAAAAAAAAAACGTAACTCTTCAATTTCGATTTCTTAATCGGCAGCTGCTTCATGAATACTACAGAAGTGCCCGCTTTTATTATTCTTTTTAAATACTTTAAAGGCACTTCTGTCGTATCTATGAAGCTGTAGCAGAAAAAATTAATCTTCCACCTCTTCTTTCTCTACTTCGTTATCTTCTTCTTTCTCTTCTTCTTCCTCTTTCTCTTCTTCTTCCTCTTTCTCTTCTTCTTTCTCTTCTTCTTCTTTCTCTTCTTCTTTCCACGTCGTCCCTCGTAGACTACGCTCTCAGCCTTCTGCCGTCTTGCCTCCAGCGACCCGTTTTTATATCAAACTGGACTCTCGTCTCCGCGAGAGAACACGAGATTTCACGGGATTACCTGGCGATATTAAGCCTAGGACGCCATCTTGCCGCTCTTTGGGCGGTCCAGCCCTGCAGAGCGCGCATCGAGACCGTTTGCCAGGTAATCCCATGTTTTCACAATTTATAACACACTCCCCCCTGATCTCATTATCACAGAAAGAGCAGGGAGGCCGTGTCCTTTTTCTTCGAGTGCTTCTTCGGGGAGGGGGATTCGGGGCCTCATCGTCATCCGTGCTGTCTTCCGTGGCAGGAAGGTCAGCGAACCTGAGGCTGCGCATCGCAGCATCACTGTCCGGGCTTTCATCAGCAGTAGGAGGGTCAGTACATTCAAGGCTATCACTCTCAGTGTCGCTGCGCGATGAAGCTGCCATGAACCAGAATGATGGTTCGCTGGTCACGGATTCAATGTCATTATCCTCGTTAAATGGCAGCTGCGTTTGGAATACCGATCTTAAGTCTTTAATGTGACGGGGTACTCCATCAACTCGCACCGCCTGCGGGCTGATCACTTCAGTGACACGACCGGTTCCGTAACGAGTCGTGCACTGGCCTCGGGGTTTTTTAACCCAAACGACATCTCCTTTTTTCATTTTCTCCTGTGGAGGTTCTGGTTCGGGCAGTAAGCTGCTCTCCAAACCTCTCGCCCTGACATGGTATGTATGTAGCGCATTAGCTGGCGCGGTGGAGGGTGAAGTATCGTCCTTAGGGGTGACGTTATACCAATAGACTGCTTCAGCCACCGTACACCCGATTAAGAAATCGAAATTGAAGAGTTCCATTTTTTTTTCTCCAAGTACCATTCATTCAGAATTCACCGGAAGTTGAATTTAGTAGTTAGAAAATGGAGTTGAACAATACGGGCCGTATCCGACGACAACTTTGGGTATTTGGTGGTTATGAACCGGCCACTAAGTCTGGCTTCTTAGTAACAGTCCCTTCTAGAAATGCCGAAACATTAATACCTATAATAAAGCAGTATGTACGTCCCGGAACAACAATAATCTCAGGCTGTTGGCATGCATACGATTAACTCGCTTTGGAAGGATTTCACCATTTGCGTGTAAATCACGGATACAATTTTGTGGATCTATCCACAGGTGCCACAACAAATCATGTGGAAAACATGTGGCAAAGGGCCAAGATGCGTAACAAAATAGAATGTGGCACCCACACGCAAATGGTGGAGTCCTACTTAATCGAATTTATGTGGCGGCAGAAGTTTTCTGCTAACCCCATGGAAGCCATTGTAAACCAAATTGCAGAACTTTATCCTGTTCAGTAAAAGAAAAAGACCTCCCAAATGTTAAAATTATTTATATTAAAAAAAAAATAAAATAAAAATCAATGGTGACAAAAAAAATACAGTCCCCCCCCCCCCAATCAAAACTTTTCATTTATATAAAAAAAAAATCCCACCAAGCAAAACTTTTCAATTAAAATAAAGAAAAAAATCATTGTTGACTTTTCATAAATTTTTACTATTATTTATATTAAAAAAAATAAAATCAAAATCAATGTTGACCAAAAAATTCAGTCCCGCCCCCCATCAAAACTTTTCATTTTTATTTTTAAAAATCCCACCAATCAAAACTTTTCAATTAAATTAAAGAAAAAATCATTTTTGACTTTTCATAAATTGTTACTTCATATAATAAAAAAAAGAAATTGTTAATTGTTTCTTGTTACCCAAAAACAAATCAGTCTTGCATTTTTTTTTATGTTGTAAAAAAATCACTTCCGGTTGAATTACCTCCCTTTATTTTCAGTAGAAGGACAGAAAATCTGCTGCTTCATAGATACGACAGAAGTGCCAAAAAAAGGTACTACTTCAGAGAATGTGCCTAATTTCCGTGACTGCTCGGCCAGGTCGCGGAAGCGCCCGAGAGCTGCCGAGTCGAAAACGAGGCTGTAAACAAAACTGGGGAAAAAAAAACTGACCAATCAGGTTGCTGCAAAGCAGTTTATAACAAGCAGCCGATAATAATTGGAAGGAATCGCTAAAAATGAATTTCCAGCAGTTGTGTCAGACCTTGGAATCTCCGGAGCAGGTGATGCAGTTCTGCCAGCAGAAATGTCTTCTTCTGCCGACCAGAAATGAGGTGTAACAGATGTACACAACCTTGCCGCTTGACGTCCAAGTATTCATGGAGATGCTCCACCCAAGAATACAGGGCTTGGGTGTCTGTACGAGCAGGGACATTATTTTCGCGATCCAGGATGGAAATATCAACCATACTGAAACTAATCTACCTGTGGTCCCAAGATATGGCAACATAAGAACCTACGCAAGGAATGCGGCGTACCGTTTCCAACCACACAAGTGGACTGGAAGAATTTTCTGCATGGAACATCTGTCGCACAACCCTCGGCAACTCGGAGGCCTAGGGCATACGGTGGAAATAGACGAGTCTCTATTTAACCGCTGTAAAAACAATGTTGAACGTGTTCTCCAGCCGCTTAGGGTCTTCGGGGGATACGACCCCGCAGAGAAGGAGGGTTTCCTGGTGACAGTGCCAAACAGGAATGCCGAAACCCTAACCCTTCCAATAATCAAACAGTACGTCGTACCTGGGACCACGGTAGTATCCGATTGCTGGAGGGCCTATAACAGGTTAGGAGAGGAGGGGTATCAGCACCTTACGGTGAACCACAGCGAGAACTCCGTGGACCCGACAACGGGTGCTTGCACCAACCACGTCGAGAGAATGTGGAAGGAAGCGAAACAGAGAAACAAGAAGGAGTGCGGGACGAGCAGGGCACTCGTAGACGGCTATCTGCGCGAATTTATGTAGCGTCAGAGATTTCGAAACGACCCCTTTGACGCCATATTAACGCAGATAGCAGAAATCTACCCTGTCGACCATCTTCCTCCTTCCACAGCCTCGACGACCCCCTCCTCTTCTGCCTGTTTTTCGCTCAGCCCCAAAAAACAAGCGCCAGCAACAGTAGCAGTAAACCCTGAACCTCTACGGGAAAAGGTACATAATTCCCCCCCCCCCCCCAAAAAAAATATATAACAAAAAACTTGCCTAATTGTAAAAAAAAAAAACGGTTCATTTTGCCCACTAAAACAAAAGAAAAAGTTTATTTATAGTTCTTCAGCTATGGTTTGTTCATTTCTTTCAGTTTTTATCAAAAATATATGCATTTTTTCTTTCCGTATTCATCGTCTTATAATATTGTCGTCTGCCAACCTTCCATTTTCACGATTTTGTTTATACAGCATTGTTTTCGACTCGGCAGCTCTCGGGCGCTTCCGCGACCTGTCTGATCGCTGCGGCCGAGCAGTCACGGAAATTAGGCGCATTCTCTGGAGTAGTACCAAAAAAAAAAGTTTCTTTTATCATCCTTAAGTTAATACCAAACAATATAGTAATACCGTAACCTAGTCGTGACGTAAGCAGTTCCAACTACGAACAGAGAAAACCAAATCAAGTTCCGACTTTTACCGAAATATACAAATTAAAAAGGCGTTAATTGCCAGACGACTACTTTTTTTTCCATATAATTAATTAGAAAAGTCACGTTACAACTTGTAAGTAATTTTTTGAATACCTTTTTCACTTTTGCAACTTTTCATTTGGAATTTTTGGGATACTTTTTCAGGGCATTTTTAACAAATGGCGTTTTAGAGCATATAATAAGAATTGTTTTTAGCATTAAAGGATATAAATTATGTGTTTTTTTTTTTGGGGGGGGGTAAAAAGAAAAGTTCCTTAACCCTGAGTCCGTGTGGCAACAGATCCATAAACCCTCTCTTAACCCTACCAGTAACTCTAAGTCCGAGTGGCAACAGCACACAAAAAAACACATCCTTAACCATAGCCTAACCCTAAGTCCAGGTGACCACCCCGCAAACAAGAACATGGTTAGATCTAAGATTTAATACAACAAAAATACGTTTTAATGTTTTTGTTTCAATAGTGCATGATGTTGGAGTAGGTGCTAGGTAAAAATGGCACAAGTGAATAAATATGAAAAAAAATGGCACAAAGCAAGAACAATTTTGATCATTCAGGAGGAGCAGGTTAGGGGGACGAGGTTCCGTTTCTTTTAATTTTAAATACGCTCCCCTCCCTACCCAACATTTTAAAATAAGAGTTTACTCTGTTTTGAAACAAATGAGATCAACTTTTCTAAGTTTTTTTTTTTGGGGGGGGGGGGGGGGTCTCACCTTCCCCCCCCTTTCCTCCCCTAATTTAAAATAAATATTTTTTTTAAATTATTCTGTTTTGAAGCAAATAAAATCGTTTTTTCTAAATATTTTTTAGAAGGGGGGAGGTTCTCACCCTTTTAGTTTTAAATAGGGGCTAAGCACCCCCCCTTATTTTAAAATCAGTATTTACTCATTTGGTAAAAGTGCAGAATAGCTAATAGTCGAGAAATTTAAAAACAACAACAAAAACAAATACCAAACCCAGTAGAATTTAATTATCCACCGACCTGTATACTTTTAACGTGCTGAAACTATAATTTTTTTTTTTTTTCAAAATATTATTTCGTTCAACGTGGTCTTTACACAAAAGAGAAAAAAACAGAACAAATGGCTGCTTATTATTTAACTGGGGGGGGGGGGGCTTAATTCCTGAAAAGTTGTAAAAAAATTACTTATCCTACCGCAAACCCTAAGTCCGAGTTGCAACCCCCCCTTCCCGAACTTAGAGTTAGTGGTAATGAAGCACCTAACAGTTAATCGACGCGCAACCATTTATTTCCCGTGTGTCGTAAAGACAGCTTTAAAAAAATTGAAAACACTTCAGGTCGGTAGATAATTAAATTCTACTGCGTTTGGTATAAGGCATTTGTTGTTTTTTGTGTTTACTATTTCATCTATATTTTTCACCCGTGCCGTTTTTTCCTATTTATCCACTTTTGCCATTTTTACCTAAATTCATATTCTCTTTCTATATATATATATATATATATATATATATATATATATATATATATATATAAAACTCAATGTCTGTGTGTTCCCTATAGACAAAAAGGTTAGTGAATCTACATAAAATATAAAAGTGTATTCTTATGTAAAATTTACTGTAGAAGATAATGAAAGTGTTCTCAAATCTCAAAATCTACCCCAAAAGCAGCTGCATAACCCCCTTAAAACTTCAAATATATCCTATTTTGATGAAATTTATATCATATGTATAAAATGGAGGTGGTCCTGAATTTCTATGTGACCTCATCTCTAAGTGACCCATGTGAACGAACCCCCCTTCAAACTTAAAACCCTAACCCCTGTGGACCGAACCCCCTTCAAACATGTATATCCGATTTTAATGAAATTTAAGCCATATCTATAAGACACTCATTCAGAGAGTTTCCCAACATTTCAGCTTGTTTCGGCTATATTAGCGGACAAAATGTATATCTGTCCAGATGTCCTTCCTGGGTCCCAATCTGGTTTTAGAGGACCGTAGATATTTTATGTGAAGCAGCTCCTAAAAATGTGTATCGAACAGCGTTTCAATGCATATTACCGCATCTTGTCAAAGGCGTGTATCGAACAGCGTTTCAATGCGTATTACCACATCTTGTTAAAGGCATGTATCAAACAGTGTTTCAATGCATATTACCGCATCTTGTTAAAGGTGTGTATCGAACAGCGTTTCAATGCATATTACCACATCTTGTCAAAGGTGTGTATTAAACAGCGTGTGCCTCTTTGTCAGGTGTTTGTGGATTTAACCAAGGCATTTCACACAGTCAACTGTGAGGCTGTACACCTGCTTTTAGTACTGAGAAGTTCAAGCAACTTCATTGTCTTATGAAAAGTCGTGTTAATTTCAATGGTCGGCTCTCAGATGAACTTCCCATTGATAATGGAGTGAAGCAGGGTGATATAGCCGCACCAACATTGTTCGCACTTTATCTGACAGCTGTGCTCTGGCATGCTTTCCATGATTGTGATATAGGTGTCTATATTAGATTCCAAACAGCTGGAAAAGACCGAACGGATAAGAATAAATAGAGAAAGGATTAGAAGATGAAATAGAAAAAGATAAATAAGATAAAAGAAATAAAGAAAAAGGTTGAAAACGTAAAGACGAAATAAGAGAAACAGATGAAGAAGATAAAGTAGAAGAAAGAAAAGATGAAAACGATGAAGAATAGAAAAAGAAGAAAAGATGAAAACGATGAAGAAGAAGAAAAAGAATAGAAAAAGAAGAAAGAAAAAGATGAAAACAATGAAGAAGAAGAAAAAGAATAGAAAAAGAAGAAAGAAAAGATGAAAACGATGAAGAAGAAGAAAGAAAAAGATGAAAACAATGAAGAAGAAGAGGAAAATGAAGAAAACAGAAGAAGAAGAAGTGATGGAGAATAAGATTCCAAGCGAAAACCCTTGAATTTGTTAGAGAACTGTTATGTGCTGATGATGCTGACCTCGTGACACACTTCCCAATCAGTCATGGATCTCTTCACGAATGCTTTAGACTGACAGTTAGAATTGATGTTGGTTCTAAGCCTCCAGATATTTGTGAATGCTAGCCTCAAGGGCGGAGGAGAAGATGTTTTTGGGGTGGGTGTCTGGTTTAGGTTTGTTTCTTTTTCTTTGTACTGTCATTTTGGTTTCAAATAGAATGGGGGGAGGGCAAAGTGGGTACTTGTTTGGTGCTCTACTCCCGTCATATGGGTAAAACTGACGCGCACATATCCAAGGCAATGGCTGAATCCTTAGAAAGTGACCTCCAGTCTGTAGTGGAATGGGGTCATAAATGGATGGTAACATTTAATGCCGCAAAGACAAAGCTACTTTCCTTTAACAATTACAAGAAAACTCTTCAACCACCGATTGCCATGCCAAATAATACCCTACCTGAGAGTCGAACGTTCAAACTCCTCAGCCTAACATTCACAGGTAACATGAATTGGAATAAATACATAGAAAACATTGCCAAGGCTGCTGCAAAGGTGAGCTCCCTCTACCGTGCTAGAAAACTTATCACATCTGACATCATCCTATATCTCTACAAAACCACAATCCGCTCATGCATGGAGTATTGTTGCCACATCTGGATTGGTTCATCATCCACTAGCTTCTCCCTCATAGACAAGGTCCGAAAAAGAGTCGTAAACCTAATAGGTCCCTCACTGTCAACCAAGCTCCAGCCCCTGTGCCATCGCCGCAATGTTGCATCCTTGTGCTTGTTTTAGAAATACTTCAATGGATTGTGCTCTGGTGAGCTTGCTGCTCTGGTACCCCCACAGCGTAAATTCACTAGACCAACTCGATAATCAGCTAAATCCCATCCATTCACTGCGGAGGTCCCCAGATGTCGGAGAGCCTTCTACTCCAATAGCTTATTTTCTTTGTGCTTCCGGCCTCTGGAACTCCCTCCCTGCTCCCTGTTTTCCTGACGGTACTGACATGCAGAAATTTAAAACTAATGTAAACAGACATCTCGCTACACAGATCCAAACTTAGGATGACACCCAAAACTACACCCTAATTCTCAGTAGCCCTTACATCTACAGTGGTGGCCTGCCTTGTTTGGGGTGAAATATGTTTAACAAAAAGAAAGAAAATTGCTATATTTGTGACCAGGAAGAAGATGTGTTGGGCTGATCATTTTGTTCGACTTGATGACTGCAGTTGTTTTATGGTTAGCTTTTTTTGGACAAAAGACCCCAGCACAAGTCCAAAAAACGATTTCGAGAGAGAGTCAAGGAGAGTTTGGCATCCTTTGCTATTCCAGAAGATTCCCTAGGATCTGATCGTGGGCAGATTTACAAGGGCGCTGAACGTTTTGAAGCAGCCAGGGTCGACTGTGTAAAACTAAAAAGAGCATGCAAGAAACAAGAAACCTTACCACCAATTGATTGTGGATCTGTGAGGTGTGTGATCGGACTCTGTTATCAAAGGCAGGTCTTGTCAATTGCATGAAGTCACATGGAAGAATTTCATCTACAGCCGTTACTTTCCTGAAACGGACACAGAATCACAGCTCGTCATACTCTTGATGCCCGAAAGTGTGCCGATCAGCTGGTGGCCTTAAACGGCAGATGAGGGTGCACAATGATGCAAGTTTTGCGCCATCTGGCTTGACCCAGGCCAATGATCGACACGGGTGTTAGGTCTGCCTCAGGATATGTAATTCGTTGGCGGGACTGAAGAGCCATCTGCTGGCCAATGAATGAAGGAGTGGCACTCGTCTGACAAAACGTTGCAGTCATGATATATATATGCACGCTTGAACTTGAGTTGAGCACGGTTCTGAAGAAGGGAAGAGTTCCCGAAATATTATATCATACAGAGTTTCCACCAGACCATCTTGATACAGGTATTACATAACATTGTAATATTGTGTAGATGGACAGATATATGTGTGTTGGTGAAAAAAATAAATAAATAAATAAATAATAAATATATATATATATGTGTCTATGTATACATTGTATTAAGGGTGAAACTATTCTATTTGTTCCACCATTATGTCTTATTTGCTCCAACTTGTGTCTATCCGTCACACCTCTGCATTGTATTGCCTTCTAAGTATCACATTTCTATATACTAATAAACAATGCTTCAAGCAAACTACATAAACCTCTTATATATATATAGTAAGTTATGAAAATATATTTATGCCAATTAAGCTACACAAAGGCTTCCGCGTTTCGTCCCCGGGGGGAATCGTCAGGCTAAAATGCATTTTAGCTTGACAATTCCCTACGGAGATGAAACGCAGAAGCCTATGTCTAGCTTAATTGCCATAAATATATTTTCATAACTTACTACCCAGATCTACTCACGTATCGAGCACTGTTGAAGTAAATACTGAAAATTGATACATAAAAAATTATATCTCCTTATAACATTTTATGTCGATACATGAAATATATATATATATATATGTAACGTTTTATTTAAAAAAGGGACTCGTCAAACTGCGCATAAAAGATAACACCAATCCCATTTCTATTCACCCAATATCAAATCACCGACAAACAATTATCAAAAATATACCAAAATCCATGATATCGAGGGCTCTGGGTAAAGGTAGTACCTTTCAAGTTCAGCAAGCTGCATCTTACCTGGTCGGGTGGATGGCATCACTGGTCCTCACTCATCTCCTAAATCTCTCACAGCATTGGCCATATATATATCTTTCCAAATTGGTCATATATATATCTTTCCAAATATGACCTAGGGGAAAGATCAGATTATTATTCTGTCTGATGAGATCTCAGTTTTTAACAGCTGTTGATCAATAACATCGACATGTCAGTATCGCAAATTATGTACATGTATGTATAAATAAAAAAAAATCATGTATATATACATATAGTGCTTGTATTGTTGTTGTTGTTTCCTAGATGTTAATCCAATGAAACTCCAAGATATTGCTCAATAACAGGTAGAGCTGTATTATAGTATAAATTTTCATTTATTTATACAAATATTATTGGTTACATATGTGCATACATGTTTCACCTGTGATCTCATTCAAAATACAGCTTCATCTGGCCATTTTAAAAACTGAATTAAGACGAATAGAAAAAATTAACATTCTTACAAATCGTTTTTTTTTTAATTTTGGGGGAAGGAGGGAGGGAGAGGAATAGTGGAGGAGGCAAGGTATGTATCAGTTCAGTTTTTAAAATGGTCCAATGAAGCTGGATTTCGAATGAGATCGCAGCTGAAAAATGTATGCACATATGTAGCCAATACTTAAAATAATAAGATATTACCAACGGGCTAATTGGAAATCCCTCAAAGATCTCATCAGAGTGAAATTTTTTTCTCTCTGAGATAACAGAATGGGTCAAAGCATGCATAGAAGCGGTTGCCCCCATGCAGAAATTTGAGAATAAGCCCCACTCTCTCGAATGGTTCACAAAAGTAATTGTGATATCCAACCGCCTTATGGGTCTCCACTCCAGATTTAGTTTCTGGGTCTTTTCTCCTCTTGGTGATACCCACAAGGCAGTGGGGCTGGGTTTCACGTTGTCATTGTAGTTCTTCTTGGAACACTTCTGCCATGGCCGGTGACCTGCGTCAAGGAGATTCATATGCCCAGTGGTGCCGTGTAAACACACCACACCCTCACATGGTTTAGCTCGCTAGCTGAAGCGGTTTCCAGGGGCAAGGTGCTTGGAGCCAACATGTGAGAGATTTAGGAGATGAGTGAGGACCAGTGATGCCATCCACCCGACCAGGTAGGATGCAGCTGATATCATAGATTTTGGCATATTTTTCATAATTGTTTGTGGCTGATTTGATATTGGGTGAATATAAATGGGGTTGGCATCACCTTTTATGCACGGCTTGTCGAGTCCCTTGTTACATCAAGGAATGTTATATCTACTTTAAGACCTAACTTTTCCAATTGTTTGAATTTATTTTCCTAAAATTTTCACATTTGCACCATTAGAATCTAACTATCAACAAACCATCATCTCTGTAGAGGCTTATGTTTTCCCCTATCGATGTTCGTTTTTTTAAATGATATTTATGTAATTCATTTTCCATGCTCGATTTGGAAATCTTGCGAATGTCTGCGATTTATCTCGTTGTCAAACGGCAATCTTGTTTAACTATGGCTTTCACTTGATCACTGTCGATCATCTTTGGCCGGCCAGAGCGAGGAGCATCTCTTACTGAAAAATTTCCTTTTCGGAATCGGGCAAACCATTTTTGGCACGCCCGTTCTGTAACAGCATTCTCCCCATACACATGGCATATCTTTATGTAGGTTTCTGTAGCTTTTTTTTTTTTTCCTTTTCTGTAGTAAAAAAAGCATCAGATGTCGGTAGTGCTCTGCTTGATCTTCCATTTCAATGCCTGAAATACAAGCAAAAATGTAAGAACTCTTCTGCTCGGAGGCTTATTACACACTGACGTCAACATACTCGATACACCAAATACAAGATTTGAAGAATAGGAATATAAAACGATCTTTAGTAGGCTGGAAAGATTACATAAAAAAAAACGAACAAACTTTTTGGACAACGCAATATAAAGACTAGTGATAGGACGATTCTAATATTTTTTCCATTTCCGATACAATTACCAATTCTAATTACTTTCAAATCTCTAAATATTTAGCTTTAGAGTCGTTGTTTTTTTTTGTTTTTTTTTTGATTACCGTAAAAACCCATGTATTTTCGCAAACATAAAAATACACTGGAGGGGGGGGGGGGCTCTATAGATTTTTGTTTTACTGAGAGTTTAAAATCAATAAATATTTATCATTTCATCATTAATACCAGCAACGGAAAATTAAGTTTTAAACAAAATAAAAATAATTAAAAGAATTGTTTTGGCACTGGAAATTAGGCACAAAGATTTTCCGATTCCGATACCCGAAAAAGTTCTGATTTTTCTGATTTCCGATTCTGATTAATCGTCTCAACCCTAATAAAGACCTACTAAATCAGATACTATTACGGAGTCCAAAGAACCCAATGAAATGTCAAAAGGGCTGATCTAGTTGCTTTTTTTTTCTCACATCGGAGGCTATTCTCTATCTCTACAAATCTACTATCAAACCATGTATGGAGTACTGTTATCATATTTTGGCCGCTGATGGGTTCTTGATAAGGTGCAGAAACGTATCTGTAATTTGATTGGTCCCTACTTTTTCTTATTCTCTGCACCCTTTCTCACACAATAGTAGTATAATAGAGTTATTCCCTTGTCGAAGAATGCAGCATCTACAATTTTTTGGTGTTATTTGTTGTGGTATTTGTTGTTGCTTTATTTGGGAGACTATAGTATCTACTTTTAACAAAGCAACTCCTGCACACAGGGGCTCCTTTAGACATCTAGAACATAATCCCAAAGGAATTGTGGTGGTCGAGAGAAATGTTGTAGTTGGTGTAAAGGCGGGTCATCCCAAACTGAAAGTTTAAATATGTTGGTTGGCGATAAAGTGAATCGAAGGAAGTCGGAAAAGAATGACATTGATAAAAAGCGATACAATCACATTGAAATTATTGGCTGCTTGTTTATATTGAGATGTATGCGAAATATGCCAGTTGAAACTAAAATAACAGGAAAACTTATAGATATACTTACTTATCAGTGTACACCAAAAATTACGGAAAATTATCGAGTAGAATTTTAAAAAAATAACTATTTAAAGTCCATGAACTTCGGATGACATTCGCGTCAAGCCAGCATGTCGGAGACGATTATCTCTTTTCTTTTAATATGAAGAAACAAAGTCGTCTTGTCGTTTGAAGTCCGTAGTAAATTAATTTAATTTTTTATATTAAAATTCTACTCGATAATTTTCCGTAATTTTTGGTGTACACTAATATTTTCAAGTGATAAGTAAGTATATCCATAAGTTTTCCTGTTATTCTATTTTAGAACTGCCATATTTCGCATATTGTGTCAGATTCATCAGAGTTGGAATTGTGGTCGTCGAGAAAAAGTCAAGAGTGAAATTTCAAATATATTGGCTGTAGAAAAAATAAAGAAATAGTATCGAAACAGTTAAACAGGTGTCGCCAAGATCAAGTCCAAATGAATGTTAATATCTCTCTCCAGTGTAAAAAAAACGTCGTTCAGTCCAACATAAAAAAAAATCCAGCACTATTCTCTCCTTTCGTTTGCTTTACGATCTCCACGTCTGACCGAATCTTCATTTTCCTTCTATTATTAAAAAAAAATGCGACGCATACAAACCAACATAAATCTCTCTCTCGACGCCGCTGCCCGGATCTTCAAATAAAAACCTTATTTGACGCCTTTCTCCTCCCACTCCTCTTTCTTTTTTGTCGTCAGCGAGCGTTTTCGGGTTCGCCCCAAATACACAGCATACCAGATGCTGCCTCTTTGAACGGCGCCGACAAGTGTCTGCATTTACGTCAGTCAGCCGCTGTTGAAAAAGAATGAAATTGACGAAAAGCGATACGATAACAACAAAATTATATGTTCTAGTGTCTATCGGCCTGTCATATGGTTAGGGTAATATGGTGTCATATGTCATATGGTTAGGGTGATATGGTGTCATATGCCATATGGTTAGGGTAATATGGTGTCATATGTTATATGGTGTCAGATCAAGCTGAGAACTGGAATTGTAATGATTGACAGAAATTACTTGGTAGATGTAAACACATGTCGACACAGCAACATTTTAAATAGTTATTCCCTTTGTTTAATTACTCCTTTAAATAGCAGTCAAATAAAGTTATTCCCTTTGTTTAATTACTCCTTTAAATAGCAGTCAAATAGAGTTATTCCCTTTGTTTAATTACTCCTTTAAATAGCAGTCAAATAGAGTTATTCCCTTTGTTTAATTACTCCTTTAAATAGCAGTCAAATAGAGTTATTCCCTTTGTTTAATTACTCCTTTAAATAGCAGTCAAATAGAGTTATTCCCTTTGTTTAATTACTCCTTTAAATAGCAGTCAAATAGAGTTATTCCCCTTGTTTAATTACTCCTTTAAATAGCAGTCAAATAGAGTTATTCCCTTTGATTAATTACTCCTTTAAATAGCAGTCAAATAGAGTTATTCCCTTTGTTTAATTACTCCTTTAAATAGCAGTCAAATAGAGTTATTCCGTTTGTTTAATTACTCCTTTAAATAGCAGTCAAATAAAGTTATTCCCTTTGTTTAATTACTCCTTTAAATAGCAGTCAAATAGAGTTATTCCCTTTGTTTAATTACTCCTTTAAATAGCAGTCAAATAGAGTTATTCCCTTTGTTTAATTACTCCTTTAAATAGCAGTCAAATAGAGTTATTCCCTTTGTTTAATTACTCCTTTAAATAGCAGTCAAATAGAGTTATTCCCTTTGTTTAATTACTCCTTTAAATAGCAGTCAAATAGAGTTATTCAGTTTGTTTAATTACTCCTTTAAATAGCAGTCAAATAGAGTTATTCCCTTTGTTTAATTACTCCTTTAAATAGCAGTCAAATAGTTATTCCCTTTGTTTAATTACCCCTTTAAATAGCAGTCAAATAGAGTTATTCCGTTTGTTTAATTACTCCTTTAAATAGCAGTCAAATAGAGTTATTCCCTTTGTTTAATTACTCCTTTAAATAGCAGTCAAATAGAGTTATTCCCTTTGTTTAATTACTCCTTTAAATAGCAGTCAAATAGAGTTATTCCCTTTGTTTAATTACTCCTTTAAATAGCAGTCAAATAGAGTTATTCCCTTTGTTTAATTACTCCTTTAAATAGCAGTCAAATAGAGTTATTCAGTTTGTTTAATTACTCCTTTAAATAGCAGTCAAATAGAGTTATTCCCTTTGTTTAATTACTCTTTTAAATAGCAGTCAAATAGAGTTATTCCGTTTGTTTAATTACTCCTTTAAATAGCAGTCAAATAGAGTTATTCTCTTTGTTTAATTACTCCTTTAAATAGCAGTCAAATAGAGTTATTCCCTTTGTTTAATTACTTATTTAAATAGCAGTCAAATAGAGTTATTCCCTTTGTTTGATTACTCCTTTAAATAGCAGTCAAATAAAGTTATTCCCTTTGTTTAATTACTCCTTTAAATAGCAGTCAAATAGAGTTATTCCCTTTGTTTAATTACTCCTTTAAATAGCAGTCAAATAGAGTTATTCCCTTTGTTTAATTACTCCTTTAAATAGCAGTCAAATAGAGTTATTCCCTTTGTTTAATTACTCCTTTAAATAGCAGTCAAATAGAGTTATTCAGTTTGTTTAATTACTCCTTTAAATAGCAGTCAAATAGAGTTATTCCCTTTGTTTAATTACTCCTTTAAATAGCAGTCAAATAGAGTTATTCCGTTTGTTTAATTACTCCTTTAAATAGCAGTCAAATAGAGTTATTCCCTTTGTTTAATTACTCCTTTAAATAGCAGTCAAATAGAGTTATTCCCTTTGTTTAATTACTTATTTAAATAGCAGTCAAATAGAGTTATTCCCTTTGTTTAATTACTCCTTTAAATAGCAGTCAAATAAAGTTATTCCGTTTGTTTAATTACTCCTTTAAATAGCAGTCAAATAGAGTTATTCCCTTTGTTTAATTACTCCTTTAAATAGCAGTCAAATAGAGTTATTCCCTTTGTTTAATTACTCCTTTAAATAGCAGTCAAATAGAGTTATTCCGTTTGTTTAATTACTCCTTTAAATAGCAGTCAAATAGAGTTATTCCCTTTGTTTAATTACTCCTTTAAATAGCAGTCAAATAGAGTTATTCCCTTTGTTTAATTACTCCTTTAAATAGCAGTCAAATAGAGTTATTCCCTTTGTTTAATTACTCCTTTAAATAGCAGTCAAATAGAGTTATTCCCTTTGTTTAATTACTCCTTTAAATAGCAGTCAAATAGAGTTATTCCCTTTGTTTAATTACTCCTTTAAATAGCAGTCAAATAGAGTTATTCCATTTGTTTAATTACTCCTTTAAATAGCAGTCAAATAAAGTTATTCCCTTTGTTTAATTACTCCTTTAAATAGCAGTCAAATAGAGTTATTCCCTTTGTTTAATTACTCCTTTAAATAGCAGTCAAATAAAGTTATTCCCTTTGTTTAATTACTCCTTTAAATAGCAGTCAAATAGAGTTATTCCCTTTGTTTAATTACTCCTTTAAATAGCAGTCAAATAGAGTTATTCCCTTTGTTTAATTACTCCTTTAAATAGCAGTCAAATAGAGTTATTCCCTTTGTTTAATTACTCCTTTAAATAGCAGTCAAATAGAGTTATTCCCTTTGTTTAATTACTCCTTTAAATAGCAGTCAAATAGAGTTATTCCCTTTGTTTAATTACTCCTTTAAATAGCAGTCAAATAGAGTTATTCCATTTGTTTAATTACTCCTTTAAATAGCAGTCAAATAAAGTTATTCCCTTTGTTTAATTACTCCTTTAAATAGCAGTCAAATAGAGTTATTCCCTTTGTTTAATTACTCCTTTAAATAGCAGTCAAATAAAGTTATTCCCTTTGTTTAATTACTCCTTTAAATAGCAGTCAAATAGAGTTATTCCCTTTGTTTAATTACTCCTTTAAATAGCAGTCAAATAGAGTTATTCCCTTTGTTTAATTACTCCTTTAAATAGCAGTCAAATAGAGTTATTCAGTTTGTTGTGGGTATTTCGGAGAATTTAGCATCTACATTATTTGTTGTTTTTGTTATTTGTGCGACTGTCGAATCTACTATTTGTTGTGGTGTTTGTTGTTGTTTTCATTTGGGAGATTTTAGCTTCTACTATTAAAAAAGCAACTGCCACACGCAGAGGCTCCCAAAGTTATGTCATCGATTTTCAGAAAACCTTGTATATAACAACAATATGTGGTTTTATTCATTATTTTTTATATTTTTTTATATATTCTTCCAAGTGAATTGATGGGAAACCCTAACATTGATGAGCAGAGAGGATAAAAAGAAGAGAGGGGGAGGGAGAGAGAATAAAAAGGAGAGAGGGTGAGGGAGAGAGAGGATAAAAAGGAGAGAGGGGGAGGAAGAGAGGATAAAAAGGAGAGAGGGGGAGGGAGGATTAAAAGGAGAGAGGGGGAGGGAGGATTAAAAAGAGAGAGGGGGAGGGAGGATTAAAAAGAGAGAGGAGGGAGAAAGGATAAAAAGGAGAGAGGGGGAGGAAGAGAGAGGATAAAAAGGAGAGAGGGGGATGGAGGATTAAAAAGAGAGAGGGGGAGGGAGAAAGGATAAAAAGGAGAGAGGGGGGAGGGAGAGAGGATAAAAAGGCTCTAGTATTGATGAGCAGCATTTCAACCGGTTTCAGAAAATTAAAAAAACACAAGGAATTTCTGATCGGATTTTTTGTTAAAAAACTTCTTTTTTATTCATAGCTGCTTGAAAAAAGTTCGTATTATTGGGCTTTTTTGCTCCACGTCTTCTGACCTCTGACCTCTACCGATGAGCACACGCACACACTATCGGATGATATGACCATAACAGTCAGAGACCAAACTTGCCCGGGGTTTTTCTGCTCGACATGGGTGTGGCTGGATCCTTACGGCCCGGGGTTGCAATGTTCGACCTGCAAAAGAAATAAACAGAAAACCATTTTATTTTTCATTTCAGACGAAAAAAAAAAAAAAAAAAGAAGAGACTAATACAGAATTACAGAAGAACCGATTTACGGAATGTCGGAATCAAAAATTCTTTGTTCTTGTGTTTTGAAGAGAATTTTGAAGAAATGGCCGACACCTCGTTTACCTTTTCGATCCGAGCGTCATACGTTCCTGATGATCCTTTCTGGATTTAATCAGTTCGTTGGCCTTTTTCATTTCGTCTTCCATTGCGGTCATCTCCTCTCGGACTTGCTTCTTTCTGTCCTGGAATCAAATAAAATAGGGAAAAAAAACCCAAAGATACTATTATTTTTTTGTTTTTTTATATTACTTAAATAACTACTAATATTATTTGGACTACTATTTTTTTGGCGAACCAGAAGAATAGTCGACCCAAAACAAGAAGTGATAGCTGAAAAATAGTAACCTGTGTATTTTAGGTCAAGAAATAAAGAAAATCAAGTAATGTTTTATAGAAAGTAATTAAATTTTTTTTTTTTTTAAATATAATAAAATATTTTTATTTTTATTTTAAACTAGCGGGGCTACCCGGCGTTGCTCGGGGTCATAAAAGCATAATTGAAGAAAAATCGCGTGTGTAACATCTTTATATTAAAACTTCTATTTCTCTCCCTCTCTCTCTATAGCTGTCTCTTTATCTTTCTACTTTTATCTACCCTGGTCGCTACTTTTAAATTTTGCCTTTTGCGAAAGCTGTTTCTTCCCCACCATTTCATCCTACGTTTCACAGGGCAATAGTATGACTTATTTCTATAAAAAGTACCACCACTGTCTGCGCCTTCTATATAGGTACTTATAACCGCCCCGGTGTTCATACTATATATTTTGAATCCCCTCATGATATCCTTCATCATTTTAACTCCCCTCGTTGTATTCATAATTTTCGATCTCCTCATACTATTAATCATTTTCAATCCCCTCATAATATTCTTCATCATTTTCAATCTCCTCATACTATTAATCATTTTCAATCCCCTCATAATATTCTTCATCATTTTCAATCCTCTCGTAATATTCCTCATCATTTTCAATCCGCTCATGATATTCTTAATAATTTTCAATCCTCTCATGATATTCTTCATTTTTTTCAATCCTCTCATGATATTCTTCATCATTTTCAATCCCCTCATGATATTCTTCATCATTTTCAATCCTCTCATGATATTCTTCATCATTTTCAATCCTCTCATGACATTCTTCATCATTTTCAATCCTCTCATGACATTCTTCATCATTTTCAATCCTCTCATGACATTCTTCATCATTTTCAATCCCCTCATGATAGTCTTCATCATTTTCAATTCCCTCATGATAGTCTTCATCATTTTCAATCCTCTCATGATAGTCTTCATCATTTTCAATCCTCTCATGATAGTCTTCATCATTTTCAATCCTCTCATGATAGTCTTCATCATTTTCAATCCTCTCATGATAGTCTTCATCATTTTCAATCCTCTCATGATAGTCTTCATCATTTTCAATCCTCTCATGACATTCTTCATCATTTTCAATCCTCTCATGATAGTCTTCATCATTTTCAATCCTCTCATGATAGTCTTCATCATTTTCAATCCTCTCATGATAGTCTTCATCATTTTCAATCCTCTCATGATAGTCTTCATCATTTTCAATCCTCTCATGATAGTCTTCATCATTTTCAATCCTCTCATGATAGTCTTCATCATTTTCAATCCTCTCATGATAGTCTTCATCATTTTCAATCCTCTCATGATAGTCTTCATCATTTTCAATCCTCTCATGATAGTCTTCATCATTTTCAATCCTCTCATGATAGTCTTCATCATTTTCAATCCTCTCATGATAGTCTTCATCATTTTCAAACCTCTCATGATATTCTTCATCATTTTCAATCCCCTCATGATATTATTCATCATTTTAAATCCCCTCATGGTATTCTTCATGATTTCCAATCCTGTCAGTCTATTCTTCCTCATTTTCAATCCTCTCATGAAATTCTTCATCATTTTCAATCCCCTCATGATAGTCTTCATCATTTTCAATCCCCTCATGATAGTCTTCATCATTTTCAATCCCCTCATGATAGTCTTCATCATTTTCAATCCCCTCATGATAGTCTTTATCATTTTCAATCACCTCATGATAGTGTACATCATTTTCAATCACCTCATTATAGTCTTCATAATTTTCAATCCCCTCATGATAGTCTTCATCATTTTCAATCCTCTCATGATAGTCTTCATCATTTTCAATCCTCTCATGATAGTCTTCATCATTTTCAATCCTCTCATGATAGTCTTCATCATTTTCAATCCTCTCATGATAGTCTTCATCATTTTCAATCCTCTCATGATAGTCTTTATCATAGCTCTATCTAGGATATTGAGCACTTTTCTCTCGGACAACGCCGAGTACTTTGAAAATCAAGGAGGCCTCATGAGCACTACTGAAATCACTTAGGTATCCTCTCTCCTTCTGATCTGCGAAATAGTCAAAAGGGGAACAAAGATGGCGTTAAAATATTTTCCAAACCTATCACTACAGTATCTCTATCTAGGACATTGAGCACTTTTCTCCCGGACAACGCTGAGTACTTTAATAATAAAGGAGGCCTCCTGAAAACTACTGAAATCACTTAGGTGTCCTCTCTCCTACTGATCTGCGAAATAGTCCAAAGGGGAACGAATATGGCGTTAAAATATTATCCAAACCTATCACTACAGTGGCTCTAAATAGGACATTGAGCACTTTTTTTCCTGGACAACGCCGACTACTTTGAAAATCAAAGAGGCCTCCTGTGGACTACTGAAATCACTTAGGTATCCTCCCTCCTTTTCATCTGCAAAATTGTCCAAAGGGGAACGAAGATGGCGTTAAAATATTTTCTAAACCTATCACTACAGTAGCTGTATCTAGGATATTGAGCACTTTTCTCCTGGACAAGGCCGAGTACTTTGAATATCGAGGAGGCTTCATGAGCACTCCTGAAATCACTTACGTATCCTCTCTCCTACTGATTTGCGAAATAGTCCAAAGGGGAACGAAGATGGCGTTAAAATATTTTCCAAACCTATCACTACAGTAGCTCTATCTAGGACATTGAGCACTTTTCTCCCGGACAACGCCGAGTACTTTGATAATCAAAGAGGCCTCCTGGGGACTACTGAAATCACTTAGGTATCCTCTCTCCTTCTGATCTGCGAAATAGTCCAAAGGGGAACAAAGATGGCGTTAAAATATTTTCCAAACCTATCACTACAGTAGCTCTATCTAGGATATTGAGAACTTTTCTCCCGGACAACGCCGAGTATTTCAAAATCAAAGAGGCCTCCTGAGCACTACTGAAATAACTCTTATCGATTCCCCCATTCTTTTCAGCGTAGATACTGTTAAAATATTATCCAAACTTATCACTACAGTACCTCTATCTAGGACGTTGAGCACTTTTTTCCTGGACAACGCCGAGTACTTTGAAAATCAAAGAGGCCTCCTGGGGACTACTAAAATCACTTAGGTATCCTCCCTCTTTTTCATCTGCAAAATTGTTCAAAGGGGAACGAAGATGGCGTTAAAATATGTTCTAAACCTATCACTACAGTAGCTCTATCTAGGATATTGAGCACTTTTCTCCCGGACAACGCCGAGAACTTTGAAAATCGAGGAAGCTTCGTGAGCACTCCTGAAATCCCTTAGGTATCCTCTCTCCTTCTGATCTGCGAAATAGTCCAAAGGGAAACGAAGATGGCGTTAAAATAATTTCCAAACCTATCACTACAGTAGCTCTATCTAGGACATTGAGCACTTTTCTCCCGGACAACGCCGAGTACTTTGATAATCAAGGAGGCCTCCTGGGGACTACTGAAATCACTTAGGTATCCTCTCTCCTTCTGATCTGCGAAATAGTCCAAAGAGGAACGAAGATGGCGTTAAAATATTTTCCAAACCTATCACTACAGTAGCTCTATCTAGGATATTAAGCACTTTTCTCCCGGACAACGCCGAGTATTGTAAAATCAAAGAGGCCTCCTGGGGACTACTGAAATAATTCTTATCCATTCCGCCATCCTTTTCAGCGTAGATGCTGTTAAAATATCTTACTCTGTGAATTTTACATAAGAATACACTTTTATATGGTATGTATATATTCTCTAACCTTGTTTTAAACACCTTAATTTTGTTTTTAAACGTGAGTTAACGCACTTCCTTAGCTATCCTCTAAAAAATAAATTTCATTAAAAACATTAATTGGTTTATGAACTTGAGGTATTACGTAATTAAATTACAATATGACTCAGCAATTTCAAATTACTATAAAATATAATGAAAAATAAATGAAAATTCCCCCCCCCCTCGATGAAATATTCCCCATGGACCCCTAAGGGCTGGGTTAATAGATTCGAGAATACTCTCATTATCTTACTCTGTGAATTTTACATAAGAATACACTTTTATATGTTATGTATATATTCTCTAACCTTGTTTTAAACACCTTAATTGTGTGTTTTAAACGTGAGTTAACGCACTTCCTTAGCTACCCTCTAAAAAATAAATTTCATTAAAAAAAATTAATTGGCTTATGAACTTGAGGTATTACGTAATTAAATTACAATATGACTCAGCAATTTCAAATTACTATAAAATATAATGAAAACTAAATGAAAAGCCCCCCCCCCCCCCGATGAAATATTCCCCATGGACCCCTAAGGGCTGGGTTAATAGATTCGAGAATACTCTCATCATCTTACTCTGTGAATTTTACATAAGAATACACTTTTATATGTTATGTATATATTCTCTAACCTTGTTTTAAACACCTTAATTGTGTGTTTTAAACGTGAGTTAACGCACTTCCTTAGCTACCCTCTAAAAAATAAATTTCATTAGAAAACATTAATTGGTTTATGAACTTGAGGTATTACGTAATTAAATTACAATATGACTCAGCAATTTCAAATTACTATAAAATATAATGAAAAATAAATCAAAAGCCCCCTCCCCCCCCCGATGAAATATTCCCCATGGACCCCTAAGAGCTGGGTTAATAGATTCGAGAATACTCTCATCATCTTACTCTGTGAATTTTACATAAGAATACACTTTTATATGTTATGTATATATTCTCTAACCTTGTTTTAAACACCTTAATTGTGTGTTTTAAACGTGAGTTAACGCACTTCCTTAGCTACCCTCTAAAAAATAAATTTCATTAAAAAACATTAATTGGTTTATGAACTTGAGGTATTACGTAATTAAATTACAATAGGACTCAGCAATTTCAAATTACTATAAAATATAATGAAAAATAAATGAAAAGCCCCCCCCCCCCCGATGAAATATTCCCCATGGACCCCTAAGGGCTGGGTTAATAGATTCGAGAATACTCTCATCATCTTACTCTGTGAATTTTACATAAGAATACACTTTTTTATGTTATGTATATATTCTCTAACCTTGTTTAAAACACCTTAATTGTGTGTTTTAAACGTGAGTTAACGCACTTCCTTAGCTATCCTCTAAAAAATAAATTTCATTAAAAAACATTAATTGGGTTTATGAACTTGAGGTATTGCGTAATTAAATATGACTCAGCAATTTCAAATTACTATAAAATATCATAAAAAATAAATGAACCCCCCCCCCCCCCGATGAAATATAAATGCACATTGGTCTTTATTATAGATAAATATAAATGCACATTGGTCTTTATTATAGATACAAATAAATGCACATTGGTCTTTATTATAGATACAAATAAATGCACATTGGTCTTTATTATAGATACAATTAAATGCACATTGGTCTTTATTATAGAGTTTCTTAATATCCCCCCCCAAGAAAAAAATGGGCCTGAGGCGCTCACACCGGCGAATGCCGTCACCCCCTCCCAATTTGGCATGAAAGGAGGAGGTAATGCCTATCATGTTAACGGAAGGGAGGGGGAGGAATATTAGCGTCTATTAAAAGGTTGTAGTGTGAGTGAATTTCTTCCTGACACTTTGCATTATTTTTCAAATTATCTGCCACTCTCTGACGTCATGATGACCTGATATAACCGGACACAATTTAGAGCAAGACCGGGTACATCCGGCAAGGGATTATGGGACAGGTGCGGATGTGATTGAGCAACCCTTGTTTCACTACACACACTTAACATAGGATTCCTATGTTGTTATTGATGCATCCGGACAGAAGTTATTGGATGATCTGATACAACCGGACACAATTTAGGGCAAGACCGGGTACATCCGGCAAGGGATTATGGGATGTTTACAGTGACTCTGCATTTTTATCGGATTAGTACACAAATACATTAGAGTAATTTACTCCTCTCCAGGAGTTAGGCACAAGGCCAGTTTTTATCCTACTCCCACCAGTAAGATGTGACCCAAGCTCGGGTCGGAAAGTGGGGGTTGAAAAGCCAGCGCCCGAGAGGTGAAATGCATTAGATTATTTCGAATATGTTAAAAAAATGGCGTATAAAAGCTATGTTGAATTAGAGAAAAACGGCCTAGAGGAGTCTAAAAAATTTTGTTGATATTTAAAACTCATGTAATAATTTGTTAAATAGTATTGTACAATGTTTGTTGAAAGAAAATCATAGTTATTATTACTTGTTAATTTATTAAAGTAATTTGAACAGTGTATAGTGGATAAGCTGCTGTACTGCAGTAGATTTGTTATAAATAATCCAGTAAATCGCATGAAACTTTTTAAGCTTTGTCGGCCTTTTGGCTAAGATCAAAGTGTAGTATCTGTTCTCGGCATTTTTGCCTTGAGATAAAGTGTATTATCTAGTCCTATCCTATAGGTGTCGATCTTACACTCTCGAATCAAAAATCAGATTATCATTTTATTTTTTAATCCCTTTTCCTTTGGTGCACTTCCTCTCCCCTAAAGTACTGCTGATCGTGCCCACGGTAGGGATCTCTCTCACGCCGACTAATACTCAAACTCCCCAAAATTTCGCCTGAGCCGCTCATACCGCGAATGCCGACATTCCCCCATCCCCAGATTTGGCCTGAGGCGCTCATACAGACGAATGCCGACATTCCCGCTCCCCAGATTTCCCCTGAGGCGCTCATACCGGCGAATGCCCACATTCTCCCTCCCCAGATTTCGCCTGAGGCGCTCATACCGGCGAATGCCGACATTCCCCCTCCCCAGATTTGGCCTGAGGCGCCCCACCACCGAATGCCGACACTCCCCTCCCCCAAATTTCGCCTGAGGCGCTCACACCGACGAATGTCGACACTCCCCCTCCCCAAATTTGGCCTGAGGCGCTCATAACGGCGATTGCCGACACTCCCCCTCCCCCAAATTTGGACTGAGGCGCCCGAATGCCGACACTCCCCCTCCCCCAAATTTGGCCTGAGGCGCTCATACCAGCGAATGCCGACATTCCCCCTCCTCAGATTTCGCCTGAGGCGCCGAATGCCGACACTCCCTTTCCCCAGATTTGGCCTGTAGCACTCACATCGGTGAATGCCGACATTCCCCCCCCCCTACTCGGCCTGAAAGGAGGAGGTAATGCCTGGAAGTATTATATCAGGATAACAGAACAGCCATAGTGAGGAAGGGAGGGGGGAAGGAATATTAGCGTCTATTAATAATTAAGAAAGAAAGTGTGGGAGTGAGAGGGGAAGAAGAAAGAAAGAAAGAAAAAAAATGGTTGTAGTGTGAGTGAATTTCTACCCGCCACTCCCTTACTCTGACGTCATATCTAGTTTATCGTGACTTTGCATTATTTTTCTTCTCAAATTAGTATAAATAACGTTGAAAAATGGAGTTAAAAGCCACCCCCCATTGGAGAAAAGTGCTCAGTCGACCCCGGAAGAGTCAATTTTTTTTTCCGGTTCCGAGATATTAGACGCGCCTGGGCTGGCCGGTCGGAATGATGTCACCCGTGTGACCGTGTGTTGGGTACTTTCGGAGGAGAAGCTTTACATACATACATACATACATACATACATACATACAGACAGGTGGGATTTATATAATAGATAATTTATTTTACAAAAATAAGTAATCAAATATTTAGATTTTTTTTTAATATAATAAAATGTTTTTGTTTTTTATTTTAAATAATTTCTTTTACAAAAATAAGTAATTAAATATTTTGATTTTTTTTTAATATAATAAAATGTTGTTTTTTTTCATTTTAAATAATTTCTTTTACAAAAATAAGTAATCAAATATGTGGTCCGATTTTTTGAGGAAAACATAAAATGTCTTTATTTCTTATACAAAAATGAGTAATAAAATATGTGGTTTGATTTTTTAAAAATATAATAAAATGTTTTTGTTTTTATTTTAAATGATTTCTTTTAAAAAAATAAGTAATCAAATATGTGGTCCGATTTTTTGAGGAAAACATAAAATGTCTTTAATTTCTTATACAAAAAATGAGTAATAAAATATGTGGTTTAATTTTTTTGGAAAATATAATAAAATGTTTTTGTTTTTTATTTTAAATGATTTCTTTTAAAAAAATAAGTAATCAAATATGTGGTTTGATTTTTTTTAAATATAATAAAATGTCTTTGTTTTTATTTTAAATAATTTTTTTTACAAAAATAAGTAATCAAATATGTGGTTTGACTTTTTTTAAATATAATAAAATGTCTTTGTTTTTATTTTAAATAATTTTTTTTACAAAAATAAGTAATCAAGTATGTGGTTTCATTTTTTTAGGAAAATATAATAAAATGTCTTTTTTTTAATTTAAATAATTTCTGTGCTTGTACACAGTTTCGGCCAAACGGAAAAATTATTCATGTGTGAAAACAATATTATGTACTTACTCACTGGTATTTTATTGTTCAATGTTGAAAAAATTATGGAAAGATTATCCAGTAGAACTTTAATTACAAATATTTTTACATTTTCCGTATCGTACAAGCCTCCATTTGCTACCGTTCGACAGAAGTCAAGGGCAGATAATCATGCAAAGGGTTATGCAAGAATGATGTAATTTATAATAGAAATAAGAAGTTCTCCGAAAATGGATGCCAACCGCTTGAACATGGAAGACATTACTTATTTATGTAGTGATGTCTAGAAATCAATTGATTTTCTGCAGTCGCTGGGCATATGGGCGAGCCACGTGCAGCACTGTCATGCTAGAATGTTGTATTGCATCACGGAGGATAGTGGTGGATTGGCGCATGTTTATGCGTAATATGTGCGTGGAACACTTCTTGCGGCATCCACAAGTTCTTGGCGCAGAGGGTTGTACGGTGGAGATAGATGAAAGTATGTTTTGTACAACACTGGCCGTATGACGCGTCAACTGTGGATTTTTGGGGGGTATGAGCCAGCCACAAAATCAGGGTTTCTTGTGATGGTACCAGCACGTGATGCCGCGACACTGATTCCCATAATCAAAAATTATGTGCATTCAGACTGAAGGGTTTCACCATTTGCGGGTTAACCACCGCTACAATTTCGTAGACCCCAACACAGGTGCTACAACCAACCACGTAGAGAGGATGTGGCATGAAGCCAAGAAGCGTAATAAAGCTGAATGTGGGACCCATACGCAAATGGTAAATAGCTATTTAGCTGAATTTATGTGGCGTCAGAAGTTCAAAGAACAACAAGCTAGGCGGTCTCTTACAGGAAATTGCGGAAAGACACCCAGTTTCAATTTAATTACTTTAATTTTATTTACTTTCACATTAAATATAGTCATTACAATAAATTATGTTTTTTATCAATGTACTTGTTTTTTATTTTTTTTGTTTTTTAAATGAGTATTATCTGCCCTTGACTTCTGTCGAACGGTAGCAAATGGAGGCTTAGTCATCGAAGTGACTTGTAAGATAAGGAAAATATTTGTAATTAAAGTTCTACTGGATAATTTTTCCTAATTTTTTCAATATTGAACAATAAAATACCAGTGAGTAAGTACATAATATTGTTTTCACACATAAATAATTTTTCCAACTTTTCCGTTTGGCCGAAACTGTGTACAAGCACCATAATTTCTTTTACAAAAATAAGTAATAAAATATGTGGTTTGACTTTTTTGGATAATATAATAAAATGTCTGTTTTTTATTTTAAATAATACTTTTTACAAAAATAAGTAATCAAATATTTAGATTTTTTTGGATAATATAATAAAATGTTTTTGGTTTTTTTATTTTAAATAATTTCTGAAAAAAATAGTCTTTTTTCTAAATATTTTGAAATATGCATTTTTTGGTGCTTAGCCGTAGGAAAAAATTATTTTTTATAAAAACAATATTATATACTCATTCTTACTCACTGTACAAAAAAGTATAAAAAATTATCCACTAGAACTTTAATTACAAGTATTTTTCCATTCTTCGTATCATAACAGCGATTCGTTCACTAAGCGTCCATCTTTTTTCTTAAGGGCAGATAATTCGCAAGAGAGATAATCATGCAATTTAAAAAAAAAACAACTACATATATAAAAATTAAATTTATTCCAATAAAACGTTTCGTTATAATGAAATAAATTAATTTAATTTCGTTCATTGACTTTCATTTTGTTTTATTAGAATAAATTTAATTTTTATATATGTAGTTTTTTTTTTTTAAATTGCATGATTATCTCCCTTGCGAATTATCTGCCCTTGAATTGTTTTAAGAAAAAAGATGGACGCTTACTGAACGAATCGCTGTTATGATACAAAGAATGGAAAAATACTTGTAATTAAAGTTCTAGTGGATTATTTTTTTATACTTTTTTGTACAGTGAGTAAGAATATAACGCTGAATAAGTATATAATATTGTTATTATAAAAAAAATTTTTTTTCGTACGGCACATATTTTCTTCTTAAAAGCTTCTAACAATCACGATACTGACGTATCGCATAGATGATCTTGGGAATTTTTATGTCAAATCAGATTGACCTGAAGAAGGTCGAAGGTTACATCGGCCGAAACGTTGTGAAAATAACAACCAAGATGAGAATAGTAGTCCGAATAATCCAAATTATCAATCCTCATCTAAAAAATTATGAAAGAATTAATTTTTGTCACGATTATTAGAATTAGACTGGGTTAATCTTTAGGAGAGATGGAGAACATTTTATGTTATTTGAACCATCCATAACAATAAAATATTTATTTTACGATTCTACCTGGATATTGTTTTATTTTTTTAATTTAAATTAAATTTACAATAAAGGGTAACCTTTCTTTGATTTACTCACCTGTCTCGATTTAGAAGAATCCTTTATTGTATAGAACATCGGCCCAAGTTCCGCCAACCACTGTCCATCGACAGCCGTTACACACTGCATGTATTCCTGCAGAAAAAAAATCAGAGCATTTATATAATGGAGAGGTTGTCAAACGTTTTGTTTGGCTCAAAGTCAGATCAAGTGGCAACATCAAACTCAACTTGTCAACTTGTGAATGAAGTGGCAACATTAAAGTCATACTGTACATCTGTTGTTATGCCCCCTCTCCCAACTCCAAAAATTTGATTAAAAAAAGTCTGGTGCAACCAAGTCTGCTGTTACTAAAGAATGATCTTGGAATGTTCTGGAGATGTGACCTACGAGTCACAAAGTACAAAGTTCACCCATCAGGTTGACCTACGAGTCAACAGAATACATTTTCACCCAGTACCAAGAGGTCAAATCTTTTGTCAAAGCAAAATTATCTCCTCTCTATTAAAAGTATACATTTTGATATTTTTGGTCATGTGTCCATCCCCCCCCCCCTTCATGTCTCTAAAACATTCTGTCACGATTTGCTTACCTTTGAGGTCATAACAAGTTCATGATAGACAATGTAATCGGGATTGTACCCCATTCCAAACAAGGCGCTCGTCGGATGTAAATGGCATGGCATTCCTGTTCGGCAATTCACATATTCTCCGATTCCCTTAAAGAAAAACAGAGGAATTCTTTGAAATAAAATGCTGATGCAACAACTCAATTCAAGAACTGCAGTGTCACTTATATACATTTTTCGACGCAGTTTTAAAAACAATGTCAGCCAATTCTTTCCGAAACTTTAATGACACACAAAACGCATGCTAAAATGGTCCTTAGTTTTGGGATTGATTAAGTAAAACGAATAGCTTTTCGCTCCACACACACATATATATGGATCAAATTGCCTTACCTTGAGTCGTGCCGCTTGATGGAAATATGATGAACAAATACTCTTGCGAATCACATCCCAGTCATTTCCGCACGATATCAAATCCATTCTCTGTTGATCCATGATCTCTTTCAGCTGTTGACGCACTTCACGTACCTGCAAACAGAACGATTTCGATGACGTCCATACGAACAACAACAACAATGGATCCTGGAATTGCTCGGGATCCTGGCTTAGAAAATAGGAGTATAAAAATAATGTTTGGTTTTGCAATTTTTGAGATGAGGATTAATAATTTGTATTATTCGGACTACTATTCTCATATCTATGGGGGTAGATTGTTCTCATTCTGTCAGCCATGACTTTTAAAAACATTTTCTTACGTTCATAATTGCTGAAACACGGTACAAACTGTCTACTGCATCAGTCGTTGGCTGCCGAGACATTGCATCCTTTGAAAAAAGCCACTCGAGGATAAGGATTAATGAGATTGTCAGTTGGATGCAGGACAACACTATGAGAGGATTGAAAATGCTGAATGGAATGGACAAAATTTGATTACTTGAGAGGACGGTTCGACAAGTGTTTGTTGACAGTGAACTTGAAGATGACCATGTTGTAGTTTACACAGAAGCATGCTTCCCAGAATTCCCCAAAACTACACGTGATGCTCCCCCCCCCCCCCACCCGTCGATACACAAGCACGCATATACATCATGACTCATACATTATTCATTTCCCTGACAATTGCACATCATTATCCTATGCATTATAGATGCACTTTTGATGAGCTGTAGTGCACAATGAACTTGATCTAGAGCATCTCGACACAAGAAACGGGCGGATGTCTATATCTACCTCTGCTTGGAAAACCTCCAATATTACTACGAATCATAGTGGCTACCTTGAATGGGGACCCTGGAGCAACAGCAATTTATTGTTACAGCCCAACAAACATGGCCAATAAAGACAATGCCATCATGTTCTACCACGATTTACCGTCAGTCATAAAACAGGTGCCGAAACACAACGTCTTGATTCTAGGAGGTGGACATGAATGCTCAAATACCTGAAAATGATTTTCACAGACGCAGCTATCATGATGCTACAAACAGAAATTGTGAGTTCTTTCAAAAAAAAAAATGGTGAGCTCTTTCAAAAAAAATGGTGAGCTCTTTCAAAAAAAAAAAATGGTGAGCTCTTTCAAAAAAAAAAATGGTGAGCTCTTTCAAAAAAAAAAAATGGTGAGCTCTTTCAAAAAAAAAAAATGGTGAGCTCTTTCAAAAAAAAAAAATGGTGAGCTCTTTAAAAAAAAAAAAATGGTGAGCTCTTTCAAAGAAAATGGTGAGCTCTTTCAAAAAAAATGGTGAGTTCTTTCAAAAAAAAAAAATGGTGAGTTCTTTCAAAAAAAAATGGTGAGTTCTTTCAAAAAAAATGATGAGCTCTTTCAAAAAAAATGGTGAGTTCTTTCAAAAAAAAATGGTGAGTTCTTTCAAAAAAAATGGTGAGTTCTTTCAAAAAAAAATGGTGAGTTCTTTCAAAAAAAAATGGTGAGTTCTTTCAAAAAAAAATGGTGAGTTCTTTAAAAAAAAATGGTGAGTTCTTTCAAAAAAAAATGGTGAGCTCTTTCAAAAAAAATGGTGAGTTCTTTCAAAAAAAATGGTAAGCTCTTTCAAAAAAAAATTGTGAGTTCTTTAAAAAAAAATGGTGAGTTCTATCAAAAAAAATGGTGAGCTCTTTCAAAAAAAATGGTGAGTCTATCAAAAAAAATGGTGAGCTCTTTCAAAAAAATGGTGAGCTCTTTCAAAAAAAATGGTGAGTTCTATCAAAAAAAATGGTGAGCTCTTTCAAAAAAAATGGTGAGTCTATCAAAAAAAATGGTGAGCTCTTTCAAAAAAATGGTGAGCTCTTTCAAAACTTCATCATTGAAAATGGTCTCATATGTCTGAACACAAGATATCAAAAACGACCTGGCAAGCTTTGGACATTTACATATCAAAATGGTTTAAAGACTCAATTGGATTATATATTAATCAACAAAAAATGGGCGAACGGCGCCAGCGAGGGTGCAGCATATGATACATTTGATACCGTCTCTTCAGACCATAGAATAAGATCTGCTAAGATCTGGCTCAGTCTAAGAAAAAAATTATTCTAAAAAGATATGAATGGTTAAGATTGACAGACCACGGTATTTGCAATCAATATACTATCACACCGAGAAACAGATCCAGTGTGCTGCGAGAAATGGCAACCCTCTGCAACTTGTTATCACTCACAAAGAAGCCGCAGATAAACACATCCTATCCGAGCCGAAAAGGAAATGGAAAGTTCCCTGGGAAACAGCTGCAGTTTCAGAAAAGAGAGAAGTCCTAAAGCAGAACTCCAAACTGAAGAGGAGCCATCCAACTGCATTTAATCAGTTTGAATTCTCAGAAACGCCAAGAGATTTTACGAGCAACTTTTCAAAAGGGGCAAGAGGCATGTGTCACAAGAAAGATAGATCTGATCCGGTCGGCACTGGAAAATAGGCAATCGGCGGTCGCACGAAAAACGGTAAATGAATTAAGCGGAAGAAAAAGCTTTAAAAAAAATTGTTTATCCTAGCACTAACCCTAAGTCTGGGGAGAGAGCTTGCCACTCTGACTTAAGGTTAGTGGTAGGGTAAGTTATTATATATATATTTTTGTATAAAAGAGAAAGCCATCATAAATAAAAGTACATTTACCTTTCTTATTGCTTTGATGTGGATGAAGTGCTCGTTACACCAACTGGCAGAGTAACTAAAAGAAAAAGAAAGTAAGAAAATTTGTGAACTTAAAATGGAATTTCGTTTTTATTAAAAGATGCAAAAAAAGGCGAAAAAAGGGGTCATAAAACAAAATGAAAGAAATATTTCGAATAGTTTATTCAAAAACACACATAAAAAGTCTACATTAACTTAACAAGATTTTATAAATAGAAAAGATTAAAACAACATTAACTTAACACCAATGCAGTTTTATAATTTGATTTAATTCATGACCAAACGATAACAGATTAGGACCCGAGCTAACTTTGAGCCCTGTCGTTAGGATTGGGGTCAAAGTGTACTCGGGTTCTAATCTGAATAAGTACCAAATTTAATTCACAAATCATTTTTTTTTTAATAATTTAGTAAAGAAACGAACAAATGGTATAGTTTAAAAAAAGGGGGTGGAGCAGAAATGAAGGCAACAAGATGCTGCCCCGGGGTAGGTACAGTCATGGTGGGGTTGGGGGGATGGGAGGGAGGGAGGTGGGCTAACTGAATTCACCTGTTCTTTTTCCATTGTTGATAGACATTCAGGTAAGTCAGGTGATCACTTTCAGGTACTTGAAATTTTTCTCTCGCTGCATCCGAATCTTCCTCTCGGCCCTTTGGCCGGTAAAAGATGGCGGGGACAGACAGCATTGACACAATCACCTGTGTAGGAAAAACAAATACAAAACAAATCAAATAAGCAGTGACAATGAGGGTATAGGCTTAGAATATAAAACATAGATGGGCAGTATCAGTGTTGTGCAGGGGGAGGGGGGCAATAATCAGCTAAATTCCATCCATTCACTGTGGAGGTCCCCAGATGCCGGAGAGCCTTCTACTTCAATAGCTTCTTTTCTCGTGCTGCCGGCCTCTGGAACTTCCTCCCTCCTCCCTGTTTCTCCAACTGCACCGACATGCAGAGGTTTAAAACTAATGTAAACAGACATCTCGCTGCACAGCTCCCAACTTAGGATGGCACCCAAAACCTACACCCTAATTCTCAGTAGCCCCTTACGTCTACAGTGGTGACCTGCTTTGTTTGGGATGAAATACTTTAAATAAACAAAAAAGAAACATTAAAATTTAAACTTATCAATTCTAGGCAGCATCAGGTTTCTTTGCTGCTTAAAACTTTTAAAAAGAAACGGAAAAGAAAGAAGAGAAAGAAGAGAAATTTCAAATAAATTTGCGACTGACATTCCCGAATATATGACAAATGCGACCCCGAAATAATTAGGATTGCGTGATATGACTCGCCTGGAAGAAGGCAAACGGATGACGTCTTTGTTGGCCATTGAAGTTAATTGGACATTGGCAAAATGACAAGTGACCACAGATTGTAAAAAAGTTATGGACTCCTTTTAAAGTCTCAGTTATGCTCCACCCTTTTACCATTTAAAAGTTTTAGAGGCGATTGACATTTCCTGTCAAGGACCTGTGTTGTATGAACAGAAAATATTTCGGTATTCTCGGAAGCGTTAATGAATTTTCTAAAGATCTCATCTAAATAAATAAATGTGTAAGTTTTTGGTTTTTTTTTACTTCATCACTTGTATATTAGCATCAAAACAGGTTACTGTTATTTAAATCAATAACACAGCATAATATTTTGAAATACTGTATATCTAGACATCTATTTGAATGTAGTCATTTGAAATACTGTATATATAGCACAGAGAAAAGGCACAATAACATCTATTTGAATGTAGTCATTTAAAATACTGTATATATAGTACATAGAAAAGGCGCAATAACATCTATTTGAATGTAGTCATTTAAAATACTGTATATATAGTACAGAGAAAAGGAGAAAAGACATCTATTTGAATGTAGTCATTTGAAATACTGTATATATAGTACATAGAAAAGATGCAAAGACATGTATTTGAATGTACTCATTTGAAATACTGTATATATAGTACATAGAAAAGACGCAAAGACATGTATTTGAATGTACTCATTTAAAATACTGTATATATAGTACAGAGAAAAGGCACAATAACATCTATTTGAATGTTGTCATTTGAAATAGTGTATATATAGTACAGAGAAAAGGCACAAAGATATCTATTTGAATGTAGTCATTTGAAATACTGTATATATAGTACATAGAAAAGGCACAATAACATCTATTTGAATGTAGTCATTTGAAATACTGTATATATAGTACATAGAAAAGGCACAAAGACATCTATTTGAATGTAGTCGTTTGAAATACTGTATATATAGTACATAGAAAAGGCACAAAGACATGTATTTGAATGTAGTCATTTGAAATGCTGTATATATAGTACATAGAAAAGGCACAAAGACATCTATTTGAATGTAGTCATTTGAAATACTGTATATATAGTACAGAGAAATGAACCAAAGACATCTATTTGAATGTAGTCATTTAAAATACTGTATATATAGTACATAGAAAAGGCACAAAGACATCTATTTGAATGTAGTCGTTTGAAATACTGTATATATAGTACATAGAAAAGGCACAAAGATATCTATTTGAATGTAGTCATTTGAAATGCTGTATATATAGTACATAGAAAAGGCACAAAGACATCTATTTGAATGTAGTCATTTGAAATACTGTATATATAGTACAGAGAAATGAACCAAAGACATCTATTTGAATGTAGTCATTTGAAATACTGTATATATAGTACATAGAAAAGGCACAAAGACATCTATTTGAATGTAGTCATTTAAAATACTGTATATATAGTACATAGAAAAGGCACAAAGACATGTATTTGAATGTAGTCATTTGAAATGCTGTATATATAGTACATAGAAAAGGCACAAAGACATCTATTTGAATGTAGTCATTTGAAATACTGTATATATAGTACAGAGAAATGAACCAAAGACATCTATTTGAATGTAGTCATTTAAAATACTGTATATATAGTACATAGAAAAGGCACAAAGACATCTATTTGAATGTAGTCGTTTGAAATACTGTATATATAGTACAGAGAAAAGGAGAAAAGACATCTATTTGAATGTAGTCATTTGAAATACTGTATATATAGTACATAGAAAAGATGCAAAGACATGTATTTGAATGTACTCATTTGAAATACTGTATATATAGTACATAGAAAAGACGCAAAGACATGTATTTGAATGTACTCATTTAAAATACTGTATATATAGTACAGAGAAAAGGCACAATAACATCTATTTGAATGTAGTCATTTGAAATACTGTATATATAGTACAGAGAAAAGGCACAAAGATATCTATTTGAATGTAGTCATTTGAAATACTGTATATATAGTACATAGAAAAGGCACAATAACATCTATTTGAATGTAGTCATTTAAAATACTGTATATATAGTACATAGAAAAGGCACAAAGACATCTATTTGAATGTAGTCATTTGAAATACTGTATATATAGTACATAGAAAAGGCACAAAGACATCTATTTGAATGTAGTCGTTTGAAATACTGTATATATAGTACATAGAAAAGGCACAAAGACATGTATTTGAATTTAGTCATTTGAAATGCTGTATATATAGTACATAGAAAAGGCACAAAGACATCTATTTGAATGTAGTCGTTTGAAATACTGTATATATAGTACATAGAAAAGGCACAAAGACATGTATTTGAATGTAGTCATTTGAAATACTGTATATATAGTACAGAGAAATGAACCAAAGACATCTATTTGAATGTAGTCATTTAAAATACTGTATATATAGTACATAGAAAAGGCACAAAGACATGTATTTGAATGTAGTCATTTGAAATGCTGTATATATAGTACATAGAAAAGGCACAAAGACATCTATTTGAATGTAGTCATTTGAAATACTGTATATATAGTACAGAGAAATGAACCAAAGACATCTATTTGAATGTAGTCATTTAAAATACTGTATATATAGTACATAGAAAAGGCACAAAGACATCTATTTGAATGTAGTCGTTTGAAATACTGTATATATAGTACATAGAAAAGGCACAAAGACATGTATTTGAATGTAGTCATTTGAAATACTGTATATATAGTACATAGAAAAGGCACAAAGACACCTATTTGAATGTAGTCATTTGAAATACTGTATATATAGTACAGAGAAAAGGCTCAAAGACATCTATTTGAATGTACTCATTTGAAATACTGTATATATAGTAGAGGCGAAAGACCCAAACGCAGCTATTTGAATGCCTCATTTGCATAACTATTTTTAATATAGTTTATAATTAGTTAATGTTTATGTTATTTATTTGTAATTTTATTGTTTTACTTTTTTAGATACATATGCAATAGGTTTGTCGATATAAACAGTAATTAATTCAAGTAGTTTAATAAATAAAAAAAGGATAAATTACGAAAATCTTTCTTAAAATACTTGTCTGTGGATTTTTAAGGGAGGTAATTTAAATAAAAATAAAATCGCTGGCTAGAATGAATGATTTCAGAGATAGAAGAGAGGGTGACTGCTTGCTATTTCTTTCTGCCTGCCTGCCTGTCTGACACTCTCTAAAAAAAACTCACCATCGCTCAGGTGAGTTGATTTCTTCTTTCTTTTAATTTCTTTACAGTCTTATTTAAAAGATAAATAAATTTGTATCAAAATTGCTAAAATGTTAATATTTATCTATTTATATTACTGTGTTTACAAGAAACTTATAAATGAAATGTTTATTATTTAAAATTTTTGTTTTGCAAAGCCAGTTAGTAAAAGATATGTTGGATTCTAATCTCTAATAAAATGAGGTATACGTATATGTTTATATATTTTTACATAGCGAATTCACTCCTAAACTAATTACTCATTATGAATGTTGGAACACAGCTGATATGCATAAGGGGTTGTAATGTGGGTTATATTTAGTTTAATTTAGTTTTATATAAAGGGGGTAAAAAGGAGGTGGAAGCCCTTTTGTGAAAATTGACATACCTCTGATGTTAGTTAAATTATAACAGTAGATATTAATAATATTAATTAATAAATATTGTCCAAATTTCAGTTTCCTTGGAGTTATTTTTTTAAGTTTTTTTATCATATTTCACCCCAAAAAAGGCAAGCCGCAACTGTAGACGTAAGGGGCTACTGAGAAATAGAGTGAAAGTTTAGGGGGGGGGGGTATCCTAAGTTCGGAGCTATGCAACGAAATGTCTGTTTATATTAGTTTTAAATTTCTGCATGTCAGTACAGTCGAGAGAGCAGGGAGGGAGTTCCAGGGGTCGGCAGCTCGAGGAAAGAAGCTATTGGAGTGACGGGTCTTCGGCATCTGGGGACCTCAACAGTAAATCAATGGGATTTGGCTGATTGTCGAGTTGGTCTAGTAAATTTACGTCGAGAGGGCACCAGAGTAGCAAGTTCATTGGAGCATAATCGATTGAAGTAGTTGTAAAACAGGCACAAGGATGCTACATTCCGGCGATGGGACAGGGGCTGGAGTTTGGTGGATAGTGAGGGACCTATTAAGTTAGCAACTCTTTTTTGGACCTTGTCTAAGAGGGAGAGACTAGTGGATGATGCACCAGCCCAGATGTGGCAACGATACTCTATTTATGGGCGGGTGTTTTAGGCACAACTTCCCATGTGAAAATTCAGATCTATCAGATTTGCATTGAAATTTGATCAATAGTTATTAGACACCAATTAAGCAAAATTCCATGAATTTCAATTTATTCTTAAGATTCTCTTAAGCTTAAATTTTAGACATTTTTTAGAATTAAAATCACGTAATGGATTTTGATCAAAATTGGAATAAGGATTCTAGACACAGGAACTAGTAAGACACGACTACACCAGCTTTGGGGTATGGTGGGAAGTACAGTTAAATGGCATATGGATACCATGGTGCAGGTAGTGTTTTTACTGATTGAAACAACAATAAAAGAATTGAACCATAAGATCGTGTTGATGGTGTGTGTATAAACAATTATACACCCGTGTTGTTGTCGTCGTCGGGAACCCAAGTTCTTGCTTGTCTGTTGATAGAATCACTCAGACGACAATGTTTAGTTTTTGATAAAGATTTATTACAAAGAGAAGAACAGTCAGAAAAAAACATCAGAGAGACGGGTGACTTTCATACGTATGTGAGAAAGACAGACATTAGGTACAGTGCCCAAGACACGTCTTTTCTCGATAGTTTTGTTGACTTCCGTTCTGGGGGTCACCTTTCGCCTTTAAGGTGTCACTCAAACACAGACCTCATTATGTAATCGTTACTTATTTGCACTATTTTAAACTTACGCAGAAAAAGTTTTCTTTTGTAGTATTGAGTCATCACTTATCAAGACCAAGAACTACTCGAGGATAGGGGTTAATGAGTGTTGCGGATTAAAAGATAAGGAAAAACGATGGGAGCACTAAAATTGATAAATGGTGTTACTTCCGTACGCATGGGAGAGAGAGAGAGAGCTCGTCCCACTACACCTGTTTTTTTTTTTTTGTTGTCACCACTTATCAAGGTCTGGGATCACTCGAGGATAAGGGTTACAGAGATTTTCAGTTGGGCAATAAACACCACCACCAGAGGATCAAAATCAAACCGATGTGGTGGGCAGGAGATTACTTAAGAGAAATTTATTATCCAAGAGAACGGATCAACACGTATTTGTTTACATTAGACTTGAAGACGACCATGGTGTAGTCGGTAGGGAAGCAGCCTCGTTGTATTTTGTTCCACAGATGAGATGTTCTAGGAAATAAACTTTGTTCATGGAAGTTCCATTTGGTTTTTGTACAGAGAGGGAGAAAGTTACATTGTGCACGTCTGCTCCCCATTCGGGATGACACCAGTCTTTCCTGCTTGAAGTCTCACCAGCTAAGAGACAGAAAATATCACTCAAAGTTTTCCATTCAAACACTTAACACTAGTTTGTATTTACGAAGCAAGTAACGAGGAAAAGTCATAGTTATAACCCGAGGATTACCTGTATGTTTGCTTGTTCAGGTGTAACCGCTTCATCTAAAAAGGGTCAAGTCGTGTTTTTGTAATTTGAAAGTAAATAAAAGTCCACTCACAGTTGGACTAACAATGGTTTATTGGTCAAGTTATGCATGTAGAAAATGTTTTATTGGTCAAGTTATGCATGTAGAAAATGTTTTATTGGTCAAGTTATGCATGTAGAAAATGTTTTATTGGTCAAGTTATGCATGTAGAAAATGTTTTATTGGTCAAGTTATGCATGTAGAAAATGTTTTATTGGTCAAGTTATGCATGTAGAAAATGTTTTATTGGTCAAGTTATGCATGTAGAAAATGTTTTATTGGTCAAGTTATGCATGTAGAAAATGTTTTATTGGTCAAGTTATGCATGTAGAAAATGTTTTATTGGTCAAGTTATGCACGTAGAAAATGTTTTATTGGTCAAGTTATGCATGTAGAAAATGTTTTATTGGGCAAGTTATGCATGTAGAAAATGTTTTATTGGTCAAGTTATGCATGTAGAAAATGTGTTTGTAGGTTGTTGTTGTTGTTTTTGTTATTTTTATCGGAGGCCAATGTGTCTGCGTTTGATTAACATTTCAATGAAGATAACAATGACGCTATGGAATATGTAAATATCGTAAGATTGTAAAGCTTGGAGGACACTCAGCCATGTTGGTGCGTATTCTGCAGCTGGTAGAGAAAACGTTTTATAATATATGAATAAACGCAAAAGTTTTAGTCTCGTGTTTACAACAAACTTATGAATTAAATGTTTATTATTTAAAATTTTTGTTTTGAAAAGCCATTTAGTAAAAGATATAATTGTGCTCTTATGTTGAATTCCAATCTCTAATAAAGTGAAATATATGTATATGTTTATATATTTTTATGTACCGGAGTCACTCCTAAACTAATTAACCGATTATTATGAATTTTTTTTCCACTCCAAACAAGGCAAGTTGCCACTGTAGACGTAAGGGGCTACTGAGAATTAGGGTGAAAGTTTTGGGGGTCATCCTAAATTGGGAGGTTTGCAGCAAGATGCTTGTTCACATTAGTTTTAAATTTCTGCATGTCGGTATAGTCGGAGAAACAGGGAACAGGGAGCTCAAAAGGCCGGCACCTCGAGGAAAAAAGCTATTGGAGTAGAAGGCTCTCCGGCATCTGGGGACCTCCACACTCCACAGTGAATGCATGGGATTTAGCTGATCGTCGGGTTGGTCGAATGTATTTATGTCGAGGGGGAACTAGAGCAGCAAGTTCATTAGAGCACAATCCATTGAAGTATTTGTAAAACAAGTACAAGGATGCAACATTGCGGCGATGGGACAGGGGCTGGAGCTTGGTGGATAGTGAGGGACCTATTAAGTTAGCGACTCTTTTTTGGACCTTGTCTAAGAGAGGAAGACTAGTTGATGGTGTACCAGCCCAGATGTGACAACAATACTCCATGCGTAGGCGGATGATGGCTTTGTAGAGATATTAAGGCTCATCAATAGATGCAGTTTAGTGCCCGACCTGGGATAGAGATGAGACCTTGAAAGATGCAACCACTCCAGATGAGAGTAGACCTGGGAGGAATTGAAACTAAGGTGACTGAAAAGTCACCAAAGCTCCTAAATACGGACTTCATCACCAGATGCAGATTAGTTTCCGACCCGGGATAGCGATGGGATCCTGACCGATGTAACCACTCGAGATGAGAGTGAACATAGGAGAATGGCAACTAAAGGCTGACTTCACACAATAAGTTTTATCTTATTTCCTTCGTAATTTTCATTTGACCTGCAATTATCGAAATGTAAATAGCAAAAAAATCTCAGCATTTTTGTTATCAGCTCCGATAAAATTGATTTAACAAAATAAACATCCTTCAAATCAGTTGAGTGCTGTACCATCTAAAGGTCAAAGACTGGTCCAAAGGTTAAGTATTGGAAAGTGACATTCCCTTCAAAATCTCAATTCAAAAATAAACTTTAGAATCAAAGGAAGAACAAATATTAGTTTGGTAGGATATAAAAAAAAATTTAAAAAAAATTGATTAAAAGCAGACCCCATGGAAATTCTATAGTTGTATCCTAACCCCATGAAAATTCTACAGTTGTATCCTAACCCCACGTCAATTCCACAGTTGTATCCTAACCCCACAGAAATTCCACAGTTGTATCATAACCCCACAGAAATTCCACAGTTGTATCCTAACCCATGGAAATTCCACAGTTGTATCCTAACCCCACGGAAATTCCACAGTTGTATCCTAACCCCATGGAAATTCCACAGTTGTATCCTAACCCCATGGAAATTCCACAGTTGTATCCTAACCCCACGGAAATTCCACAGTTGTATCCTAACCCCATGGAAATTCCACAGTTGTATTCTAACCCCATGGAAATTACACAGTTGTATCCTAAACCCATGAAAATTCCACAGTTGTATCCTAAACCCATGGAAATTCCACAGTTGTATTCTAACCCCATGGAAATTTCACAGTTATATTCTAACCCTACAGAAATTCTACAGTTGTATCATAACCCCATGGAAATTCCACAGTTGTATTCTAACCCCATGGAAATTCCACAGTTGTATTCTAACCCAATGGAAATTCCACAGTTGTATCCTAAACCCATGGAAATTCCACAGTTGTATCATAACCCCACGGAAATTCCACAGTTGTATCCTAACCCCATGGAAATTCCACAGTTGTATCCTAACCCCATGGAAATTCCACAGTTGTATCATAACCCCACGGAAATTCCACAGTTGTATCCTAACCCCACGGAAATTCCACAGTTGTATCATAACCCCACGAAAATTCCACAGTTGTATCCTAACCCCACGGAAATTCCACAGTTGTATCCTAACCCCATGGAAATTCCACAGTTGTACTCTTCATTTGTTGTATATTGCGTCTGTGCTTACAAAATTTTCCATCCTATGCGCGTCAGGCACGAACATAGAACCGCAATATAATTGTAGCACTTGTTTCTGAATTTTTTAGATGAGGATTGATAATTTGTATCATTCGGACTACTGTTCTCATCTTGAATGTTATTCTCACAACGTTTCGGACGCTGTAACCTCCGGCCTTCTTCAGGTTTATCTTTTCGAACTCAGGAATATTACTATCGAACCAGGGAATATGGACAGAATTTCGAACGAACCCCCCTTTATTTAATCCATAGGGGTAGCATGCTTTCGTTCCGTCAGCCATGACTGGCCTAAGTTTTCAGGAACCGTGGCGCAGTGGATATAGTACTAAGTTAAATTCAGTTCTAAGTGACAGTCATCTGAAGGTTGAAGGTTCAATCCTCGGTGCGGGTGATACGAAGAATTGCGAATTACTGAATACTTCTCCCAGTCATGGCTGACAGAACGAGAGCATGCTACCCCCGTGGATAAAATAAAGGGTTCCGTTTGAAATTCCGTTCAGATTTCCGAGTTTAACAGAAATATTCCCGAGTTCGAAAAGATACACCTGAAGAAGGCCGGAGGTTACAGCGTCCGAAACGTTGTGAGAATAACACTCAAGATGAGAACAGTCGTCCGAATAATCGAAATTATGCAACATACTTATCCAGGTATTCTGGTTGATGTAGTTTCAGAATATATCCGGTTATGGGGGTCTATCTTCAAACCCTTGCAGCAGTTTGTAATATAATTCCATTCTATGGACGTCCAGCACGAACGCGGACCCCATAATATTATCGTACCAACTTTGGACAGAACAGATACTACACTTTGACCATAGGTGATCAGGCAATCCCATCTTTTAGAACAGGGTTGAGGGTGATAACGTACATACGAATATTAGCATATTATTATATAGATAATCTCTATGTGAATAAAAGTGTGTGGTCATTTTTTGTGTGTTTCTCCCCCGGCGTGATTTGCACATTTCTTTCTTACTATTAATCGGATATTTATTGAAATCAAAAATGCAAACGAACTTTAAAAAAATCCTATTTGAAAATATTAACCAAGATGAGAATAGTAGTCCAAATAATACAAATTATCAACCCTCATCTCAAAAGTGGATATAGTACTAAGTAAAATTCAGTTATAAGTGATAGTCATCTGAAGGTTGAAGGTTGAATCCTCGGTGCGGGCGATATGAAGAATTGCGAATTACTGAAGACTTCTCCCAATCATGGCTCACGGAACGAGAGCATGCCGCTCCTGTGGATTAAATAAAGAGTTCCATTCGAAATTCCGTCCAGGTTACCGAGTTCGACAGAAATATTCCCGAATTCAAAAAGATACACCTGAAAAAGGTCGGAGGTTACATCGGCCGAAACGTTGTGAGAATAACAAACAAGATGAGAATAGTCGTTGTCGTCGGCATCATCATCATCAGCAGCAGCAGTTTAACATCCGTTTTGGACGGCTTTTAGAAATTGACTTCCAAACTGACCTATCTCGGCCAGGTCTTTATTTATCCCTCTTTCTCTAGATAATCTAGATACTTCAAATTTAATTTAACTTTCAAAATCCTATATTAAAAAAAAAGAAATTCAAATAAAAATTAAAATAAGACTCCTTGGCAAAGCCAGATGAGTGACGATAGTTTATTAAAAGGAAAAACAAAAGATTTAGCCTTGACTATAAAAATAATAACCTCACTCCTTCAAATCCATTCAATAAAAGTAATGCAGTTTTACAGGTTTACTTAACCACTTAAATATAGTTTTTCTATGATTAACAATAAACTCAAATCATCCTGTATTGTCAAAACTTACATGTCAGTTATTAGACAAAAATGCCTAACTATGACTATCCTATCTTCTAAACAAACATTTCAGTTATTAGACAAAAATGCATAACTATGACTATCCTATCTTCTAAACTATCATTTCAGTTATTAGACAAAAAGGCATAACTATGACTATCCTATCTTCTAAACTTACATGTCAGTTATTAGACAAAAATGCATAACTATGACTATCCTATCTTCTAAACTTACATGTCAGTTATTAGACAAAAATGCATAACTATGACTATCCTATCTTCTAAACTTACATGTCAGTTATTAGACAAAAATGCATAACTATGACTATCCTATCTTCTAAACTTACATGTCAGTTATTAGACTATCCTATCTTCTAAACATACATTAGTCCAGTCAAATCAGTGACAAAGGTTAGAATAATTGCAACAAAAATTGTTTTTTTTTTCTATGAGATGTAGATATGAACATATTAAAAGTCATAAAAAAATCGACCAATGCGAAATATGAAAATCTGACAATTATCGACCTGCAAAAATAGCGTGCGTTCATGACAAAGAAATCTAAACAACCTCGTTTTCGTTTCGCCTAAATTTTGATAAAATTTATTATCGGTCTTAATTGTTTTTCTTATCTTGAAATAAAATTCTAATTCACTGTTTTAAACTTTAAAGAATCGACCTTTAATTCAATGTTTGGATGACTGGCGGCCATATTGTTTTTTCATGCACTAAAAATATTTTTACAACAAACATTTTATTCCACACAAAGCACAAACCTTTTGATACAAAATCAACTTTAAAAACTCTTTTTACACAAAAGAAACCTCGTTTACAACAAAATGAAAAAGTTAGAACTAAGAAATATTGGTCGAAATTTAAAGATTTTAGTGTGGGTCCTAATCTAAGAAAGTGCCGAATATTTTATGTGTACGGTGTGTGATGATGTATGGAAGTGAAATCTGGCTCGTGAGGGTTGAGGACATGCGTTGCATGAAGACAAATTATATGAGAATGATATGATGTAATGTAAGTCTTAACGATAGGTTTAGTTCTGATGACCTAAGAGAAAGATTGAATCTGGACGGTATAAGGAGATGTGCGGAGACTTTGATGGTATGGTCACGTTGAAAGAATGGATGAGAGTTCATGGGTCAGTAGATGTAGAACAATTAAGGTAGCAGGGTCAACCCACAAACTATGACTATCCTATCTTCTAAACTTACATGTCATTTATCAGACTAAAGTGAACAACTATAACTATCCTATCTTCTAAACTTACATGTCATTTATCAGACTAAAGTGAACAACTATAACTATCCTATCTTCTAAACTTACATGTCATTTATCAGACTAAAGTGAACAACTATAACTATCCTATCTTCTAAACATACATTAGTCCAGTCAAATCAGTGAAAAAGATTAAAATAATTGCAACAAAAGTTGTTGTTTTTTTATTTCTATGAAGTGTAGATATGAACATATTAAAAGTCATAAAAAAAAATCGACCAATGCGAAATATGAAAATTTGACAAGGAACTGATAAAGATGGAGTTGAGAGAAAGACTTGGCTAGTTTAGATTGGAAGTCAATTACTAAAAGCCGCCCGACACATGCCAGATATAATGATGATGATGATGATGATGATGATGATGATGATGATGATGATGATGATGAGTAAAGAAAAGACCAAATACATGGTGGAAACTGCACCAAAACTAATGTAGTGCTTCTGCCTCTCGTTAACTTAGATCCGTCAAATATGTAATATCTATTTTACATTGATGTTTCGGTTGAACAAGTAAATTATAACAACACAACTCGTGCTATCACATTAGATCAGCCACTGTATTATTATTATTTGTTTGTTATGCCTCCTTGGGCATCTCTTCTTTAACTATCTCCTCAATTCAACTGTTAAAAAAAAAAATTAAACTCTTAGTACAGTATCGATATCCAGATCAAATTCTGTCAAATATTTCATTTGATAACTCCCAAAAGTGCCCCATCAATTTCTCCCTCCTACCACTTTCTCTGAATTCATCCAACCTCATCTTAAACTGATCCACGTTATTGCTGTTCTTAATCCGATCTGGCAACTTATTCCAAAAACAAATTACTCTGTGAGCAGAAAAACTTAACTGGTTAACAGATCTAGTTATTGAAAACTGTCTTGACAATAACCTTCCAGATCTATGAGAAATACTAAAAAAATGCCCACCATAGTTAGAAATGCCATTAATTATCTTAAAAGTCTCAATCAAATCACCTCTCATTCTTCTCTCCAGCAAAGTAGTCAATCCCAATTTATCCAATCTCTCCTTGTAACTGCACTTTTTTACTTTACTTATTAGTTTTGTCACCCTTCTTTGTACGCCTTCCAGTTTCAATATTACATTCCAATTTCCATGTCTAGCCGCTGGAGCCAAGACCTGGGTGCAGTATTCTATATGAGGTCTTGTATTGGAAGGCTCAAACTATTATAGCTAATGCGCCATCTAGTAGCCGTCTGAAATCAGTAGGTTGCATACTTTTAGCTGGAAACAGACAGACAACTGCCCTTGATAGATGTAACTGCAACAGCATTCACCCCCGGGGGTGAGTTGAGTCGGCTACAAATGAGTTCACCGCATCTCGTGTCAAGGCGGTCCACCCCCGCCGATCGGCAGCTGAGTCCTTGGCATACTTCAGCCATTCCTGATTCCAACGTTGAACACCAAAAATGCAGGGGCCAGCCACCAGCTCAACGTCTGTCCTTCTTTTGCTTATAATGGAGTATTCCAGTCTTTTTTTTTATAAATTTCTACTGTTAATAAACAGAGAGAGTGACAGAAGTGAGAGTGATAGATACCGTACGAAATAAGAATCGGGGGATCAACAACACGCACTGTGGGAGGCTGAGAGTGATTCAATTTTTGCTTCCTTGGTTCCAGCTCGTTTGACTCGTTGGTCTAGTGGTCTCCATCAATTCGATGTTTTGATACCTCATTGTAATACAGCTTCCTATTCCAGTAGCTTCTTTTCAAGAACTGCAGGCTTGTGGAACTCTCTTCCTGCTGACTGTTTTCCTCCTATCTATAGCCTTGGTCTTTTCAAGACGAAGGCCATTAGGCACCTCCTGTCTTTGTGATAATCATATGTCGTTCTTGTTAGCTCCTTACATCAAGTGGCTTCATGCTGTGTCTGGAGCGATTTCGATAAAAAAAAAAAACTGACTGTAACGGCATTCACTCGAGGTGTGTTGAGTCGGCTCCAAATAAGTTCACTGCATCTCGCGTCAAGGCAGTCCACCCCCGCCGATCGGCAGCTGAGTCCTTGGCATAGCTATTTCTGGTTCCAGCATCGAACACCAAAAATGCAGGGCCAGCCGCCAGCTCAACGTCTGTCCTCACTGTCTCTATCCGAGTCTTCAGTTGGCCACCCCTGCGTGTCTTCTTTTCCTTATAATGGACTATTCCAGTCTTTTTTTTTTCTTTTTTTCTAAATTTCGACTGTTAATAAACAGAGAGAGAGAGTAACAGAAGTGAGAGTGATAGATACTGTATAAAATAAGAATCGGGGGATCAACAACACGTACTGTGGGAGGCTGAGAGTGATAGATAGCTTAATAAGAATTAGGTCACTTGGTTAGTTAATTGCGAATTACAGCTAATTAGAATAATTAAAATGGAATTATTTTTAAACATAACTCAATACCAACTGAGGAATATTTTAACATGTATTTTGTGTGATTAAAATATATTAAAAAAAGACCCTGATGGAAACCAACGTTTATTAAGTCAGTTATAATGTAATAGTAACTTACTAATGGGACCTGTGGAAATTCCATGGTGTTTTCTCCATCAATGTCTATAATTTACTATTAAAAATAATATTCCTTTTGAAATAATAGATGTCTGTCAGGGTCAATACTATTTAAAGAAAAAAATGACTCTTTCTTCCTCCGTCAAAGTAATTGTCGTGTTCAACTAAATATTCTTTAAATAAATAAAACGAATATGTCTCTTCTTTGTTTATTTATTTATTTAAAACTAGCAGTACTCGCGTTCCGGCGCTGCCCATAATGAATATAAAATAATAATTTAATTTGAAAAATATAAGTATTAGGGTATTAATTCCGGCAGGTGTTATTGAGTCTCCAAACTGGCAGATAAATTCTTTCTCAAATTGTGTAGGTAATGTACTTTTACCTGGAAACACAGACAAATAACTGGTGCATGTCTTAATGATGTCGGCTTTTATCTGATATGTGGTTTGAAGCGAAAACTAAACTGTCTTTTGTTGCTAGTTGCTCATCCAAGACCATAGCAAAAGTCAAATCCTAAGAAATAAATGCATTGATATGCAAATTATATAATGAATGTATAATTCAAGACAGGTTTAGATCTCATGATCAAGCGTACGAAAGGTGAGGGTTGAGGACATGTGTTGCATCAGGAAAAATGGTATAAGAATGATATGATGAATGCGTCATTTGAGTCTTAAGGACAGGCTTAGATCTGATGACCTCAGAGGAAGATAAAATCTAGACAGTATAGGGAGGTTTGTGCAGAACAGGATGTTGGTTTGGTCACATTGAAAGAATGGATGAGAGTTCTTGGGTTAGTAGATGTAGAACAGTTGATGTAGCAGAGTCAGTTGGCAGGGGAAGGCCAAGGAAAACCTGGGAGGAAGTGATAAGGATTGATTAAAAAAAAAAAAATCGCTCCAAACAAGGCAGAAAATGATTATCGCAAAGACAGGAGATGCCTATTGGCCTTAGTCTTGAAAAGACCAAGGCTATAAGTAGGAGGAAAACAGTCAGCAGGAAAAGAGTTTCACAAGCCTGTAATTCTTAGAAAGAAGCTACTGCAATAGGAAACTGTATTATAATGAGGTATCAAAACAGCGAATTGATGAAGACCACTAGACTAACGAGTCAAACGAGCTGGAACAAAGGAAGCAGGGACAGATCACATAACTCTGAAAAACACATGCCATAATAGTATTTATAGAAAAGACTGAGACTAGCAACATCACGTCTGCAGAGAAGAAGAAAGGGTAGGGACTAATCAAATTACAGATACGTTTCTGCACCTTATCAAAAACCCTCAAATGGGACAGAGATTCACCAGCCTAAATATGACAACAGTATTCCATACATGGTCTGATGGTAGATTTGTAGAGATAGAGAGAAGCGACTTTACGAGAAGCAGAAAGAGTTGAGAGAAAGAGGGATAAATAAAGACTAGGCCAGAGATAAGTAAGTTTGGAAGTCGATTTTTAAAAGTCGTTCAACACATGTTAGCCGATGATGATGATGATGATGATGATGATGATGATGATGATGATGATGGATGTCAGATAAGTTAATGAAGTTTTCGTTATGGGTTGAGAAAGTAGATATCGGCTCGTTTCTTTCCGGATGGTTAGTTTGTGTTCCATCTGTCTATTTACTGTGCTGATGGATGTTAAGATATTTTAACAAGTTCATTATACGGGTTAAGATATTTTAACGACTTATATGTGTCGTCCGTTGTTAATGCTTTTAATGTTTCACACTCGTTCTCAATTTTTGACGCTAAAATATTTCAGTTCATATTTCAAGAAAACTAATTTGTTTTCTTGTAACCGTCAAAATAATGTAGTGTTGACGTCTGAATAAGCTGCAGGATATTTATAGTAAATGATAATATATATATATATGATTATATATATATATATGATTATATATATATAATTATATATATATATGATTATATATATATATATGATTATATATATATAATTATATATATATATGATTATATATATATATATAATTATATATATATATATGATTATATATATATAATTATATATATATATGATTATATATATATATATGATTATATATATATAATTATATATATATATGATTATATATATATATATAATTATATATATATATGATTATATATAATTATATATATATATGATTATATATATATATATATATAATTATATATATATATGATTATATATATATATATATATATATATAATTATATATATATATATATAATTATATATATAATTATATATAATTATATATATATATATATATATAATTATATATATATATATATATTATTATATATATATATATATATTATTATATATATATATGATTATATATATATATATATATATAATTATATATATATATATATATTATTATATATATATATGATTATATATATATATATATATATAATTATATATATATATATATAATTATATATATATATATATATATAATTATATATATATATATATATATATATATAATTATATATATATATATATATATATATATAATTATATATATATATATATATATAATTATATATATATATATATATAAATTATATATATATATATATATATAATTATATATATATATAATTATATATATATATATATATATAATTATATATATATATAATTATATATATATATATATATATATAAATTATATATATATATAATTATATATACAGTATCTACAATAAGTGAGTACACCCAACGAATTTTTTACTTTTTACTTCATAGAACTTTAATTTTTCGTAGGATTTAAATGAAACTCGATGTGAACATAGCCATATAGTTGTTTAATAGCTTTATAAACTATGAAGGAACAAATATCTTTTCAATGCAAAAAAATTGAACAAAAACATTTGGAACAAGTAACAAAAAGTGAGTACATATGAGCATTTTAAACAAAATAATCTTATTTTTAATACTTTGTATGGCCTCCATTGTTATCAATAACAGCAGAAAACCTCCTAGGCATTGATTAGACTAGTTTATGACATGTGTCCGCCGGAATTGCATTCCATTCACACTTGATGACCTCCTTCAGTTTGTTATTATTTCTCGGATTTTTCCCTTCAATTTTCCGTTTCAGATGCTCCCACAAAATGCTCTATTGGGTTAAAATCAGGTGACATACTCGGCCATTGTAAGGTATTCACCC
>OY744545.1:1054114-1094114 GCA_963556195.1 Sepiola atlantica
TGGAAATGTTTATATCGCTTTAAATATAAAACAATTACATTTAATTTCATCAAATAGTTTTTTTGTTTTCTCCACGGCTAAAAACATTCAACGGCAGGACTTTGTAAAGTCTGTCGCAGTTTCAAAAAAGCTCCACCCTTTTAAAAAACAAAAACAAACAAACAAAACAACAACAATCATTATTAATATCAATAGCGGCGGTGAACGAAACCACTCCCACTTTTCCTCTCACAGATTTCACCACTCCTACTCCCTCTGTTTTCGTTACGTACGCGAGACAGCCGGTTGTACCCCCTTCCTTTCTCACCTGTTCAGTGCATATTTACCTATAAGTATGGCCATGGCCAACCACTTATAATTCAGTAACTATAATTTAAACAAAAAACAATTATAATAAACGCATAGAAATCTATCTATATTCTTTTTTAAACAATTACATTTAATTTCATCAAATAGTTTTTTTGTTTTCTCCACAAGTGTCACGCACATACATGAATTCCATAGCTAATATAACAAACTGACCCAACGGGTCACGGGTGGTCTAGTATATATATATAAAATCTATATAAATCTATATATATGTATAAATGTATATATATATATATATATATATATATATATATATATATATATAAAATATATATAAATCTATATATATGTATAAATGTATATATATATATATATATATATATATATTAGAGAGAGAGAGATAAAGAGAGAGACGAAACACGTGTCTGTGGATAAATAAATATGAATGTGTGTGTGTGTATTCAGGCAGCATTTTTTTTATTTAATTATAAATGCTAAAATTATTTTTTTATATTTCGAACAGTTCTCTGCGTTTTATCAAGAAATATATTTCTTGATGAAAGTGGATATGAAACCTTTGTGAATAACTGGACATACGATACCTGTACGAGTCTTCCTCCCCACCCTCCTTATTGTTTCGTTTTTTTTAACCATGAATGATGCTTATATTTACTGTCTTTTGATGGCCCTCCCGTGTTTTCACCTGCTTTATGTGAAATTGTACTTTTGATTGACAGAAAATTTCTCCTTTTTTACTATTCACATATATATATAGTCTCGGAAGTTTTTCAATCATTAAAACTATATGAAAAAAACAAAAACATTTTTGTCCCAAGTCGTTCGGTCGAAAAATTACTTTTCTTGTAAGTCAATTTACTTTTTACAGTCACTATATCAGTTTGCTTCCAAGAATTTACACTAGTCTTAACATTATTTAAGAGATCATCAGTTGTTTACCACGAAAAACTGTTTCGGGAATTTAAACACAAAACAGTATTTTATCTCATGGCTTCCCAGTTGATCAGACCTCACTTCCTTTAAAAGACAAGAACAAAAACGTTCCGTATATTAGATCTATGTTAAGTTCCAGATTAATGTTTTGCTAACTTATTTTGTTATTAAAATATATATATATATATATATATATATATATATAGCAATCCAGGTAAAGTAAACATCCATGGGATAGGAATCAAAAAAATTTCAACCGGGCTTATAAAAAGTGTTCAATATCAAATAGAGCTTTTATATATATGATTATTTTTATCTATACAGACATGTACAAAATCTGCGACACTGGTAAGTCAATGTTATCGATCAACAGCTGTTAGGTTCTTCCCAAACATGATCTGAGATAAGGATCGGATTTTAACTCTGCCTGATGAGATCTCAGTTTATAACAGCTGTTGATCGATAACATCGACATACCAGTGTCGCAAATTTTGCACATGTTTGTATAAATAAAAATAACCATATATATATATATATATATATATATATATATATATATATATATATATATATATATAAAGTTCGAAACACTAGCGTATGAAGGTTAAAATAATTCAATATTATTTATTTAAAATATTGTTATAAGCCCCTTTAATAAGATTAAAGTTGAACCCTGTTCGGGGAAGTTAAAAATAGGCTGACACGTGACTATAAGGCATATTCCGACAACGTTCGTAGAATCTTTAGTCAGTCTTTCTTGATATGCCGGCTTTTCGCATAAATAGAACTTAAATTCCCTTCTTGAATGTGGTAATGTCCCGGGGCCTAATGGTTACAGCGTTTGCTTTGTGGCAGGGGTTCGAAGCGTGCGACTGTCCGAGATTATCATCCCTGCACTGATGAGAGCAAAAGCTCGAAACGCTAGCGTATGTAGGTAAAAATAATTTAATATTATTTATTTTAAATTAATATTATATATATATATATATATATATATAAATGGATAATATAACAATCAAGAATTATATTAGATATAGTGAAGCTCAATATAGTGGATAGAGCATTTATATACGGATAATGAACTGATCAAATAGATAATATTTGCATAGTTTACAAGTTTATTAATTCATCAAGTGCTCAAGCAAGGAATACAAATACAAAATCACTTTAGTCTAGTGTTCTCCATCAATTCGTTATTCTGATACCTCATCATAATACAGCTTCCTATTCCAGTAGCTTCTTTCCAAGAACTGCAGGCTTGTAGAACTCTCTTCCTGCTGACTGTTTTCATTTTACCTATAGCCTCGGTCTTTTCAAGACGGAGACCTTTCTCCTGTCTTTGCGATAATCATCTTTCGTTTTTTTTTTCAAATGACTTCTTGCCTCATTTGGAACGATTTCCATTAAAAGATAAATAAATTTATTTACTTCCATTAAAAGATAAGATTTCCATTAAAAAATAAATAAATTTATTTATTTCCATTAAAAGATAAGATTTCCATTAAAAGATAAATAAATTTATTTATTTCCATTAAAAGATAAGATTTCCACTTAAAAGATAAATAAATTTATTTCCATTAAAAGATAAATAAATTTATTTATTTCCATTAAAAGATAAATAAATTTATTTATTTCCATTAAAAGATAAGATTTCCATTAAAAAATAAATAAATTTATTTATTTCCATTAAAAGATAAGATTTCTATTAAAAAATAAATAAATTTATTTCCATTAAAAGATAAATAAATTTATTTATATTCATTAAAAGATAAGATTTCCATTAAAAAATAAATAAATTTAAAAAATACACATGTTTTGGGGGACATTTTGACCCCACCCCCACCGACAAGTATGTATGTTGTTTACCTATGTGAACCTTACTTATTTCTCAGCTTATTAAGTTTATTGTTTAATTTGAATAAAGTTTGCTCTGCAAATATTGCCCATCCCTGATTCTCGACTTTTCTAGCTGGATCTATCAAGAATAAATAATTACAACGGTCGACGATTATTTACTTCGTCTTTGGAATATTTACAACTAGCTCTACGTACCCGGCGTTGCCCGGTAATGTACTTGAAATTTATTTTTGAAACTATTCAGTTTTCTCCTAGATTTTATTTTTCTGGTTCCAAACAAAGAGACGTAACTCTGTGATGAATGATGACAGAGTTATCCACCTTTTTAAAAAAAAAAAAATGTCAGCGATAAGAAAATAAATCTGACCCTGGTAAATAATTTTGGGGAAGGAATTAGCTCGAATTGAATTTTTTTTGTTCTTATCAACATGGACCAACATTCTCAACATGGACCAACATTCCACAAAAGAAAATGGCTATTCACAATCAAGTATTGATTTGTCAGATTTTAATCGACAAACCGACCGACTTTACTCTATTGCATAGATAAGAAAAGATGATGAAAGTAAAGAAACACACATTTTCACGGAGAGAAATAATATATTTTCAGAACCTAACCCTAACCTTCTTTTTTAATATCTCAAGTATCCTTTTACAACAAAAAAATATATTTAAAAAAAAAAATTAAAATATATTTTTAAAAAATCGAAATATATTTTTTAAAAATCGAAATATATCAACTGATTTGTAAAATTTGGTATATTCGGACTACTGTTGGGTGTTTCTATCACAACGTTTCGGCCGATGTAACCTCCGATCTTCTTCAGGACCCGTGGCGCAGTGGATATAGTACTAAGTAAAATTCAGTTCTAAGTGACAGTCATTTGAAGGTTGAAGGTTCAATCCTCAGTGTGGGCGATACAAAGAATTGCGAATTACTGAAGACTTCTTCCCAGTCATAGCAGACGGAACAAGAGCATGCTACCCCCCCCCCCCACGTGGATTTAATAAAGGGTTCTGTTCGAAATTCCGTCCAGATTCCCGAGTTCGACAGAAAGATTCCCGAGTTCGACAAGGTACACCTGAAGAAGGTTGGATGTTACAGCAGCCGAAACGTTGTGAGAATAACACTCAAGATGAGAACTAGTTCGAATATACTAAATTCTACAAATTATCAACCCTCATCTAAAAAATTCCGAAACATATCAACTAATTTATTAAAACTGGAGTTATATTTTTTTTAAATTACAAGAAGATGACAAACTGAAAAAAAAATCCTAACAGTTATTCAAGTGCGATCATCGTCGTCATCATCCGATTTATTTTTGAGCAGGCCTTTGATTAGTCCTCTATAAGAGGGTGGGGCCTGCCTGTCAGTTTTGATCAAAATCCTCTTCTCCAGGCTTGGCGGTCGCGAGGATCAAAGTTTGCAATCCCCAGGGCTGCAAGGTCGCGTTTACACAGCTCATTCCAAGAGAGCTTTGGTCTTCTAGCCTGCCGACTTGATGTGATCGACATGTTTCTGACCCGGGAGATCCAGCTGAATCTTCGCCCGACATGGTCAAGCCATCTCATCCTACCCAGCCGAAGGACGTCAAATATTTCTTTCATGCCGAGCTTAGAGAGAAGAGTCTCGAGGTGAGTGTCGTCTTCCGGCTTGACATGGCAGATCTATCTAATCATGGCTCTTTCGTTGCGATGCAGTCGTTTGAGAGTTCTTGCCGATGCAGCCCATGTCTCGGAGCCATAAAGCATGAAACTCTCCACACAGCGGGTGTACACCTGTCCTCTAGTCGTGCAAACTTTATAAAAAAAAGCAACAAAACAAAAACGAAAATTGACGAATAATACACACCGATCATCACCATCATCAGTTTAACGTGCGGTTTACATGCTGACATGTGTTGGACAGCTTTTACAAATTGACTTCCGAACTAACCTATCACTGGCCAGGTCTCTTTATCCCTCTTTCTCTCAAATATATCCGTGCCACTTCCTCCCATGTTTTCCTTACTCCCTGCTGCCTCAACTGTTCTACATCTACTAACTCAAGCACACATTCATTCTTTCAACGTTACCCCACCAACAAAGTCTACTGTTCTGCACACATCTCCCTATACTGTTCAGATTTAATCTTCATCTGAGATCATCAGAACTAAGCCAAGAATTCGTCTAGCTATCACAACTGCAACGCCAGGTGGAATTTCCATGAACAAAGTTTCTTTCCAAGACTTCCCATCTGTACGACTTTAAACCCTTTATCTAATAACAGATATAAGTGCTAAGTAATAATCAGTTCTAAGTGACAGCCTTCCGGAGGTTGAACAAAGGTTTATGACAGGCATTTGTTGGTATTGGATTTGAAAACGACCCTGTTGTAATATGCAGGGAAGCAGTCCTGTGGTAACGTGTTCCATAGATGGAAAGTTCTTGGAAAGAAACTCTGTTCACAGACGAAAGGACAGATTTTTTGCAGTTGTGGTAGAAACGCAAGTTCTTGCTGTGAATATCTTACAAGGAGGAACCAGAGATAGGAGCTCAGTCGAGCACCTTCACCCTTTTCTCTTAATTTATTGTGAGGAAATATTTACATTTTTGGAAAACTAATCTGATGAAAAGACATCTAGTCTTATACGAAAGGGGGGTTAATCAACGTTTTTTTCCCCCGGAGGCTTTTTTCCTCATATATTTTGATCACACAAAGTACATGCTAAAATATTCCTTGGTTTTGGGATTGAGTTATGTTTGAAAACAAAAAATCCATTTTAATTGTTCTAATTAGCCGTAATTTACAATTAACTCACCAAGTGAACACTCTCTTACTAAGTTTCTGTCTATGACTCTCACCCTCTCTCACTGTATGTTGTTTCTCTACCACCATGCTCTTATCTTATATGGTCTCTCTCTCTCTCTCTCTCTCTCTCTCTAAGAAGAGACCAATAATAATAATAGACAGATAAACCAATAGCAATATTCCTTGGTTTTGGGATTGAGTTATGTTTGAAAACAATTCAAAAACATTTTAATTGTTCTAATTAGCCGTAATTTGCAATTAACTCACCAAGTGACCCATCCTTTACTAAATTTCTGTCTATCACTCTCGCCCTCTCTCACTGTATGTTGTTTGACTCTCTGCCCTTATATTATATGGTGTTTAATGCTCTCACTTATGTCTCTCGCTCTCTCTCCCCCTCCCCCCTCTCTCTCTCTGTTTATTAACAGTCAAAGGAGACAAGAAATGGTGGGAAGATAAGAGGCTGGCAATGGTAAAAGTGTCGACTATTGCTACCCACTCTCTCTCTCTGCTTCTCTCTCTCCCCCTTCCCCCCTCTCACTCTCTCGGCTTCTCTTTTACTTTCCCTCCGTCGCCTCTTCCTTTAATCCTTCTCCCCCTCTCTTTCTATATTAACGAAGAGAGACAACAACAAGATAAGAGTAGTAATAATATTTAACACATAGCTGGAGAGAGAAAGAGAGAGAAAGAGACTAATTTTGGATTTTGTCTTTTTAATTTTAAAAAAAGATTTAACTGGCTTTGCAAACTCACCTTTTTCTTGATTCAAACAATCTAACCATAGCTGAATGGATAACCGAATGGGTTACAGTTTTTTCTAATGTCATTTAAAAAAAATCGGTTCTTTAATAAAATCGATTGGACGTCTTTAAATCCCATAAATATTTTCGATTTAAAAAAAAAATTTTGTACAAATTATTTGTTTTTTTTATAATAGGATTTTGAAAGCTAATTTTGATCATTACGGTATCGTTTGGTCATTAAGTTATTAATTAAACCAAAATTATAATTAAAATCGAGAAAAAGACAGCGGTCTAGAAAGACCAAACGAGCAAATTGAAAACAAAGCGGGAAGAGGGAACGCAAAATAGTTAGGAACAGAGTTAATCAAGGAGGGGGGTCGGCATTTAGAGCGACTTTTAATGTTATTATGTAGAAATTCGTCACCAATTTTTTCCAGTTGCTAGAGAAAGCGAGAGAGGGTGTGACAGAGAGAGATAAAGTGAGAGGGAGAGAAGAGAGAGGGGGGAAGAAGAGGGGGAGAAAGAGAGAGAGGGGAGAGAAAAGGGGAGAGAAGAGGGGGGAGAGAGATAGAGATAAAGAGAAGGGAGAGGGGGAGACAGAGAGAGAGAGAGGGGGAGAAAGAGAGAGAGGAGAGAAAAGGGGAAAAAAGAGGGAGAGAGAGAGATAGAGATAAAGAGAAGGGAGAGGGGGGAGAAAAAGGGGGGGGAGAGAGAGAGAGAGACGAAAATGCAAAAGAGTATTCAGCGTTTACTCGCTTCCATTCCAGTTATGCACTTAGTTCCTGTCCATAATCAAAATGGCTACCACAGATTATTTTATTCAATATTAACAGTAAAGCAAATTGGCTTTTAAATATTGAATATTAAATTTTCTTAACACAAATAGGTCACAAATGAGTAGGTCAAGCAAAGTAAATTGTTTTTGACTAATTTCCAAACCGTATTTCCTTTAAATTATTTTACGTCGATAATAGTGACGATTACCGAATTCTGAAACATCAACCTTTTTGTTCGCAGTGAAAGCGAAGACTTTTTTGAGAAGAACAAAACAATAAAAATGTAAAAAAAAAAAAATTGTTCACACAAAAAAAAAAAACCATGTGAAATATGAATTCACAATTCTGGATATACATCTGACCTCGGCATATCCTGAATCTCCTCAGGTCGACCAATAGCTGATAAAAACATCGTGGGTAGAAACCACCAGACACGGAAACAAGTGTACAAAAATAAGGTATGGCCTAAGAAGAAAAATTTATTTTTATTTTTCAATGAATTGGCAAGAAAGTCTTCAAAAATTAATTCAGTCACGAAATTACATTCTTTTTTTTATGTTTTCATGTTTTTGCAATGAGGATTGATAATTTGGCTAAATTGGATTATTCGGACTACTATTCTCAGTTTGGTTGTTATATTCACAATGTTTCGGTCGATGTGACCTTCAATAATAATATAAAAAATTGATCCACTAATTTTTTTTTTTTTTTCTAAAATAGTGGCTCCTCCGATAAATATTATTTATCTTCGGTTTAGGAACCAAAACGGTTTCAGAATTTTTTTTTAGATGAGGAGAGATAATTTGGATTATTCAGACTACTATTCTCATCTTGGTTGTTATTTTCACACCGTTTCAGCCGATGTAACCTCCGACCTTCTTTAAGTGCATCTCAGGAATAGACCAGACTACAGCTGTAGATCAGACGGCTAGAAAATGCCCCCCCCCTCCTACTGCTATGGGAATCCCCCCCTTCTGATGCCCTCCCTTCTCGGTTCAGAAACACCCTGGCCCCAATGGAAAACACTCAACGCCTGAGAAAAATGAATGTGGTAATCAAAAGTTATAGGGGGGGGGGGGGGGGGGGGTTACAAAACTGACCCAACCATCTGCGAATGTGGATAGGAGTAGCATCTGATGCAGCACTGCCTTGTCTGCTCTCTACTGCGCAACCGGTGCAGCTTGAAAGATCTTGCAGAGTGCAACAATAATGCAAAGGACTGCATAAACAAGTGGGAAACTGTTGCATGACCTCATGACACTTCAAAGACACGCAAAGAAGAAGTGCATCTTGTCAAACTTGGGTGTCTTTATGTCAAAACTTGGGAATCTGACGCAATTTCCAACTGAACTCGTGACAGATTGTTCTCATTCCGTCAACTATGACCGAGTAAAAGTGTTCAGTTCAAAATTAAATACAGATTCATGAATTTGACATTAAATGACTTCGAAATCTAGTGAGGAATGCCTTCTTCTCGCCCCTACAGCCTCTTTCTCACAGAAGAGACGTTGCTAGTCTTTCTCTACTCTATCGTTATTTTCTGGTAAGTTCTCGACTGAGCTCCAACCACAGCAAATGATGTTCCTTTCTTCTTCTGTCTACCCAAAACTAAACGGAACTCACATGAACAAAGTTTATTTCCAAGAAGTACCCGTCTGTGGAACACAATACCATGAAGCTGCTTCCCAGCTGACTACAGCATGATCGTTTGCAAGTCCAATGTTAACAAGTTTCGTTTGGTTTGTTTTACGGCATATCAACAATCTATAGGTAATTTAATGCCAAATAAAGTTGTCAAATGTATTTCTATAAGTAGGATAATTATTATATATTCCTAGAATACATTCCTCACAGAATATATTGCTCTCAGAATACATTGCGCTCAGAATACATTGCGCTCAGAATACATTGCTCGTAGGAAATTTCAGTGAGAATGGGAACACCAATGTTAGCAAATTCTTGTTGAGCCGTTCTCTTAAATTATAAAATTCTGCCCAGTTTTAACCATCGTCACTAATCCCCAACGCGTTTGTCTAACCCTAACCCTAATCCCCAACATGTTTGTCTAATCCTAATTCCCAACGTGTTTGTCTAACCCTAATCCCCAACGCGTTTGTCTAACCCTAACCCTAATCCCCAACATGTTTGTCTAATCCTAATCTCCAACGTGTTTGTCTCATCGTCCACCTGACTAAATCATTAACCATTATCTTTGAGTTACTTTCTGTCCGTAATCCCCCTGTCAGACCCTTGTCCGTTTGAAATGTTAAGTTCTCAATGTCAGTGTCATTGCTGTCTATGCTCCCACCCGTAAAAAAAATAAAAATAAATAAACCATGCAGAATAAAATCGTCCAATGTAATATGTGAGATGCTATGGCAAATTTTGAGGAGTTGGTTCTCCTTCTGAGAATGTGTACAACGGTCGTCTGCTTGAAGGAAACATTCCTTGTTGAAAATAGCGACATTCATATAAAAGACCCCATACAACTATATAAAAGATTACATATTCCATACAACTATATAAAAGATTATATACTCCATACAACTATATAAAAGATTATATACTCCATACAACTATATAAAAGATTATATACTCCATACAACTATATAAAAGATTATATACCCCATACAACTATATAAAAAACTATACCCCATACTACTATATAAAAAAACGATAACCCATAAAACTATATAAAAAACTATACCCCATACCACTATATAAAAGATAACATACTCCATACAACTATATAAAAGACTATACCCCATACTACTATATAAAAGATAACATACTCCATACAACTATATAAAAGACTATACCCCATACCACTATATAAAAGATAACATACTCCATACAACTATATAAAAAACTATACCCCATACCACTATATAAAAGATAACATACTCCATACAACTATATAAAAGACTATACCCCATACCACTATATAAAAGATAACATACTCCATACAACTATATAAAAGACTATACCCCATACCACTATATAAAAGATAACATACTCCATACAACTATATAAAAGACTATACCCCACAACTATAGACATAAAGATACAGATAGAGCTTTGGATGGTACATGAACTGGCTACTCTGGTGCCCCCATCGGCGTAAATTCACTAGACCAACCTGACAATCAGCTAAATCCCATCCATTTACTGTGGAGGTCCCCAGATGCCGGAGAGCTTTCTACTCCAATAGCTTCTTTCCTCATGCTGCTAGTCTCTGGAACTCCCTCCCTGCCCCCTGTTTCCCCGAAATTTAAAACTAATATAAACAGACATCTCGCTGCACAGCTCCCAATTTAGGTTACCCCCCCCCCCCAACCTTCTCCCTTTTTTTCTCAGTAGCCCCTTATGTTAACAGTGGCGGCCTGCCTTGTTTGGGGTGAACTATGTTAAAAAAAAATCAAAAAAATCTATAGTAATCAAAAATAAAATTCTGCAAAGGCAGATTCTACTCGCCACGGATATATGAGTAACATTATACTTTGTAGCATGAGAGCTTGCTCCATTTATTTGCCACCAGGCCAGATAATAGATGGATCTAAACTGAATAACCTAATGAAAGAGCCCTCCAACTCCATTCATAGAGTTGGGTCACTTTAAGGAGAGTAGAAAGTGACTAACTTGGGTTTACTTTCGGCAGCCTCCTTACTTTCGCTTCCCTTATTTTGTCCTTTAGTCCTCACATTCCATGAACTATGTTTCTGGCAAAGGGGGAAGAATTGCTGTTTTCTGGGTCGAAATCTATCCATCTAACACTTATCGTTGGCTCGTCTTTTACCTTGAAGTAGTATTTTTTTTTTAGCTCCTTAAATCAAGTGGCTTCATGCATTGTCTGGAGCGATTTCAAAAAATAAATAAATAAAAAAGAAGCGATGATTTATTCGTACATAAAAAAAAGGTGTTCGATTACAAAGGTGAGAGTGAGAAATGAAAAAGTTTAAAAGAAAAGTCGATTTTTCTACAATGTTTGTTTCCGTTGAGATTTATTTCTAACTAATGCGTGATGGGAATGGGGAGAGGAGGGGGAGGGGGAGGGGGGAGGCACACATCGCCCTCCACCCTAACTGACACGTGCCGGGGGTGGGGGAGAAGAAATGGACTTGAGAGAAATATACATTCCACCTTTTGTGAACGTACCAAAGAGAATTCCATTCTGTTGTTGGACAACATTTTTCATAAACATGAAAGAAATGTACTTCAGTCATTCATTATCTCTTTCTCTCTCTCTATTTCTTATTTTCTCTCTCACACATACACACAATTTCTCTCTTACATATACACACACACAATTTCTCTTTCACACACACACACTCTTTCTCTCTCTCATAATATATATATATATATATATATATATATATATATATATATATATATGATTATTTTTATTTACACAGACATGTACAAAATCTGCGACACTGGCATGTCGATGTTATCGATCAGCAAATTTTGTCGCAGATTTTATACATGTCTGTGTAAATAAAAATAATCATATATAAAAGCTCTATTTGATATTGAGCACTTTTTATAAACCCGGCTGAAATTCTTTGGATTACTACCCTGTGGATGTTTTACCTGGATTAATTATATATATATATATATATATATATATATATGCATACAACACTAGCTGACATAGCTTAGTTTTTCAAATTTTTCTGAAAAATATAAAACCCCCATGATGAAAGCCCCCCCCCCCCAGTCAGGTTGTAAAAACCCCAAAATAAATAATTTCCCTTTAGTTTCGTTTATTTACTTTTTACTTCAGCTAATTTCATTATCAACCTGAAATATTAATACGAAAAAATGAAGTATGTTTAACATTGGAAAAAATATTTCTTGTGCAGTCTTTGAAAGGGTGAATTAACTCCCTTACTCTTGATTAGTCCTAAATTCAGGGTCCAGTGTTTAGATTGATAAAAAAAATCGGTGAATTATAATATGGAGAGCATGTTAGTCCGAAGTGTTTTGCAACGAATAATTCTCATGTGTATCATCATATGCTGTTTACATCCATTTTACATTAAAAAGAAAAACATTTTTATTTAAGGAAATCGCTCCAGACAAGGCATGAAGAACTTAATGTAAGGAGCTAAAATTACTACTTCAAGGTCAAAAACTAGCCAACAAAATAAGTGTTGGATGGATAGATTCCGAGCCAGAAAACAGCAATTCTTCCCCCTTTGTCAGAAACATCGCTCATGGAATGTGAAGACTAAAAGACAAAATAAGGGAAGCGAGAGCTACGAGGCTGTCGAAAGTAAACCCACCAGTCACTTTCTACTCTCCTAAAAACATGCGGGTAATATTCCCTTTTGTTTATAATAGACTATTATTTGCTTTATTTATTACTTTCAACTGTTGAGAAAGAAAGAAAGAGAGAGAAAGAGACAAAGAGAGAGAAAGATAAAGAGAGAGAAAGATAAAGAGAGAGAGAGAAAAAAAGATAGAGAAAAAGAGAGAGAGAGATAAAGAAAGTGATAAAGAGAGAGAGGGGGAGAGAAAGAGAGGGGGGGAGAAAGAGAGAGAAAGAGAAAGGGAGAGAGAGAAAAAGAGAGTGATAAAGAGAGAGAGGGGGAGAGAAAGAGAGGGGGGAAGAGAGAGAAAGGGAGAGAGAGATAAAGAGAGTGATAAAGAGAGAGAGGGGGAGAGAAAGAGAGGGGGGGGAGAGAAAGAGAGGGGGGGGAGAAAGAGAGAGAAAGAGAAAGGGAGAGAGAGAAAAAGAGAGAGAGAAAAAGAAAGGGAGAGAAGATACCATATGAAATAAGAGCGGGATGTCAAACAAAATAAAGTGAGAGAGGGTGAGAGTGATAGACAGAAAGTTAGTAAGCGATGGGTCACTTGGTGAGTTAATTGAAAATTACGGCTAATTAGAACAATTAAAATGTTTTTGAATTGTTTTCAAATATAACTCAATCCCCAAACCAAGGAATATTGCTATTGGTTTCTGTCTATTATTAGTGTTGGCCTCCTCTTTCCGAGAGAGAAAGAGTGTATAGCAGTGTCGAGGGGATCGTATTTAGGCTTCGAACACTATGTTATTTTTAATATTTAATCATGGTTTACTTGTAGGAGTAAGTATCCTCATGTCAGGTTGTCCTGACAAACCCTTTTACAGAGAAACCGAAGACACTCGAAGATGGTGTCTAGTAGGTAATTCAAACTTCTCTAGTATATATATGTATATGTGCATATAAGGAGAGTAGAAAGTGGACCTTGTGTTTACTTTCGGCAGCCTCGTAACTCTCGCTTCCCTTATTTTGTCCTTTAGTCCTCACATTCCATGAGCGATTTTTCTGACAAAGGGTTAAGAATTGCTGTTTTCTGGGTCGGAATCTATCCACCTAACAGTTATCATTGGCTAGTTTTTATTAGCTCTTTACATCAAGTGGCTTCATGCCTTGTCTGAAGCGATTTCCATATAAAATATATATATATATATATATATAATGTGTGTGTTTTTCGTTCAAGTTTTAAGTATTGCATGGAAAGTTAATAAAATTGAAATAAAAGCCAAATTAGCAATACAAGATTAATTTATTATTTTTTTTTTTTTTTCTTACATTAATCCTATCGATTACGGAATAAAATTCCTTCTTCAGGGGTGACCAGTATTGAGTCATTTTTTTTTTTTTTTTTTTTTTCATCAAAAAACAAGAATAAAGAAACTTATTTCTTTGTTAATTTGATAAACGTCTTTGATGGTACGACGTCATCGCCTTGATGTTATGAAATGGCGGGTAGGATTCAAAACCGGTGTCGAACGAGAGATGCGTTGGCACGCTGTCGAGTAATGTGTGTGTTTTTTTATATATATATATATATATATATATAGGGAAACAAACGTTGATTAATTCAGTTTTAGCATAACAATAGATATCTTAGAAGGATTTCCGAGCGATGGGTGGTGTGCCTGGTCATAGCAAAATGTTTGGGAAGCATTAGAATAATCTACGTCTTTCTCACTTTCCTGCCATCTTTCAAAGCAGCTCAATTTACAAAGTTATTAATCATGTTGCGATTATTCAAACAGACATGCAAATTAATATGGGCAATCAAATAACTTACGAAGACATACGCATTTGAGTCGTTTGTCGTGAGATAAGACAGGCACATTCGACTGCTTTTAAATGATAGATGGCTTTCTTGATTATCAAAATGGAAAATATAAAAATATTTCACCTTTATTCAGCAGAAAGAAATGCAAATTTATATTAAAAGTTAAAATCTGAGATTGCTTCAAAATATATTCATGGTTAAAATCTGAGATTGCTTCAAAATATATTCATTGTTAAAATCTGAGATTGCTTCAAAATATATTCATTGTTAAAATCTGAGATTGCTTCAAAATATATTCATAGTTAAAATCTGAGATTGCTTTAAAATATATTCATGGTTAAAATCTGAGATTGCTTCAAAATATATTCATGGTTAAAATCTGAAATTGCTTCAAAATATATTCATGTTTAAAATCTGAGATTGCTTCAAAATATATTCACGGTTAAAATCTGAGATTGCTTCAAAATATATTCATGGTTAAAATTTTACATAGCATAATGTCCTAGAGTTTGAACGGGGCTATCACTTCCAGATACAGGTAAAATAATAGCTTGACTTTCAAGCCTTGGTAGGGCAATCAGTCTAGTAGAAGAGAAAAGCTGAAATAAAATGACCAAACATAAAATTCAGATACTTCTGATTTTTGTAAAATATTCTCCAAAAGTATTTTAGAGGCATAATATGAGCACAACGTCCCATTTAGAAAATATTTTTAATAAATAAATATTAATTATTTTTTTACCTACAGACACTAGTGTTTCTTACTTATGTAGTCATCAGTGTAGATGATAATTATTCCTGGGAGGAGGGTTCGAACCTAGACACAAAGTCACCCATAACTTTGCAGTCCAGCATTCTTCCCCTTGGTCACCGAGAATTATCACATGAAAGAAAAGAGAATTAAGATATATAACCTTTGCGATGCGGCAGACAAACATAGAAAGCTTGTCAAATAGTGTCGTAGGAACATTGCATTACGCTAAGGTTAACAGCTTTTTATAACTCTCTTAAAGAAGCCCAACTCCTATTTTGAAGGAGGCTTATAACAATATTTTTAATAAATATGTTTACACAGTAATCTTCTAAATCAATGAACGGATCATTATGAATTTCGGAATATATATTCTAGGCAACATGAGCACATTATTTTATTTTGCAAATGTTAACATTTAGAGGGTGCATATATATAAAATTTATTTTTTTATTTTTTTAAACTGATAATTATGAATTTCGGAATATATATTCTCGATAACTAGGGTGAGTAACATGCGCATATTATTTTTTTCGTAAACATTTAGGGGATGCGCCCACCCAAACTTGCACCCGCCCTCAAAAAACTTTTTAAATAAGTTAGGTACAAAAGATTTAATAGAGAAAAGAATTGCTCTACCTCAAATTTTAAGTTTTATTAAGTAATACATTTTTAAAATAATATGTATACGCTTAGTATGTATACTTATATTGATAAAATATAGAAATTTTTTATTTTTTAATTTTTTTTTTATTTTAACGTAGTTCACCCCAAACAAGGTAGGCCGCCACTGTAGACGTAAGGAGCTATTGAGAAAAAAGAAAAGGGAAAAGGTTGTGGGGGGGGGGGTCAACCTAAACTGGGATCTGCGCAGCGAGATGTCTGTTTACATTAATTTTAAATTTATGCATGTCAGTACTGTCGAGGAAACAGGGGGCAGGGAGGGAGTTCCAGAGGCCAGCAGCACGAGGAAAGAAGCTATTTGAGTAGAAAGCTCTCCGGCATCTGGGGACCTCCACAGTGAATGGATGGGATTTAGTTGATTGTCGAGTTGGTCTAGTGAATTCTATATTTATTTCTATATTGTGATGTCGCAATCATAAATGATGTTTTCTTTCTTTTGTTTCATTTTACTTCAGTCGAAGTTCTCAGAAATCGAGGGGCCCCTTTCCTAAGGCTAACACTTGATCTCTATATGAGATACATAGATATTCGAATATTCTATTAAAGTTCTCCTTTATTTCTCAAACGTTGAGTTTGTAAAGAAGTTAAGAACATTAATTTTCCTCTCCTCAATTGACCAGTTAACTATGTTGGAGTATATCTTTCTTGTTGTCTCTTGGTCTTACCGGATTCCAGGACAAGAATTCATCTAGTCTGGTGGAGTATCCAGCTAAGTGTTGTTACTTAAGGTAACATCACTAAAAGAAGGTGCACTATTCCTCATATTAGCCAGTGTATAGCTGTGCTGAGGGGATCTTATTTGGGCTGTGAATCCTGTTATTTTGAATATTTGGTCAGGGTTTACTTGTAGGGTGAAGTATCCTCATGTCAGGTTGTCCTGACAAACCCTTGTACAGAGAGACCGAAGACATTCAAGGATGGTGTCTAGTAGATAATTCAAACTCCCCAGTACGTATCCGTGTGAAGTGGTTTGGCCAAATGTTGGCCAATCAGATCGCAGGGCACATTGATATCATTAGTTCCCTAAAGGACTACTTCAGCCCCTTTAGAAATTTAGGACGATCGGCAGACGGTTCCCTGATATCAGCAAAGACGGATTGATTCATTTTCTCGTCTGCCTTCGTCACCGACATCCCATGATGCTATCTTCACTGAAGATATAGTCATCTACTAAGCGGCAGCAGACTTTTTACTTCTCCTATTTCAATAAACCTTTCATTGTTTCTTGTTATAAAGGAAGTGTTGTTTTTCTTTCGTGAAACGTTTTCGTTTTCGCCTATATTAATAAAATATAGAAATTGATATAAGCATTTCTATATCTTAGGCAACAGGGTGAGTAATGTGGGCAGATTACTTTCTTTTTTTTTGTAAACTTTACCATTTAGGGGAGTGCCACCAAAACCCTAATACCAAAGACAAGTAAAAACATAAAAAATTAAAACTAATGCTATATTTATTGCGTATACCCTTCATGGGACATGTATTTTACTGGTACATATATAATATATATATATGGGAAATGAAAAAGGAAAAACCAAGAGATATTTTTTATATATTCATCAACGTTTCGTCTTTATTGTAAGACTTCCTCAGGATGATAATTTTAAGAAAAATGTCATGCAAGTACATCGAAATATTGGGTTGACATGATAGGTTGATGAGAAAAAGTAGTAGCCGTGGCTACTAAGAGCACTGGACCAAGGTCCGGGCTGAGAGAAGTCAGTCAGTGGCAGAGAGTGAAATTATATATATATATATATATATATATATATATATATATATATATATATATATATATAAGTCAATAAATTATTAAGAGACAGAGAAAAACATTATTTGTTTATTTCAGGAGGATGAGGTGTTATTTGTTTTCCAAACTCTAAAAGTTCTAAAGAAACATTTCTAAAAAAAACAAATTCGTGCTTGTTTTTGTGTTGTTTTATTATTATATTTTTTTAAGGTTAGGCTTTAAAAGTAAAAACACAAAAAAAACATGTAGGTAGTGAGAAAAAATAAAGTAAAAAAATAAATAAATAAATGATTAAAAGGAAAAAATAAAGTAAAAAAAAAAAATAAATAAATGATTATAAAGAAAAAATAAAGTAAAAAAAAAAAATAAATGATCCAAAAGAAAAAATAAAGTAAAATTTTTTTTAAATAAATGATTCAAAAGAAAAAATAATCTTTCAGAAAACCGGACTGACTAGTGATTATTCTTTGGTCAGAAAACAAAACAAAACAAACAAACAAACAAGTCGGATTTAAAGAAAAAGAACAAAAGGCAAGAGACATTTCAAAGGTTTAGAAAGTAGCCGAGGAATTCTTAACGCACAAGCGATTCATATATTCACAGATCTTTAAATCGTTTATCGACAAACAATTCTTTCTGATAACACCTGCGCGCTGACGAAACCGGTAGATAATAGATGTTTATTGTAAATTGATAGCTTCAAAAAGATATGTTCTGATATCAGTTAAACCAGTAAAATTGAACAAAAGATAAACGAGTCCTTTCATGTATATACAAAATGACCCACACCTCAGGGTTAGGATTAAGGTTAGATATTTAGAAAACAATATTATTCACTAGCTAGCTTTGCCAGTTCGCTATAAATTCGCTGTTTGCAACTTGAAATACTTCCACCCCCACCCCACCCCACCCCCGTTTGAATAAAGGTAAATTAACATAAATATAGCCCACATTACCCACCTATATGCATTGCTGTCGTGTTCCAAAATTCATAATAGGTATCCCAAACCAAAATTTAAATGTAACCACATAGATCTTTGCAAAACAAAAACAATTATACCAATTTTATTTTGGTAGCACAATCAGCCACCGAATTTTGACCGTTCAAAGTTGGTTGGAAATGAGAACATTTGCCATCTTCTCTGCTATTTGTCCAAAAGCCAATTTTCAGTGTATAGGTTAAAATGCAGGTTTTGAGAAAGTAAAAAATCCTTACAAATAGTAGTTCATCTTGTAGCAAATTGTCTTTTTCTTTGCGTGTGATATAATAAAAAAAAAACAAGCCCCGCATGCGTGGTCCCCTTCTGTATGTGACTCGATGTGGCGAGTGTAAAATGCAATAAATTTGGGCAATTTGGGGCATTTTTGACCCCCATTGTAACCCCTGGAGGCGCAAACCAGAATTTTTCTGAGGTCAAGGATGCTCATTTTATATCCAGAACAATTGCCTCTACATTTTGGCCAAGTTTCAGAAAAATTGAATGGATGGATCAAACGTTATAGGAGAAAAGGGTCATTCTTTGCCATTTTGGAGGCTTTTGACCCCCTGGGGGCACGAACCAAATTTTTTCCAAGGTCAGCGATACTTATTTTCTATTAGGAACAATTGCCTCCGTATTTTTGGCCAAGTTTCAGAGAAATTGAATGGATGGATAAAAAGTTATGGGGAAATGTCATTTTTGCCATTTTGGGGCCTTTTGACCCCCTGAGGGGCTAACCAGATTTTTTTTTAAATCAGAGAATGTCACTTTCTAACCTGACAAAAGTTACAACTTCATGCAAAATTTCAGAGAAATTCAATGGATGGTTGCGGAGAAAAATCAGGACGGACAGACGGACGGAAATGCCTCAAAACATAGGTCTCCCGATTTTATAAATCGGGGTACCAATAATAATAGAGCAGCAAATAAGAAATAAGAATAATTGAGCAACAAATAATTGAGCAGCAAATAATTGAACAAATAATTGAGCAACAAATAATTGAACAACAAATAATTGAGCAAATAATTGAGCAGCAAATTGAACAAATAGTTGAACAAATAATTGAGCAACAAATAATTGAACAAATAATTGAGCAACAAATAATTGAACAGCAAATAATTGAACAGCAAATAATTGAACAAATAATTGAGCAACAAATAATTGAACAAATAATTGAGCAACAAATAATTGAGCAAATAATTGAGCAGCAAATTGAGCAGCAAATAAGAAATTGGATAAGCATAGATGAAATGCAGTTTGGTCTTATGCCTTGGCAAAAGTACCACTAGTGCTATATTTATCTGGAGACAAATGAAAGAGAGGTACCTTGGTAAGAAGAAGAATCTGTATTTTGCTTTTGTGGATTTGAAAAAAGCTTTTGACAAAGTGTCAAGAGATGTTGTCTGGTGTGCTTTGCGAAAATTAAGCGAAATAAAACGAATGATGGTGAAGGTTCAAGCAATGTACATAAATACTTAAAGTGGTATTAGAATTAGCAGCACAGGAAGCAGGGAGGGAGTTCCAAAGGCCGGTAGCTTGAGGAAAGAAGCTATTGGAATAGAAGGGTCTCCGGCATCTGGGGACCTCCACAGTGAATGGATGGGATTTAGCTGATTGTCGGGTTGGTCGAGTGTATTTACGTCGAGGGGAATCCGCAAATACAAAGGATACGAAAGCATAAAGAAATGAGACAGGGAATATTTTAAACTGAATAAAATTTTAACTTATTCGGGTTTATTTAAAGAGAAGAAATATAAAAATCTATCAACATAACAAGTATCAAATATCGAAAAATGTTTTGGCAGAAAAATAAAATATCGGCAGAAAAAATATTGACTACAAATGCAGCTCAGGAATAAAACTGATCCGCAAAAGTTCTGTGAATTACGTTATTTATATTTCTAAATTTTGATAATTTGGATATAGTTAAATTATAAAACTAGAAAAATTATCTAATATATAAAGAAAAGTCAGACATTAAAAGATTAGATCCCCTTATAACATTTTATGTGGATACATGAAATAATAATAATAATATATATATATATATATATATATATATATATATGTTTGAAAAAAGAGACAAACGGAAAACAGGTTAGAATGCAGGAGAAAAACAAAAACAAGAGATTTGACCGGTTTCATTCTTATTATCGAACGTCTTCAGAAAAAGTGAAGATTTGGAAACAATTTTATTTTTGTCTACCACAGCATTTCATTTCAATGACTTATCGCGTACTTTACCCCATATATATATATATATAAGTCAGTTTCATTTTATATTCCAATAACCATGTTTTTATTTTATTATTTTTATTTTTTCACATTTCCAAACAAACATAACATTTCTGTGAGATATATTTTTTACGGTCCATTTTATTTGTCTCACGACAAATAAGAGGACCGTAAAAAATATATCTCACAGAAATGTAATGTTTTTTGGAAATGTGAAAAAAATAAAAATAATAAAATAAAAACATAGTTATTGGAATATAAAATGAACCTGACTTATATATGCTCTGTTGTCACTAATTGACAATCATCGAGCTGAATCTTTTAAAGAGACTGCAAAATAAAAAGGCACTGATCGTATATGCTAATACATATATTGTCACTAATAATTATATATATATATATATATCTGTATATATATAATAAGGAGAGGTAGTTTGCTTGAAGCATTGTGTGTAATACGTATATAGAAAAGTATTAGAAAGAAATGGAAAAAATGACGGCGTTGAGAAGTAAGACAAAAACAAGTGACTTTGATTACATATTTTTTCTAAGACTTTTTTTTTAATAATTTTTTTTTTCTTTTTTTTTCTTTCTATATAGCAAATCTTACTTGATTAGGCAAGACTTCAACACTGATGTAATCTGTGTGACCGAGTTCCATAATATATTTCGAGGAAGACCTCTTTATCAAATGGTAGGTGTTTAAATTTCGAAAAACGTGTGAATGGCAATATTGCTTATAACGCAGTAAATATTAATATCCGCAGCAAATGTAAAAAACTAAAACTATAACTGATTTTGTTTTTTAAATGATTTCAATTACTTATTAAATTTTTTTTTTCTGAATATTTTTATTTTTTATTTTTATTTTTTATATTTGAACTCACCGATGAAGTGCTATTTTTTTTTCAATATTTATTTAATATATTTTTTTAGATATACTGTTGTTATTTTATTTTATTCAACAATATTTACTTCTCTACTTTTCTGAAAAAAGAAAGAAAAAATTTTGTAATTTATTTATTTAAAAAAAACAAACAATTCAAATTTATTTTACGATTAACGGCTAAATATGTTTTGATTTATACCACGCAGTAAATTTAGTGAACGAAACTAATTCTTCAATTCTTGTTCAGTTTATTTTTAAAATATTATCATTATATACTTAATCTGAAACTATTTAATGTTGTTATGATTCTAGTACAATGTTATTAAAATTCATAGTTTAATTCACTAACGATTTTTTAAAAAATTTTAATTGAGTTCAATTTTCTATTTTTTTAAAATTTATTTTTTATATATATATTTTTTTTTTAAATATATATATGTTTATATAATCTGAAAATTATATTCCATCGTCTTAAAAATGTGATGCTTAAATGATAAATATATTTTTTTAATTGAATAACACAAGTTTTAGAGGGGGTCTCACTATTAATTACCCCCCCACCCCTCCAAAAAAAAGTTTAACATTTTAATGTCTTTTACTAAAATGTTTTTTTTTTTTTTTCATTTCAGAAATTCTTAAATACCAAAGAGAAGATGCTTCCCTTTGAATTCTTGTTGCTGATGGTCAGCCTTCTGACCATATCCGTGTCGAGCATCCCTGTGTGCCAGTCGCACCATGCATGCCAAATTAGCAACAACACCCTCCGATGCAACAACCTGAACAACTCTAGTTCAGTGTTCCTAAAATACTGTCCGAATATGCTAATCGAAACCTTGGATCTTTCCGGAAACAATATCTCGAGGGTTGTGGTAAGCGCTCAGAACACGGACACTGCTCCGACGGAGGTCCGAGATGGAGAGAGTGACGGGCAGGAAATCAAGATCAATACTAAATTATTGGATACCCTGAAACGTATCGACTTATCTCACAACCAATTTCATTCCTTCCCATCGGAACTCTCTAATGGACGAGCATTGGTGTTCCTTGATCTCTCATTCAATAAGATTAACGGAATGAACGCGACTTTAAAAATGGAGACACTTACAGTGCTCAATCTACGGAACAACAAGCTCGTAAAATTAGAAAAGAACACATTTGAAGGTTATCCAAACCTTCGGACACTCGATCTGTCCGGGAATCAACTGACGACCCTAAAAGACTTAAAACTTAAAAATGCCAGAGTGTTAAACGTGTCGAACAATCGAATCTCCAAAGTTGAGGTGAACACGTTCAAAGAATGTGAGCAATTAGTCATCCTGGATTTTTCACGTAATTCCCAAACGCAGATAACACGATCGATGTTTGACGGCGTGCAATCGTCGCTCCGTCAGTTGGATTTGAGCAGTAACAGACTGACGAAGGTCCGTTCTGACGCCTTCAGCGAACTCGAGCAACTGCAGAGCCTTAACCTGAGTCGAAATACGGGTCTAAAAAACATCGACCACATCGTCTTCCCATTTCATCTGAAAACGCTGGAACTGAACGACAACTCATTGCGGGAGGTTGACGAGTGCTCGTTCCAACACCTTAAAGATATCGAACGTCTAAACCTGGGCGGCAATAATATATCGTGCAGCTGTCATATTTACTGGATATACAAGTCGTTCGAATCGGCGATGTATATAAATGAGAAATTCACCTGCAGAAACCTCACCGACAATACCGATGTGCCAATCAAATCGTTGCGCTTTGAATGTTTAACTCATAACTGCAGATCACACTCTACGGATAACGGTATCGCCTCATGGCTAAATCTCACACTAAGCGTAGTCGATAGATCCATTGAAATCAAATGGCGAAGCAGTTTCAAGACGTCTCGGTTTCTCTTACAGGTGACCGATTCTTCAAAATCAACAGTGTTGTTAAAATATATCGATTACGACCGCGAATACGAATTCGAATCCACCAGCTCGTTTGCATCGTATAATGTTTGCATATCAGCCGTGAACGAACACAAAGAGATTATCCACAAAGTCTGTGATACCATTTCCGTCTCGGACAAAAGTATCATCATCGGAATTTCGGCCGGCGTGCTTGCACTAATTCCGTGTGTCATCCTCCTCGTCTACATTGTGTGCAAGGACAAGGAATACACGATGGAGCTGCTTACGGAGGCCCCAGAAGACAAGCTGCTCATCGTCAACCCGACGACAGCCAACGCAAACGCAAACGAAATTAGTCAAGAGAAGCACAACGTAGCATTTGAACATGAAAACACGCAGGACGGACCGAAGGTTGTCCCACAAACAGATACTTCACCTTCGGAAGATCCACAGAATGCTAAAACACAGTTGTCCTCATCGACAAATTTGTGAAAAATATCGCAGTAGTAGATTAACATAAATGAAACAATCGTTAAAAGAAACAGGTGCAAAAAAAGGGGCCGAAACTACATTACTTAATAGAGAATATTCTTTTAGCGTGATATATTAAAAACACAAGAAACATTTTCTTCGTTTCTTAACATTTTACTAGCGTGATCATAATATCAAAATCGTAACTTTGACACCGGACGATATCAAAATCATAAATTTGACACCGGACGATATCAAAATCGTAACTTTGACACCGGACGATATCAAAATCGTAACTTTGACACTGGACGATATCAAAATCGTAACTTTGACACCGAACGATATCAAAATCGTAACTTTGACACCGGACGATATCAAAATCGTAACTTTGACACCATACGATATCAAAATCGTAACTTTGAAACCGGACGATATCAAAATCGTAACTTTGACACCGGACGATATAAAAATCGTAACTTTGACACCGGACGATATCAAAATCGTAACTTTGACACAGGACGATATCAAAATCGTAACTTTGACACACGACGATATCAAAATCGTAACTTTGACACAGGACGATATCAAAATCGTAACTTTGACACAGGACGATATCAAAATTGTATCTTTGACACAGGACGATATCAAAATCGTAACTTTGACACAGGACGATATCAAAATCGTAACTTTGACACAGGACGATATCAAAATAGTATCTTTGACACCGGACGATATCAAAATCGTAACTTTGACACCGTACGATATCAAAATCGTAACTTTGACACCGGACGACATCAAAATCGTAACTTTGACACAGGACGATATCAAAATCGTAACTATTACACCGGACGATATCAAAATCGTAACTTTGACACTGGACGATATCAAAATCGTAACTTTGACACAGGACGATATCAAAATTGTATCTTTGACACCGGACGATATCAAAATTGTAACTTTGACACAGGACGATATCAAAATTGTATCTTTGACACCGGACGATATCAAAATTGTAACTTTGACACAGGACGACATCAAAATCGTAACTTTGACACTGGACGATATCAAAATCGTAACTTTGACACCGGACGATATCAAAATCGTAACTTTGACACAAGACGATATCAAAATCGTAACTTTGACACCGGACGATATCAAAATCGTAACTTTGACACAAGACGATATCAAAATCGTAACTTTGACACAGGACGATATCAAAATCGTAACTTTGACACCGGACGATATCAAAATCGTAACTTTGACACAGGACGATATCAAAATTGTATCTTTGACACCGGACGATATCAAAATTGTAACTTTGACACAGGACGATATCAAAATTGTAACTATTACACCGATATCAAAATTATTACTATTTTACTTTTGATACCACAAAAAAAGTCTGATAAAAACATCACTGTATAAGAACATTATTTAGAAGTTTTATTAAACTCGCTCTTTTCTATCTAGAGCGAAGAGACAGGAAAGAGAGAGAGAGAGAGAAGAGGGAGACAGGAAAGAGGAAAGAAAGAGAGCGAAGAGTCGTGACAGGAGAAAGAGAATAAATTATCGATTTTAAAATGTGCTTTTATTAAAAAAAATTTTACTAATAAAAATTAAATTTATTTTCATCCTATTCTCAAATCTCATTATAACCACCCGGCATATTTCTGCACTGTTAATAGTATCATATAAATTTATCTCACTCTTCATGTATATATAAATATATATATAAATATATATATATATATATAGTATAAATTTTTATTTATACAAAACATTATTGGTTACATATGTGCATACATGTTTCTGTTGTACTCTTCACAGAGAGACAACCTCTTCAGACCAAAGAAGACAAGGAAGTGAGATGAATTAGGAAAACTTTCGCATTAAGTAAATCTTGTTTGGAGTTGTGATATGTTTATAATTTTCACCGGTCAAGCTCAGTATCAGATTACATTCTTTACTTGTTAACTCTTTCAATTAGTTTCTAATTAGAAACTAATTGAAAGAGTTGACAAGTAAAGAATGTAACCCGATACTAAATTATAAAAAATAGCTCATCCCCCAAAAAGATTTATTTAAAGGGGAAGTTTTCCAAATTCATCTCACTTCTCTGTTTTCTTTGGCCTGAAGAGGTTGACTCTCTTTGAAGAGTACAACCGAAACATGTATGCACATATGTAACCAATAATGTTTGTATGAATAAAAATTTATACTAAAGAACAGCTCTACTTGTTATTGAGCACTTTTTATAAACACTGGAGTTTCAACGGATTTACATCTACAGAAACTAATACAATACATGTACAATATATATATATATATATATATATATATATATATATATATGTGTCACATTCATTTTATATTCCAATAAACATGTTTTTATTTTATTATTTTTATTCTTATTTTTTCACATTTCCAAAAAACATAACATTTCTGTGAGATGTATTTTTTTACAGTCCGATTGACAATCATCGAGCTGAATCTTTTAAAGAGACTGCAAAATAAAAAGGCACTGATAGTATATGCTAATACATTTATCGTCACTAATAATTATATTTATATATATATATATATATATATTATATATATATAAACATATATATCTTATATTTGCATTCCATAGACTATGGTGAATTAATCCAAAACCATAATTTTCATGTCTTTTAACAACTTCTTTATTTCTGTACTTCGATGAGTTTTTTTTTTTTTACATCTCCCATTTTACACACAAACAAAAGCATAACAAAAGCACTGGAGGGGAAATACGGTGAAAATCCAAGTTGATTTCTGATAAAAATTCGTCAAATTGAAGTATATAAAAACAAAACAATCTTAGTGTTGGTTGTTAATATTTGTCTTAGTTCGGTTGATTTTATGCTTTTTTTATGTGTGGTAATGTGTCGCTGGATGGCACTAGTATCATTTAAGTGATGTGTAAGGTGTCGGGAGAGGGTTGTAGTTGTATGGCCAATATAAGTACTGTGTTTGTCTGTTTGGTGCCATAATCCACCAATTGACACGGAAAACCGACGAATCACTCGCCGCGTCGAGAAATTAACCAGAAAGATAGCAAAGAAAGAAAACTCTGTGGTCTTCAATGACACATGTATAATATATATATACATATACATATATATATATATACATATATATATATATATATACATATATATACATATATATACATATATATACATATATATACATATATATATATATATATACATATATATACATATATATATACATATATATACATACACATATACATATATATACATATATATACATACACATATACATATATATACATACACATATATATACATACACATATATATACATACACATACACATATATATACATACACATATACATATATATACATACACATATATACATACACATATACATATATATACATACACATATATATACATACATATATATATATACATACATATATATATATACATACATATATATATACATACATATATATACATACACATATATATACATACACATATACATATATATACATACACATATATACATACACATATATACATACACATATATACATACACATATATACATACACATATACATATATATATACATACACATATACATACATACATATATATACACATACATACATACATACATACATACATATATATACACATATACATACATACATACACATATATACATATATATATACATACACATATATACATATATATATACATACACATATATATACATACACACATATATATATATATATATATACACATATAATGTGTTTGTGTAAACATGCAAAACACTGCAGGCTAACAATAATATAACCCCAACCATAACCCTAACAATAATACAACCCCAACCCTAACCCCAACAATAATATGGCTTTACAAAGTTACAACCACTGTAAATATATTTTCTTTTCTTACTCTGTGTACCTAAAACTAGACAAAACTTCCATGAACAAAGTTTCTTTCCAAGAACTTCCTATCTGTGGAACACAATACCACGGGGCTGCTTCCCAGCTGACTACAACATGTCCAATTCTTGTTGAGCCGTCCTCTTAACTAATCTTATTCTGCTGCCCATTTCACTCATCATCTCAAATTCTGTCCAGGCGTTGTCTTATCATTGTCTCATCGTCCAACTGACAAACGCATCAACCCTTATCCTCGAGTGGCTTTTGGGTCTTGATAAGCGGTGACACATTAGTATTAAAATTAAGAAGGTAAACACGTCGTCTCCAAACCCATGTAATTTTATCAGAAATACGATATTCAGTAGTTCAAAAATTGTTTTTTTTATTTTAAGATTATGACATATTGAACATATTAGCGTTAAAATCAATTTAGTATAACGTATGAAATAGGAAAAAAAATTATCCTTTTAATTAGCTTACACGCAGTTCTCTTTGACAAAATGTTAATGGCCGTTCTCTAAGCTAGTTGATTTAAAAAGTTGGAATACAACAAAGTAAAACAAAGCGAAAAGAAGTAAAGTCTTTTAATGAGTTATATAAAAATATTTGGTGCTGTTAGAGATGACACGCCTGATTTCCATGACTTTGTGTCGACAACGATCGGGTATGTCGCGGAAGCGCCTGAGCGCTGACAGAATATCAACTTTTCTTTCTTTTATTTTATGAAAACATTGACAAAATTTTACCCCCCCCCTGAAAAAAAAACCCCCATTATTTTCACAAAAAAAGAATTAAAAAATCTATGTATTTTTTCTTTGAATTTATTCGTCTTATATTAGCATCTGCCAGTTAGAGCTTGGCAGTTTGAATGTAGGGCTTGGCTATCGCTAAGAACGGGAGCCCTAACCCTAATCCATTTTTCTTTCTTTCTTTGTTTTATGTAAGCAAGAAAAAAAAGAAGAAAAACAACGAAATAAATGAAAAAGAAAACATTGACAAAATCCGCCCCTCCCCAAAAAAATTTTCTTTCTACACATTTGATTGAAAATGGTTCAGTTTTTATCTTTTTATCTATGTATTTTTTCTTTGAATCTGTTCGTCTTATATTATCGTCTGCACGTCTTCCATTAACGCTTGGCGTTTTCGTCTCAGCAATTCTTGGGCGCGTCATCTATAACAGCACCAAATATTTTATTTAAAACAATTAAAGTATATAAGTTTTTAAAGATAAATATATAAAAATATTTTATTTAAAGCCATTAAAATATTTAAGTCTTTAAAGATAAATATATAAAAATATTTTATTTAAAACAATTAAAATATTTATGTCTTTAAAGATAAATATATAAAAATATTTTATTTAAAACAATTTAAATATTTAATCTTTAAAGATAAAATATATAAAAATATTTTATTTAAAGCCATTCAAATATTTAATCTTTAAAGATAAAATATATAAAAATATTTTATTTAAAGCCATTAAAATATTTAAGTCTTTAAAGATAGATATATAAAAATATTTTATTTAAAGCCATTAAAATATTTAAGTCTTTAAAGATAAATATATAAAAATATTTTATTTAAAGCCATTAAAATATTTAAGTCTTTAAAGATAGATATATAAAAATATTTTATTTAAAGCCATTAAAATATTTAAGTCTTTAAAGATAAATATATAAAAATATTTTATTTAAAGCCATTAAAATATTTAAGTCTTTAAAGATAAATATATAAAAATATTTGTGTCACAACATAATTCTTTTGTTCACGCAACATATAAAAAAATGTTTTCACTTTGTCTTAACCTTTCTACATTTCAACTTTAAGGGATAAGAACCAGAGTGTCTGGGTTGCATCCATTTTCCTGAAGATGTTATATGCTTCAATCGTTTTATATATATATATATATATATATATATATATATATATATATATATATATATATATATATATATATATATATATATATGAAGATAAATGAAAGGATAAAATAATCCGACGGAATGAATTACAAAGAAAGAGCAGAAGACTTAAAACTCAACGTTTCACCCAACTTTCGCGTAGGCTTTTTTTTCTAGAGCGAAAAAATGCTAAAGTGGCAAAGAAAGAACGTTCTTTGTCACGTATAAACTATCTCCCTTTTCTCATAATATTTCTCAGTACTAGGACTTATACTTAAGTGTTTGGGACATGAAATCAAGTGCCGGCCATTTGGTTACAATTAAAAAATCCAACCCCTATGTTACATTTACTTGATGGTAGTGTACTTTCGAATAAGAACTTTTAACTTGCTTTCAGTTAGAAAATAGAAATTACAGGCGGGTTGTGTGCATCATTCCAGGGCAAGATATTAAGAGGTCAAACTTATTAAAATGTGCAGATATTTTGCACTTTTTTTTTTTAGACTGGTGCGCAAAGATTCACACAATCTTTTTAAGAGTTTATTTATATACACATATATATATATATATATATATATATATATATTTATATTTATAGCCATTCTTCTACTTGTAATAGCAGTAAAAAAAAATGACAGATTAATAATTAATTTATACTTGTAATAAAGTAGAAAAATACCTGTCCCAAGATAGGTAAAATTAATTCCTCTTACAAAACAGTTTTGCACCACTTTTATGTCCCCTTAAGATTAAATCATAATACAATGATACTAAACCTTATTCAAATTTTTACCAAAATCTATTACAGGATCATTTTACGAAGATTCAATCAAGATATACTGATACTAAACCTTATGTCTAGAATCCTTATTCTAATTTTGATCAAAGTGCATTACATGATTTTAATTCTAGAAAATGTCTAAAATTTCAGGTTTAACCTTAAGGAGTCTTTACAAGAAATTGAAATTCAGAGAATCTTGCTTAATTAATGTCTGAAATATTTGAATTTTGACATGGGAGGTTGGGCCCGTATTATGCCCCCGAACCCCCTTTAAAATACTCGAAGGAAACTGAAATTCGGAATATTTATTCATTGATGTCTAATACTTATTGTTAAAATTTCACAAAATCAGAGGTATCCAAATTTCCACGAAATGCTTCCACCCTCATTTTAGCTCCTTTTCATGAAACGAAATTAAACTAAATATAGCCCACATTCGTACCCCTTACGCCTACCAACATTTATAATATTCAGCTAATTAGTTTAGGAGTGAATCCTGTACATACAAATATATAAACATATACACATGTTAACTTTATATAGATAGACATGAAAAAAAACTAAAGAAAAAAAAACTATGTGTATTTACCCGGTGTTGTTCAGGTGGATGATTTCTGAGAAAAATAATTTAAAATCTAGTAATTATTATTATTATTTGTTTGTTATGTCTCCTTGGGCATCTCCCCTTTAACTATCTTCTCAATTCAACTGTTAAAATAAAAAAAAAAATTTTTTAAATAAACTCTTAGTACAGTATCGATATTCAGATCAAATTCTGTTAAATATTTCATTTGACAACTCCCATAATTGCCCTCTCAATTTCTCCCTCCTACCATTTCTCTGAATTCATCCAACCTCATCTTAAACTGATCCACGCTATTGCTGTTCTTAATCTGATCTGGCAACTTATTCCAAAAACATATTACTCTGTGAGCAAAAAAAAACATAACTGGTTAACAGATCTAGTTTTTGAAAACTGCCTTGACAATAACCTTCCAGATCGAGGAAAAATATAAAAAAAATGCCCACCATAGTTAGAAATGTCATTAATTATCTTGAAAGTCTCAATCATATCACCTCTCATTCTTCTCTCCAGCAAAGTAGTCAATCCCAATTTGTCCAATCTCTTCCTGTAACTGCACTCCTTTACTTTACTTATTAGTTTTGTCACCATTCTTTATACGCCTTCCAGTTTCAATATTACATTCCAATTTCCATGTCTAGCCGCTGGAGCCTAGGCCTGGGTGCAGTATTCTATATGAGGTCTTATTAGAGCTTTAAATATCCTTAACACAACATTTAATGTTGAAAATCTATTTATAAATATAATTTTTAAGAATTTGTTTTATTTCCCATATTTAAGATTTCAATAATCATTCGATTATTTAAAAATTAGAAATCCAGTGGAAGACAATCTCTTCTCTACAATCCCTTTCTCACAGAAGAGACGTTGCTAGTCTTTCTCTGCTCTATCGTTATGTCAATGGAAGGTGCTCGACTGAGCTCCAATCTCGGGTTCCTCCTTGTAAAACATTCACAGCAAGAATTCGTCTAGCTACCACAACTGCAACGCCAGGTGGAATTTCCATGAACAAAGTTTCTTTCCAAGACTTCCCATCTGTACAACTTGAACTGAACCCTTTATCTAATAACGGATATAAGTGCTAAGTAATAATCAGTTCTAAGTGACAGTCTTCTGGAGGTTGAAGGTTCAATCCTCAGTACAGGCGATACTAAGAAAATGGTTAAGAATTATTTAAGACTTCTATCTGTTCATAGCTGACAGATCAAAAATAATTTAAACCCACGGATTAAATAAAGGATTCAGTTCAAAATTCCATACCATCAAAGTCTCCTGTTCTGCACACATTTCCATACTGTCCAGATTTAATCTTCCTCTGAGGTCATCAGATCTAAAATTGTCTTTAAGACTCACATTACACATCCATCGTATCATTCTCATCTCATTTCTCTCCATGCAACGCATGTCTTCAGCCCTCACTGGCCAGGTTTCATTTTCATACATCAGTACACTGCGTACACATGCCTGATAGACTCTTCCCTTGGTCGACAGTAGCAATGCTCTGCTGGTTAGTAATAGCAGAGGTTCCCTGAACTTACTCCATCCACTCATAATTCTAGCTATCACACTAGCACCTGCTCCACCCTGTGCTCCAATGGTATCACCAAAGTAACAAAACTTCTCGACAATCTCAATAGCTTCATCATCCAGATATACTTTCTCCACATCTGAGTTCTCATCCGTCTCCATTGTCTTACACTTCTTGCACACAAATTGGTTATCCTCTCTCAATTTATCGGTAATTTCTACTGCACTTCTTGTGTAGCCAATGCTTACAAGTACCACAAAAGACTGAATTGCATCTGACTCCCTTTCCACAAACTCAGCAGGAGAACTTTCCTCTTTTGGGGAGCTTTCCAACACTACACTCACTGACCATCACTTTGGTCTTGGTAACATTTACTCTCAAACCTTTACTTTCCATAGCATTACCCCAAGTCTTTAACTTAACAAGTAGGTCATCCATTGTTTCACAGACAAGTACTAAATCATCAGCATCCAACATCTCATCTGAACAACCCAGACAAAACTCCCTGGACGATCCTTCTAATACACAAGTTAAAAGCAACGGATTCACTACAGAACTCCGATGTTCTCCTACTTTAACATTAAACATAGGAAATGGGATTGCTGGAACAGTTTTCATTGGCTGAGGCTAAGAATCAATATCACATATAGTCCCTATTTAATTGCCTCCCCACGAGGACAGTAAAACACAAGTTCGTTTTTATGTGTGGAAAATCCAGCTGCCCCAAAAGGAGCACTCTGGATTGGGACAAAAATAAAAATAAAAAATTCCATAGTCTGTTTTTCATGTGATGCATAACATGAGATCGCATTTGAAGAGGAAGGAGTTTTCTTTTGTGAAATGCCTGGGTTGCTGGTGGCGCAAGTCTTATAGTTTGAAAACTTGCAATGAAACAAGTTCATCACCGATTACCGACCTCGGAGTATTTACAAGATGTGTTTTACGATTGATACTAATAAAATGACAACGCTTTGCTTTGGAATAATAAAAATACTAGAACAACTATAAAAAAGAAATTAGATAAATAAAATTCCTCTCTTAAAAATAAATATTTTCAACTGCCATCACATCAGTTTGAAGCTAGACCATGACCGATAATTTGACCAAATTTATTGACGATTGGTCAAGCGATGTAGACGCTAGGCTGTGCACAGACATAGTGACAAACCGGCGGAGAGAATTTAAATGCCTGCTAGACACTGTCCTCGAGTGTTTAAGGTTTCTCTGTACAGGGGTTTGTCAGGACAACCTGGCATGAAGATACTTCCCTCTACAAGTAAACCCTGACCAAATATTCAAAATAACATAGTAAAGAATTTAAGAACATTAATTTTCCTCTCCCCAATTGACCACTTAACTCTGTCACAATATATCTTTATTGTGCTCTCTTCATCTTACCGGATTCCAGGACAAGAATTCATCTAGTCTGGTGGAGTATCCAGCTTAGTGCTGTTACTAGAGACAACATGACTTGTAGAAGGTGCACCATTTCTCATATAAGCTAGTGTGGAGTAGTCATACAGAGGGGATCTTATTTGGGCTTCGAATCCTATGTTATTTTGAATATTTGGTCAGGGTTTATTAACCCTAACCCGTTTTGATGGTAATATAGGAGGGATAAATGAAAAAAAACTTTTGCATTCATGTATTTATATACTAGCAAAACCTACCCACCCTCCAGGCAGCAATTAATTGGGGGGGGGGGGTATAGTTAACTAATATATTTGTAACACTAACCCTAAGTCCGACTGGCACGTAATCGCTTAAAAAAGTGGACCTCTCCCCCCGAAAAAAAATAACGCACAGAATAACGTACAATTTACGTTAAATATATATGAAACTGATCCACCACTCTTAATTCTAAAATATGTTTTTTTTCCACGGTATTCACACATAATCACCTAAAAAAGATAAATATATTTATTGGCGTTGGAAGGGTTGCGGAGTCTGTTAATCTGCAAATTTACCCATATTTTATTTTTTAAATCTTATATCTTTTAACTATACGTCCCTTTTTTATTTTTATTTTAAGCAATTGAGTTTAGTGTTGTTATTTTTTGGCGTGAAAATTAAATAAATAGTTTCTTTAAAATTATCTAAATAATTAAATATCTGATTTTTAATGTATAAATAAAAAAATATTAAAAGTTTTGGTATTATTGTATATTAACACCCTCAGCTACCCCCCCCCCCCCCAAAAATATGATTCTACTTTTTTAAGCGATTACGTGTGGATACACAGAAAATCCTGGCGGCAGTAGAAAACAACAAAAAAAATATTTTAGAATGTAGAGATGGGCATTAGTTTCGCATCTAAATTAAACTTAAAATGATCCTCTATATCCGGGCTATTCTAGGGTTTTATGGCAATTACCCATTTTTTTTTTTTTTTGCTATTGGAGATAAATTCTGTGTGTCATTGGGGTGGGAGGGAGTGGGGTCCACTTTTTTCGGCGATTATGTGTGGTTTTACAACCATGCTAGTCGGATTTAGGGTTAGTGTTAAAAATATATTAGTTAGCTGTCCTAATAAGTTAGAATTACGCTAAAAAGTAGAATCGCATTGTTTAAACTTAGCTGAGGGTGTTAATCTACAAATTTATCAAAGTTTGTTGTTAAAATTATGGAAGTCTCTGAGTAAAAACATTGTTTTAACTAAACCCATCCCCAATTAATTGGTGTTTTGATGTAAATAGTTTTGATAAATGGAAAAAAACTTTCGTATTTATTCATTTAGAAGATAGAAAAAAATAAGTTTTAAAAAAATATGAATATATTTTTTTTATTATCTAAAAAGCTGAGAAGGGTGAGGGAGTTTTTTTTCTTTATTAGAGCAAATATAATTATATTCAATAGTCGTTGTCGTCGGAAACAACAACAAATTTAGTTTAAAAGTATATATCTAAAGAAAAACTTTGTTAGTTATTGTGTTCAATGCAGAGTGTAATTTTTTTAAATAAATTATTCCAGGTCATCTAAGTTGTTGGTTCGTGTAAGCACACGCATGCTTAAAATGTGACCGGAAGGTATTCGAATTTCAAAACAATCATTTTGAACGGTCTAACGTTTTTCATAAAATCGTTGGAATTAATACTATAATAATAATAAGATTAATATTAAAAAAACTTTTGAATATATATAAGGAAACTGTAAAATGAAAACAGAAAGGAATTGTTCAGAATATTAATTTATTAGAAGGTGTTTTTAAAATTATTATGCTAATGAAGCATCAGGATGAATGTATTTACGCAATGTTCTGTTGACTATATATAATGTATTTGAAAATACTTAGATGTATAATTGATTTAAATAAACATAAGTTGTTTTGATATAAACAGGATAAATAGAAAAATATTTTGCATTTATATATATATATATATGTCGGAAAGATTAAAAATAAACATTCACCTCAAAGCTCAATGCAATGCTCCGACTATGTTGTTGAGTGCTGTCGCATGTTTAGATGTCTATGCTCGCGCTTTCAGTGTAAACATCACTTAATTTAACCGTTATTACGTGACAATCTCTCATAGCCTAATGGGACTAGGTGAGCGCCTTCAGATTCAAGGTGTCTCTATGAACCGGGTTTGTGCCCTATGACCGTCTGAGATTGTTATTTCCCTGCGCTGATGAGAGCCATAAGCTCGAAAAGATCTCGTATGTAAGTAAAATATTAAAAATAATTTAATATTATGTACCTATAAACAAAAGTAAAAGTTTGTTTATTTTATAAGAAAAAAAAAAAAAAGAGTAAAAATATATCTCTGATGATGGAGGATTCCTCCGAAATTAATTGGAAAAAAAGAAAAAAGAAATAAATTTGTCACGCATTGTAAAAAGGGCTTTTATCGTCATTTATATATATATATATATATGATTATTTTTTTATTTACAGACATGTACAAAATCTGCGACACTGGCATGTCGATGTTATCAATCAACAGCTGTTATAAACTGAGATCTCATCAGGCAGAGTTAAAATCCGATCTTAACCATAGATCATATTTGGAAAGAACCTTCTTTCCAAATATGATCTACGGTTAAGATTCTACATCCCTGTTTTGTGCATCCACAAAAGAACATCACTGACGATTGCATCTTTAACTCCCCAGCAGTGGCTAGCAAATTTGGTTCTTCTCCCTCTGATCAGGACTGAGATCGAGAAAGGTGTCCGTAAGGTCGATCTCTCGTGAGATGCTGCCTCCAGGAAATGTTAAGAGCAGCTCTTAGCATTCTGGTGTACACACCATCAATTTTCTTCTCCAAACTTTTAGTGAAAGTTGAGGTGCTACTTTCATTTTTTTAGTGAAAGTTGAGGTGCTACTTTCATTTTTTTGGTGAAAGTTGAGGTGCTAGTTCTTCCATATAGAAGAACTGATGTAACAATGGCTTCAAAGAAGTCGCGTTTCATCTTGGTAGGACGATTCGACTTCCACATCGCTTTCATCTTGTCCAGCCAACGCTTTGCTGACTCGCTCATTTAGCTCACTCTGTGGAATTTTGCTTTGCAACTTTACTGCCAAGATAGATAAACTCATCAATATTTTTGAGACAAGTCCCATTTAAGAGGGAAGAAATATTTCCATGTTGGTTCAAAAGAATGGCTTTCTTTTGCTTTTGTTGACAAAAGGCGCAATGCAATTGGCCATTTCTTTGAGAAGGTGGGTTAGAGTTAAGGTTAGGGTTAAGGGTAAGGGTTTAGAGTTAGGGATAGGGGTAGGGGTTAGGATTAGGGGTTAGGATTAAGGGTTAAAAGTTGCTGTTAGGGTTAAGGTTAACAGTTAGGGGTTAGGATTAAGGGTTGAGGTTAGGGTTAAGGATAAGGGTTTAGGGGTAGGGGTTAGGATTAGGGTTAGGGTTAAGGGTTAAAAGTTGCTGTTAGGGTTAAGGGTTAGAGTTAAGGTTAAGGGTTAGGGTCAGGGCTTTACGCGCTCCACTACTTTTGGAGCTGCTCCTGCTCCAACGCCCAAAATTGGAGCTTGCTCCTCTCACGCTCCCCTTTTTCAAAAAGGAGCCGCTCCTGCTCCAACTCCTATAAAAAAGGAACGACTCTTTTTCAGCGCTCCATAATGAAAATGTACCTTCTTTCATAAACGTTCTATTCTGCCAATGAATGGTCGAAGGATAGGGGTGGGCGTCAAAGAATCTCGTCAATATGGGTTGGGATGTCACTTTAAATGTAAGACCGTAAGATAATATTTGACAAAATCTCGCTAATATTTTGAGAGTTATAGGAGAACATGTCGGACGAAGTATAGGATTATACGTAAATTTTCGTTTCCTGAGGTATAAAACAAAAATAGAAAAATCCCTATAGTATTTTAAAACAATTTTAATTTTTATTACATTAACAACCTATTTTTTCAGGAAAGGAAAATTTGACCCGATATTTTTCTATTTATTTTGGAAGGGAATTTAGATTTGTTTTAAGTAAATAAAGTTTTACTTTTAAACATTATTAGTGATTATTTTCTTTTTAAAGAAAACATTTCTCTGGAAGAGGAGAGACAGCCAGGGCAACATTACTCATCGTGTTGTTGTTTAATATTTGTTTGTTTTACGAACGTAACTATATTATATAATGTATATTATTATTTATAACAGAGAAACGCGCAAGTACTTTCAAACAAATTGATTTATCCATTTTTTTTCTATAGTACAATTTGGGACAAAAAAAACAAAAAACAATGACGTTTATTTTTTAAAGATTGAAAAAAAAATGTTCATAAGTTGCCCCAAAAGTATCAATAAACAATTCAGAGATCCATTTAATGTCTTAAAATTTCATACAAAATATCTGGCCTAGACCTTGGGAGTTGAAAAAATATCGGGTAAAATTTTCCTTCCAGGTTTTAATCGCTGGCGGCCATGTTGGTTTTTATTGTTTTTTTTCCTTGGACTAAATATATTTTTTCCTTGGACTAAAGATATTTTTACTGCTTTAACATTTTATTACACACAAAAAAGAACTTTGAACATTCTATTTACAAAAGCAAGTTTTAACGGAATTTAACAAATTTAAAAGCAAACATGAAAAGGTTAAAACATACAAGTCGTGAATTTAAGAATAACAAAAAATGTCGCCGAAAAGACGACAGGTAAAAATGTGTCATAAAAGTTCAATTTGATATATGCTAAAAAATAAATTAGAATTTTTTGTCAAGACAAAATGTACCATTTCACCCCAAAAATCGATTTTATCGAACATTTGGGTGAATAGCGAGCGAAATGGGCGAGAAAATCCAACGGGCCCTATAGTATAATTGAACCTAAAATTCTTTATTTTAAAACACTAAATAAAAGAAAAATTGGCTTATTTATTCAATCACAATAAATATCCTTTTCATGAATACAAAAAAGTTAAAATCTGTAAGAAAATAACTTCAAACACATCTATAGACTCACTGGCGACATTTGTTGCCCAAATTGTCGACTGCCTTAATAAAAGTGTCCCATCAAAAATGTAACATGTCAATGTAAAAATGTTCTGTTTTCAAGACATCTATAGACACATTGGCATTTAAAGACATTTGGTGCCAAATTGTCTGTCTTCCCATCAAAAATTTAACACATAGATGTAAAACTTTGAGAACTTCAAATGTTCTCCTTCTTTCTCTCTGTCTCTCCCTGTCTCTCCCTCCCTCTCCCTATCTCATATACCAGATATAATTTTTAAAAAATAACTCAGAGTAAACTCTGAGACTTTCTTTTCTTTTCCTTTTTATTACTGAATAAAAAACTAATGTTTAAAAGAAAAAAAAAATCAAATAATTTTGGAGCGCTGCATAAACCCACCGCTCTTTAGTCCCAAATGGAGTTGCTCCTGCTCCACTCCCGCTGAATATAAAATGAGCCCTCTTCTCCTTCGCTCCAGCAAAAAGGAGCGTGCTCCTGGAGCGCGCTCCTTTTTGGAGGGCTCCGTAACGCCTTGGTTAGGGTTAACGGTTAGAGGTAGGATTAGGGTTAAGGGTTAGGGTTAGAGATTGGGGTTAGGGATAGGGGTTAAGATTAGGGCTAAGGGTTAGGATTAAGGGTTAGGATTAAGGGTTAGGGTTAACGGTTAGGGTTAGGGTTAAAGGTTAGAGATAGGGGTTAGGATT
>OY744545.1:1101614-1226614 GCA_963556195.1 Sepiola atlantica
CAGAACGTTTTAATAAAAAAAAATCAGAGTAGAAGTAACACGGTAAATGCCGTTTTGTTTACATTTGAAATAATGCGCCCGTCTTCCGTCCATAATGAATAATCAGAGCGAGGTAACCGATTCAATGGAGTAACGCTGGCTGTTCAATCAGTTTCGCAGTAGATAGATTAACTGCGTAACTCATTTCATATATATATATATATATATATAAATAATAAAAGAAATAATTATAAGTTATAAGTAAGATTATTAGCAAGCAAAATAGCGTAAATACAGGGTGGGCAAAAATAAGGGTCCTATTTTTAAAAATTCATAACTTTTTTATTTATTGATTTTTTTTTTTTTTTTTTTAGAATAAGTAAAGGACCCCTTCCGAAGCAAGCATGAGCCGTATTAGCCCTAAGGAACGTACCCTCATTTAGAAAACATTATTTTTGCTTAAAAAACTCAAAACAGTGTAAAAAAACAATAGTTTAGTTTTTGTAAGTTTTAAGAAGTGTTTTTCGGCTAAAATTTGTTTTGTTTATTTGAAAAAATCTCGGAAGGGTCAGTCTACACACACATAAAGTTTGGTGAGTTTAACTTTTATTTTGTGGAAGTTATTCAAATTCAAGTTATTCAAATTTAAAGATAGGACCCTTATTTTGGCCCACCCTGTACATGTGGAAATCTGAAGAAAACAATCATGAGTGTATATTTGCGAATACTAATTTATTATAAATTTAAAAGCAATTAATTATATAAATTGAGAAATGCGTATAGTGTTTACGGCAGTTTTTGTAGTAGTATATAAAGAAGCTGGCAGACTAAGTAAATAGTAATATTACTCTGATGGAGTTTCGGCTTCAGACAGACAGACAGATACATAATCTCCATTATTAATATATATATTATATATATATATATATGTATATTATATATATATATATTATATATATATATATATTATATACATTATATATATTATATATATACATTATATATATTATATATATACATTATATATATATTATATATATATATATTATATATATACATTATATATATATTATATATATATATATTATATATATACATTATATATATATTATATATTATATATATTATACGAATAGATGAAAGGATAAAATAATCCGACGGTATGAAATTAAAATGGAATAAGCGGAAGACCTAAAAAGCTCAACGTTCTGCCCAAATGTTATATGGGCTTTGTCAAGAGCGAACGAAAAAAATGCAAAAAATGACAGAAGACGAGAAAGTCTATAAATTATGAGAAATATATATAGTGGTAGGGTTTATGTAGAGAGGGAAGATATGTAAATATGCATAGAGTCAAAGATAAATACATAGCAAAAAAAAAACAAACAAAAAAAATTATTAGTAACGGGAAAGAAAAGAAAAGAATAAAGAGTAGAAAGGTCCAAACGACATCAGATCAGCAAACATCCTCATTTACAAAGTAATTCCTTTCAGTTGTAAATTGTTAATAAATTATTTATTATTGTTGACTTACATAGAATCGTTTTCATCCATTTTATTTCTTCAAATTTTTGTTTTACCACTCACAAACAACTCCATAACAATTTAACATCTAGAAAAAAACTTGCATCATCTCATTTTGTCAAGTTTGACTTAAGGCCGCACGAACAATGTAACTCAGACACTCTTTGTGACACATCCAGATGTGCTTATCATTGAGCTAGCCTTGCATCCACTAATCTCTCCCTCTTAGACAAGGTCAAAAACGAGTCGCTAACTTAATAGGTCCCTCACTATCCACCAAGCTCCAGCCTCTGTCCCATCGCCGCAATGTTGAATCCTTGCGCTTGTTCTAGAAATACTTCAATGGATTGTGCTCTGATCAACTAGCTGCTCTAGTGCTCCTTCTACGTAAATACACTAAACCAACTCGACCATCAGCTAAATCCTATGCATTCACTGTTGAGGTCCTCAGATGCCGGAGAGCCTTCTACTTCAGTAGCTTCTTTCCTTGTGCTGCCGACCTCTGGAACTCCCTCCCTGCTCCCCCAACTGTAACGACATGCAAAGGTTTAAAATTAATGTAAACAGACATCTGGCTGCACAGCTCCCACTTTAGGATGACACCCAAAACCTACTCCCTAATTCTCAGTAGCCCCTTACGTCTACAGTGGCGGCCTGCCCTTTTTGGGGTGAAATATGTCAAAAAAAAAAAATAATAAAATAAAGCATATTTTTTTTTTTTTTAAATTGAATAACAAAATTTTTTTAGAATGAATGTGTTTTATACATTCAGCAAATGAAGAATTCTTAAAGAATGACTTACCAAAATCTCGGCACTGCATCCCATCTCCATAGAAATTATCAGCATTTTTGATAAGGCAGGATCCAAAGGAAACTCTACCATTTGTCGGCCGAGTGGCGTCAACATTCCAGTGTTGTCCAAAGCGCCAAGAATCCAAAGTTGGTACATGGAATTCAATATGTTATCCTGTGGGGGTGCGGACAAATAAAAGATACACAAATTAATCGCAAATCATCCTTCTATTAGTTTATTTCAGAAAATATTCGTCGATTCTTGGTACAAATAACATCTTGTATAAAACACTGCAAAAATAGCAACCTGAATGCGCATCAGATTTCCGTGACTTCGCGTCTGTAACGATCGGGAAGGTCTAGGAAGCGCCCAAGTTCTAATAAAGTATCAACCAATCAGGTTGCAGCATTTATTCGTCAAGCAGGCTATAGCAAGCAGCCGACAATACTTGGAAGAAAACAATAATCGCGTTCTATTGCAACAACAATGAATTATTATCAGTTGTGTCAAGTTGTCGAATCCCCGGAAGGACTAATTCAAAAGCATAACATTTTCATTTCTTTCTTTGATTTATGTTAAAAAAAAACATTGACAAAATTTTACCCCCTCCCCATAAAAAATACATTATTTTCACAAACAAATCAAAACATTTACATCTACACATTTGATTGACAATGGTTCATTTGGCCAACCAAAAAATAAAAAAAATATATTTATTTACAGTTCTTCAGCTACGGTTTGTACGTTTGTTTTTTTGTTTTTTTATCTATGTATTTTTTCTTTGAAAGTCTTCCATGAAGCGCTTGGCAGTTTCAGCTTCGTTTTCGTCTCGCCAGCTGTCGGGCGCTTCCACGACCTGCCTGATCGTTGCCGACGTGAAGTCACGGAAATCTGCCGCGCATTCAGGTTGCTATTTTTGCAGTGTTTTATACAAGATGTTATGTGTATTACTTGGATTAATTGGACTACAATTTTCCTTTTTGTTGTTATTTTCACAATGTTTTGGCCGATGTAACCTTGGACCTTCTTTTTAATTAACACTTCCACCCACTCATAGCTGATGGAATGAGAACAATCTACATCCATGGATTAAATGAAGGGACCAGTTGTAAATAGCATTTTCATCGGTCTGTCATACTCTCAAGTTTGAAATAGCATTTTCATCGGTCTGTCATACTCTCAAGTTGTAAATCGCATTTTGTCAGACTCTCAAGTTTGAAATAGCATTTTCTTCGGTCTGTCATACTCTCAAGTTTGAAATAGCATTTTCATCGGTCTGTCATACTCTCAAGTTAGAAATAGCATTTTCATCGGTCTGCCATACTCTCAAGTTTGAAATAGCATTTTTATCGGTCTGTCATACTCTCAAGTTGTAAATAGCATTTTGTCAGACTCTCAAGTTTGAAATAGTATTTTCTTCGGTCTGTCATACTCTCAAGTTTGAAATAGCATTTTCATCGGTCTGTCATACTCTCAAGTTGTAAATAGCATTTTCATCGGTCTGTCATACTCTAAAGTTTAAAATAGCATTTTCAGCATATATGTGTTCCAGAGTTCGAAATAAAAATTCTGAGTTTGAAAAGATGCACCTGAAAAAAGTTGGAGGTTACATCTTCGGAAACATCGTGAAAATAACAACCACGATGAGAATAATACAAATTATCAATCCTCATCTCAAAAGTGCACCTGAAAATATTGTAACATTTATGCCAGATATCGATAAACATCAAAGACAACTTGTATTATTTGAACTACTATTTTTATCGTGGTTGCTATGTTCGCGTTTCGGCAGATGCAATCTCCGACTTTCTTCAGGTGCAGTTTTTTTAACTCTGGAATCTTTATATTGAGCTCAACTTCTGCCCGGTCATGGCTGAGAGAATGAGAACAATCTACTCCCATAGATTAAATAAAGGGTTCAGTTCAAAATTCCATATAGATTCCCGAGTTTGATAAGATGCACTTAAAGAAGGTCGGCAGAAACGTTGTAAAAATAACAACCAAGATGAGAATAGTCATCCTAATAAACCAAATTATCTATTTCTAATCCAAAATTTTGAAAAAAAAGTACATTCTTAATAATTGGCGTTAATTTTTCATACATTTTAAAACATTTTCAATAATTTTCATACATTTCCAATAATTTTCAATAATCTCCATATATTTTCATACATTTTCAATAAATTTCATACATTTCCAATAAATTTCATACATTTCCAATAATTTTCATACATATTTCAATACATTTTCAAAAATGTTTATACATTTCCATACATTTTCAATAATCTCCATACATTTTCATACATTTTCAATAATTTTTCATACATTTCCAATAATTTCCAATAATTTTCATACATTTTCAATAATCTCCATACATTTTCATACATTTTCAATAATCTTCATACGTGTCCATTAATTTTTCATACATGTTCAATAATTTTCCATACATTTTCATACATTTCCAATAATCTTCATACATTTCCAATAATCTTCATACATTTCCAATAATTTTTCATACATGTCCACTAATTTTTCATACATTTCCAATAATTTTCATACATTTTCAATAATCACCATACAATTTCATACATTTCCACTAATTTTCATATATGTCCAATAATTTTTCATACATTTCCAATAAGTTTTCATACATCTCCACTAATTTTTCATACATTTCCAATAATTTCCAATAATTTTCATACATTTCCATACATTTTCAATAATCTCCATACATTTTCAAACATTTCCACTTATTTTTCATACATTTCCAATAATTTCCAATAATTTTTATATATTTCCAATAATTTTTCATACATTTCTAATAATTTTTTATACATTTCCAATTTCAGAAAAAATATCGATGTAAATAAGCCGTTTATAACGAAAATGAAAAAAAAAAAAACACATATACTTTTCTTACAGGTGTTTAAACTCGGTGATAATGCTTCCGAAACATCCGCTAACAGAGTGTCGAGGAAAAGAAGGTAGAGGCCAACCAAGCACTCTTGATAATGAACGTTTGAAAGCAATTGTTGAACAAAAGCCACGTCAAACTGTTTCAGGAAAATGTCTTAAGCACTTGATGTCAGTAGTTCCATCAGAAGCAAACTGGTATGGTGAAAAGGCTCGATAAATCATCATCATCATCCAATTTTGGTATTTAAGATGATGCGAGTGTCCCAGACTCCAAGGTGGGCAATATCAAGCAATGTCTCATGCCTACTCTCCGTGCCGTCCGATCCATAGAGTTGATACCAATCATATTGCAAGCAGACAATTCACTTCGTACGCACTCAAGTTAGATTTTCCTTGGTCTTCCATGCACCATCGCGCCTGGGGTTATTGAGTTGATGCAGGAGATGGCACACTGTACATAGCCAAACCACCTGAGACGCCGAGTGCATAAGACATAAAAATCCCACCAATACCAAAAAACTTCTGATAAAGCATAGTTTTGCTGCCACACATCCACCTGATCATAGCACGGTCATTATACAGGGTTCAAGAATATACATTTGCTTCTGAAATTGATCATTATTTTTGGAAAAAGTTTATTTTAATAAATTTTGATTGATTATGACCTCCCCCTCCTCCCTGCACCAACAAATATTATTTTCTTTTTTTTTTCAGGAAGCATATTACATCTGATAGTCTCATTGGCGAAAAATAACTAGTTCCCATTAGTACATAGCCTTTGATCTTTCTAAAGAAGATCATGGCTCGAAAGAAATCGTCTGGAACACAGAGGATGAATTTACACCACATAAACAAATATGGCCAGCGTGTGTTGCGTAGCATTCTCTTTGTTTGGTGTTGTTAGCAATAGTAGTTGTAGCATAGTGTCTCTCTAGGCAGTAGTTAGAAATGTGTAATAACAACACATCATCATCATCGGTTTAATGTCCATTTTACATGCTGGCATGCGTTGGACAGCTTTTAGAAATTGACTTCCAAACTAACCTATCTCTGACCAGGTCTTTATTTATCCCTCTTTTTCTCAAATCCATCCTTATCACTTCCTCCCATGTTGCTGCTCGTAAGTACTCATGGAAAAGCCCTTCACGATGTGCATGGCCAGGCAGTGTACACATTCGAGATGAAGAATATCCTCCTTCAGGTAGGAGCTGCAAGTCTATACTATTTGCTTCAGTTTAGGTCGAACAAGGGACACATTGATTAAGGACCTGCGGATAAGGAAGAGAACCCTTCGAGCTTTATTTGCAGAGGCAATACATTAAATAGATGATTTAAAAAAGGTGTCCCTATTTACTTGCATCCCCATGAGGACAGAGTTAGACAGAAGGTCAGTTTTTAATGTGGGGGGAAAATGCATCTCCCCAAAAAGGGGCACTCTGGATTGGGATGAAAATTAAAATTGCCTGTCTAGAAGGATTTCTCCTTCACGTACCGAGGACAGAAAAAATGAAGTGTAGTATCAGAACAGATACTACACTTTGCTCCTGCTAAAAGGATAAGGAAAAAAAGGTGTCGACCATTGCATCAAAATCCTTTGTGGATGATACCATCCCCAGTGATTGTGCTGGTACACCGATCGACAGACATTTAGAAATAGATCCTAATTCAACGAGCATTTCCAGATTTTTTTGTAGTGACTGTCTGGATTTGTTTGTTTGGTTTGTTTTATGGCATATCAACCATCTATGGATTATTTAATGCCGAATAAAGTTGTCAAATATAATTCTATAATTAAGATAATTATTTATATTCCTAGAATACATCGTTCTTAGAACTCATTGCTCCTAGAGAATACCTACACTCAAGCTGGGAAAAGACGGACAATCCTTCAGACTACAGACCTATCACATTAGTTTTGTGTCGTTTGGAATAAAGTTGTCAAATATAATTCCATAGGTAGGATAATTATTTGTATTCTAAGAATACATTGCTCTTACGATACATTGCTCTTAAATGCTCCCATTTCAATTTTCAGTTCTTATCTACGAAGAATATTACTCCATTCTAACGCGTGATAATTAAACTTTCTTTCGTGTATAAAATCCCCCCTAAAGGGATTAAAAAAAAAAAAGATTCAACAAAGAAAAAGGGATTAAAAAAAAGGAGATTCAACAAAAAAGGGATTCAACAAAAAAAAAGGGATTCAACAAAAAAAAAGGGATTCAACAAAAAAAAAAGAGATTTAACAAAGAAAAAAGGGATTCAACAAAAAAAAGGGATTCAACAAAAAAAAAAGAGATTCAACAAAAAAAAAGAGATTCAACAAAGAAAAAAGATTCAACGAAAAAAAAGGGATTCAACAAAAAAAAAAGAGATTCAACAAAAAAAAAAGAGATTCAACAAAAATAAAAAAGGGATTCAACAAAAAAAAGAGATTCAACAAAGAAAAAGGGATAAAAAAGAGATTCAACAAAAAAAGGGATTCAACAACAACAAAAAAGGGATCCCACAGCAGTAAGAAAAGTGATGAAAAAGTGGGATATATGGTTAGAATCTTTGCGAAATGTTTACCTGTGGAGGTGGATCCATGAAATGAAAAAGTAAGAGGTCTTGTACGCCAAGAGATTTCAGGAGAAGCACCACATTAGCGAGATTCGTTCGTTGGATCTCAGGGACTGTAGTAATCAGCATTTCGTCCTTATATTGTCGTTCCGTGTATAAACGGAAACATTGCCTGCAGGAAAGAAGGAGATTTAGTCACGAAAAAGGTCGACTAAAACAGAATAGAAACATTTAAAAAAGAATAAAAACTAAATTAACAATGCCATAGTGAAAGTAGGGATAATACACCATATAAAAAATAGAGACAAAAGCACCATATAAAAAACAGGGATAATGGCACCATATAAAACAAGGATAATATAACCATATAAAACAGGGATAATAGCACCATATGAAACAGGGATAATAGCACCATTTAAAACACAGGGATAATCTCAACATATAAATCAGGCATAATAGCACTATATAAAAAAACAGGCATAATAGTACTATTTAAAACAGGGATAATTTCAACATATAAAACAGGGATAATAGTACCTTTTAAAACAGGGATAATAGTAGCATATAAAAAACAGGGATAATAGCAGCATATAAAAAACAGGGATAATAGCACCATATGAAGCAGGAATAATAAAAGCATATAACATAGAGATAACATAGAGATAACAGCACCATATAAAATGCATTGATAATAGCACCATATAAAACAGATATATAAAAAATGCTAAAATAAAACCATATAAAAATAGGGATAATGCCATGATATAAAAAAAACACAGGGAGAATGGCACCATATAAAACACAGGGATAAAAAAACACCATATAAAAATAAAGATAAAGACATTATATGAAAAATAACCTTTAATAATCCCAGCTTTCCAGCTATGGACAAAATAGCAACTTTTGTTCAGTTACTCATATACACATTGAATAACCCAAAAGTGGTTGATATGCCATAAATTCAGAAAAATATTCAATTTTTAAATTATGTCATATTTTTTCTGCAGAATTTACTTTTAACTGTATAAATTTAAAGAGCACATGATAGTTCTATGGTTAAATTAGAAATAACTAAGAGGGCGACTATATTTTTTAGTATATATAAATCTACTTACCCAGGTCCAGTTCTTCCAGCACGTCCGGATCTTTGGTTAGCATTTGCCTGTGAAGAAAAAAAACACAAGAAGGCCCATTAAAAAAATCTCCTCTAAAAGATATATATATATATATATATATTTTTATTTATTTTATATGTACATAAAAGTAATCCATGGACACGTGTTTCTGGCTCACAGCCGTCATCAGCATGGCTAACTTAAACAAGGATCGAACCTTCGATATTAATGTCTATTGATTGATGTCTGCGTTTTACCATCGGACCAGACGCCCTGTCTAGAAATATGTACGATTTTTATCACCTAAATATTTAGTGTATTTTTATGTAATTATTTTTTATTGGTGATTACTTTTATGTATGTATAAAATTAATAAAAATATATATATTAACAAAAAATATATATATTAACAAAAAATACGTCCTATAAAGTTAAAGGCGACTAATAATGCAATTTTCTGCATCTTAATCACTTAGGAAGTGAAACAATCTAAATAGTAGTAAGCAAAATAACAACGAACGCTGCAATCACCAATAAAAATAATTACATAAAAATACATATATATATGTGTGTGTGTGTGTGTGTGTGTGTGTGTGTGTGTGTGTGTGTAATCAAATCAATCATCCTGAGGAAGTCTTGAAATAAAGACGAAACGTTGATTAATATATAAATAATACTTTTTGTTTTCCTTTTTTCATTTTCCATTAAGTTGGAATAATATTTCAATTTTTATTATATATATATATATATATATATATATATTAGATTTTGTTTTTTGAATGAGAGATGATATATATAATTATTTCCACAATCAGACAATGCCGCAGCCCACAACCCATAGTTCAGATATGTTCTACTGATGAACCTAAAGGAGAGTGAAACTCGAGTCTAGGACTTCCGGTTTGTGGCTTTTATGGATTGTGGGCTGCAGCGTTATCTGATTGTGGAAATAATTATATATATGTATATATATATATATATATATATATATATATATATATATATATATATATATATATATATATATATATATATGTATATATGTATGATTATTTTTATCCACACAGACATGTACAAAATCTGCGACACTGACATGTCGATGTCATCAATCAACAGCCGCCAGAAACTGAAGTACTAAAATCCGATCCTTACCTCAGATCATATTTGGGAAGAATAAAATGGGGAGAAAAAAGATTGGTGCTTTATTTATATATATATATATATATATATATATATATAGATATATATAAACAGTCAAAACGGTTTAAACAGTCAAACTTTTAAATCTCTCATACGTGTAGAACGCCATCACGCTCTCATGTACATTTCAACTTTACAGACGCTTTTTCAAGTTATAAACTACTTGCCGTTATGATTCAAAAATGAGCACAACAGTAAAGTCATAATTGGTAAAGACACTAAAACTAATACCGCCTGAAGATGATTTGACGATTCAAATCGAAAGTACTTGCAAAAAAGAAAAAAGAATGGAACAAGAAACCCATGGATCATATTTACATCAATTTGACCGAAACATTAGATGGACAATCCGGAAAATTGAAAAAATAAAAAAAAGTCGCATCAAACAAAACCACTCCGTGTTATTTAATAATGTTTGCCTAAATGAAAATATGCTGCCTAAATACACACAATGAAATTGACAACATCTTTGAAGCACGCATGAAAATGTATTTAAGTGAAATATTTTTGAAAATCAACACATGATGCAATTTAAATGAAAAATGAAGCCCCAGTGCAATACTCCAACTCTGTCGTTGAGTTCTTTCGGATGTCTTGGTATTTATACTCGCTGCTTTCAGTGAAAATATCACTTAATTTCTCTGTTATCACATGCCAATTTCTTGTGGCCTTATGGACTAAGTGAACGCTTAGAGATTCAACGTGTCTCTGCGAACTGGGTTCGCACCCTGTGACCGTCTGAAATTGTTATTTCCCTGTGCTGATGATAGCTGTAAACTCAAAACGACGTCGTACGTATGTAAAATATTAAAATCTAATTTAATATTATCTTCTATATATTTAAAATAGTAACTCAGTGTGTGTATGTGTCCGCTTAATCTTTGTGTCTTATGTTCACCCAAACCGCTGGACAGAATTGCTTGAAAATTGGCATGTGGACTACTGACCTCTCAGTGAAGGTCACAGGCTATATAAGAAATATATAATTTGAACGCTGGGGGAGGGTAGCACCCCCCCCCCCCCACACACACACACTGAAAACTTTTTTCCCTTAAATTCAAATGAAATTTAAACCATAGGTAAATGACCAAAAATGATGTTTATTCCCAAGATTTCAGCAAATTTTGATAATATTAAGAGAGTCCCAGGGCACAAGCCCCTCCCCCCACACACACACCGATCCACCCAAACACTGAAATTTAAACCGTAGGTCCACCAAAAATTCAAATAGGTCCAATTTCAATGAAATGTATACCTTATTTAATACATATTAAATAAGGATGATTTACACATATATATATATATATATATATATATATATGAAGCAATCCAACAAAAGATATAAGCGTCAACTAATATCTTATAATTAGTGAAACATCCGGATAAAAACTGAAGCTCAATATACTGTATAGAGCATTAATATTATAATATAAAATGAAGTAATAAAATAAGGTGTCAATCAAATTTTATTGGAATTCAAAGTTCAAGCTAAGTATCCTTAAGTCCTTAGCTCATGAGTTTTCAAAGATAATTCTTCTCTTCAGAGGACCATTACCGCAGTTATACTACTACAGGTAATAAAATTACGCTTTGAAAATATATAAAATTATATACACAAATACATAAAAATACATAACATCAAATATATCAACCCAAAAACATACTTTTTGTTGAATCCATACAATCTATCCAGGTCATACAAATTGAGAAACATAATCAGGAAAGACATTACTCCAAGTTATAAACAGCAGTCCATATACGTGAAATTGAAGGAGCTGACAAAGTTATCCAGTCGCGAAATGTGTCAATATTCTATGTTAATGATAAATAATACAGAAAGTTCAATTAAAATTCCAAAATTCCGACATGGGCAACCCAAATCAAATCAAAGTTTGTTGTTCAATTAGAAAACCCGTTAAATCCGAATTGAGAATAAATAAGACTGAATCCCAGTCGCATCTTGCCAGCAGAGCGAAAAAATAAGTAATCTTCTCTCCCCAGCGATTCAACCAGACATGACAAATCCCTAACGAACAGAAAGCGATATTAAATTGTCTACATCTCTGAATGACTTTAATAGATCGGAATTATAAGATATTAGTTGACGCTTATATCTTTTGTTGGATTGCTTTATATATATATATATATATATATATATATTATATATATATATATATATATAATGTAAATGTGAAGCGAGCTACTATATATATATAAGTAAACAAAGTAAATATATCATTATTTAGCGACTCGTACGATAAATCCTAGAGAATGTGTTGTTTACATGTTATTATCAAATAACGCGCCCCTGTCTTGTGTCCCTCTCTCTCTCTCTCTCTCTAATCTGACGTCATGTTAACACCTGTGGATTTCTTGAAATAGAACTTTCTTTGCATTCGAAATAGAACGTTATACTTAATAATCAGAGGGCGGGAAACCAAATGTTGGAGTGAACGCTGGCTGTTCCATAATATTCCATTACAATCTAATTTAATTACGTAACTCAATTATATAGATTAAAAAAAAAACAATGTCTTTAATTAATTCTATTTATAATTTTTATTAAGATTATGATCGAGGAAAATATTTTAAATACACTTGGAAATCTGAAAAAAACAATCATGAGTGTATATTTGCGAATATTAATTTATTAAAAGCTTTAAAACAAATTAATTATGTAAATGTAAATTTGAAAGACGTGTGATGTTTGGGGAAGTTTTGAAATGGATATACATAGGAGCTGATAAAAAGAGCGATCAAAACTAATAATATAGTTTCGGCTTCAGACAGACAGATACATAATCTCAATTATAAATAGAAATAGATATAACTTTACTTAATTTAGTTTAATTGATCTGATAAAATTGTGAAATGTGTAATAACATTATTAAATGCATCGTTCTTTGTGCGACCGCATTGTTGTCGTTACCTGAATTCATTCAAATGGGATGGCAAGTTTGAGCCGAAGGCATCAAACATGGTTTTCAATCTGCTTTTGCAGATCATCCACAAATTTATTTAGGAAACTCACTTCGTGTTTGTTCGTATTTTATTTGTTAATTTCAGACGAAGGGACATTTCTTCAGCTTATACCGGTTGACATAATATCACGTGATGTTCTGTCGAGCGTAGAATAGATCCCCTAGCATTTATCTCCCTTTGCTGGGCCTCTTTTTTTAGGGGATTCCTTCTAGCTCGTCACCGGCGAGAGATTCTTCCGGTGTGTTGTCCCCGATCTATTTAGCTGCTTTCGTCACGACCCTCATGGAGAGATTTCTATCACTTTAAATATCTCAACATTTTAAGCATCACCGGTAAGAATTATTGCCTCTGGTCTCTAAGAATAGAATTAAATAGTGTGAATTTTTTGTTTGTTTGTTTTTTTTTTTTACATATTTCACCCCAAAAAGGGCAGGCCGCCACTGTAGACGTAAGGGGCTACTGAGAATTAGGGTGTAAGTTTTGGGTGTCATCCTAGGTTGGAAGCTGTGCAGCAAGATGTCTGTTTACATTAATTTTAAATTTCTGCATGTCGGTACAGTCGGGGAAACAGGGAGCAGGGAGGGAGGAAGTTCCAGAGGCCGGCAGCACGAGGAAAGAAGCTATTGGAGTAGAAGGCTCTCCGGCATCTGGGGACCTCCACAGTGAATCGATGGGGCTTAGTTGATTGTCGAGTTGGTCTAGTGTATTTACGTCGAGGGGGCACTAGAGCAGCTAGTTCATCGGAGCACAATCCATTGAAGTATTTGTAGAACAAGCGCAAGGATGCAATATTGCGGCGATGGGACATGGGCTGGAGCTTGGTGGATAGTGAGGGACCTATTAAGTTAGCGACTTTTTTTTGGACCTTGTCTAGGAGGGAGAGACTAGTAGATGATGCACCAGCCCAAAATTATTTAGCATTTCTTTTATCAACGAACCCTGTTTACCTTTAATCCACGTGTTAGCCCATATTCACCCCCCCACGTGTTAGCCAATATTTACCCCCACGTGTTAGCCCATATTCACCCCCACGTGTTAGCCCATATTCACCCCCCACGTGTTAGCCCATATTTACCCCCCACGTGTTAGCCCATATTCACCCCCCACGTGTTAGCCAATATTCACCCCCCACGTGTTAGCCAATATTCACCCCCCACGTGTTAGCCAATATTTACCCCCCACGTGTTAGCCCATATTCACCCCCCACGTGTTAGCCAATATTCACCCCCCCCACGTGTTAGCCCATATTCACCCCCCACGTGTTAGCCCATATTCACCCCCCACGTGTTAGCCAATATTTACCCCCCACGTGTTAGCCCATATTCACCCACGTATTAGCCCATATTTCTCGTCGCTGGTAACTTAGCTATTACCCAACATAATTTGTATTTTTTCCTTTCTATCTTTATTTCTACGCTCAAATATGTTCTTTTCTGCTTACAGATTTTAGTGAACTCCTTGTCTCTGCCTTGTCTCCATTTTGTATTTACGTGTTTCTGAAGCAATGTTTTTATTCCTTTTTCAGTTTTACCTTTGTCGACGAACAATAAACCTGTGTCTAAACTATACCATGCCTCAGAGTCTTGATTCTCCGTTCACTGTGGAGGTCCCCAGATGCCGGAGAGCCTTCTACTCCAGCAGCTTATTTCCTCATGCTGCCGACCTCTGGAACTCCCTCCCTGCTCCCCCGACTGTACCGACATGCAGAGGTGTAAAAATAATGTAAACAGACATCTCGCTGCACAGCTCCCAACTTAGGATGACACCCTGAACCTACTCCCTAATTCTCAGTAGCCCCTTACGTTTACAGTGGCGGCCTGCCCTTTTTGGGGTGAAATATCTTAAAAAAAAAAAAAATTTTTTTAAAGTTTATGCTAACTGTATGACGTTTGCACGTTTCTGTGAAACATATGCATCCCGGAGACGGCATACGTGATCTCAAGTTTTACAGGGCAGGAATTTGGTACTGATCAAATACACCAGCACCCAAAAAATCTCTTCACATTCAAAGCATTTTAGAGGAAGCTCAGATAATTGGCAATAAACCAATTTCCATTGCTGAAGGAGGAAATGCCTGGAAGGGTTCACTTCTTAGGATCAAGCCGAACCATAACTTATCTGACCAAGAAGGGTACGCTGGTTCAAGTCAGCTCATAGGTTGCCAGAATGATTCCAATAACGGACCTCGGCTGGTATGACAACCATAAAATGTGAACTAATTTCCTTGTTATCCAATTCGAACATAGAAAGAAGTCATTTTATATGTCAATTTTATTTTTAGTCGACGTGACGTGTCACTTCATCCGATACTGTTAACATGAATAAGATGTGTCTTTATCATAATTGAAATCAACCACAATTTTTCTATTAGTGCAATCCAAATTGAACTCGTTTTAAACAGATAACATGAAACGATTATTCGTCGAATAAAAACACGCTATTTAAAGTATCCCAGAATTCACGAGAATGTTTCTAAAACCGAACAATGGTTGACATGCCGTAAAACCCAACAACAATAACAGCAGCCTTTCTCAGGATGACCTTCATTAACATTTCATGGAATTTAAGTTGAAATCCGTGCTGAAAATGGCAAAGACAAGACTCAGTGTATTATGACAAGATTGCAAATTCCTGCTTTTAATTTTGATGTCTTAAAAATTACAAGTCATTTTTATTACCTCAGGTTGATAAATGATAAAAATGTTTGCTTAGGAGTGAGGTGGCGGTGGGGAAGCGACTACAGACAATTCAAACAACTTCTTTCTTTTTTATCTTATTCAAAAAGAAAATCGTCCAGGCCCGTGACCTTTAACCCCCACTCCCCCGCCCTGCCCCTTCATGATTCTATCTTTCAACAAAATCTGCTTTTGACTTTTGCCCTCCACCCCTAGGGTAGGTGGGATGGCGGTCGGGCTGAAATTTAATCCTGAAAGTCACCCTCATTAATATTCAAAAGAAGAGAGATAAGAATCAAAACAAAAAAAATCAACTGTTTGCGTAAAAAATCGTTAATCAGATTAAAATGAGAAAAATAACTTTGTCATTGTTTTTAATCTACATAAATTGTTAGCTGCATTCATCCGGCATTGTCCTGGAGTCTTTTTACTTTTATTACTATTTCGTTTTTTTTTTATTTGAATTTTTGGTGCTTTTTTAGATTTTTATGTCAACGTGGCTTCCGGTTAAATTTATCACGTCACGTCCACTACGGATGACCCTAATTTATTTTATTAGTATTGTTCCTTCGAATTATAGTTTAATAATAATATTGAATTAATTTTTAACAATCAAATTATCAACCGAAATCTTTTTTAATTTCGACTTCCGCTTCCTTCTTTCATTGCTAATTAATGATTACCTTCCCATAAAGTTAAAATTAAAGTAATGGACAACTATAAAAAAATAAAAAATCTGTTAATCTAAACAATAGGAGTGTTCGTTTTGCTGGTTTTGAAATGAAAAAATATACTGTTGATTTTCCCAAATTCTATTTTCTTCAATAAATGTTCTATCAATATACTGTTGATTTTCTCAAATTGTTATTTCTTCGAAAAATGTTCTATTAATTGAATTAGCACGACTTCTTAAAAATGACGGTAAAAGAAAAAAGAAAATAATTAAACAAATGTATTGTTATTATTAAACTATAATTCGAAGGAACAGTACTTATAAATTGCATAAACAAGAAAGCCTAACAACAACGGTTTTTTTTTTCATTTATGGTCATCCGTAGCGAACGTGACGCCATCAATTTAACCAGAAGCCACGTTGACATAAAAATCTAAAAAAACGACGAATTTTTTTTATTTGAATTTTTTTTAATTAAAAAATTTTTTTTTATTTGAATTTTTTTTTTTTTTCTTATTTCGATTTTTTTTTTATTTTTTATTTCTCTCTTATTTTAAGCATGTCGTTTTTTTTTTTATCAAATTACTTTTTAAAATAGGATTTTTAAAATCAAATTTAATTATTCATAACATTATTAATTGCACCAAATTGTTATAAAGCTATAACTATTTTTTATGGTTTGGTTTGGTTGTTTTGTTTTATGGCATATCAACCCTTTTCGGGTTATTTAATGCCAAATCCGGTCATTTTGGTAAAAGTTTTTAGGCTTCATGTTCATTTAATTGTTCAAGTATTCATTCATGGTGTTTGATTTGGTTGTTTTGTTCTACGGCATATCAACCCTTTTCAGGTTATTTAATGCTGAATTTGATCTTTTTGGTAAAAGTCTTTATACTGCAAGTTCTTTATATGTTCAAATATTTGTTCATGGTGTTTGGTTAAGTGAAAGGGTGGGAAAGGATGGGGAGGGGAGAAGGGGAAGGGAGGAAAATTGTTTTTTGTTTTGGATTTTGCAGAACATGATTGAGTTTTTCAAAAAAACAAAACAATAAAACATCAATGTTTGGTGCATCTTGAGTCAGGAAGTCAATAACTTCAGACAGCCTGATCTGGTAGCACCAGTAGGTTATATTTGACCCATAGATGGGGCTCTTACAGGTACTACTACTCCGGGCCACAGTGGATCTGGGAGCAATGGCAACTAAGGGGCAACTCCGCATTCCCCAGAGCTCTCAAATGGAGGCCTCACCACTAGATGACTTAAGGTCATACCCAGGACCGGTAATGTTTTAATCTCTATTTATAGAATTACTATATGTAAACATAAGACCAGTACAATGCATGTACAGGAACGCCAGAAGCAAGGTACGGGTAGATGAGATCCACAGCTATAGGTTCAGTGTAAATGTTGGAGTACATCAAGGATCAGTCCTCAGTTCCTTGCTGTTCATTTTTTGTCCTTGAGGCTCTCTCCAATGAGTTCCGAACATGGGAACTGCTGTATGCCGATGACTTGGTCATAATGGCAGAGACAATGAACGAGCTGGAAGAAAGATTGAAAGTATGGAAGCAAAAGGTCTGAGGGTCAACACTGGAAAGACAAAGGTGATGGTTAGTGGCCCAGAACTCCAGTCTTTAAAAAACTCTGGTCAATACCCATGAAGGTTAGGAGAAATGCAATACAGTGCAACCACTGCACTCTATGGGTGCACAAAAAGTGCAGCGGAGTGCATGGTAGGCTCACACCAGATCCAGACTTCAGATGTAAGAGATGTCTAGGACTAGCAAGCCCAAATTGAGGGCCGCCCTTACACAGAAATTGAAATAGGTGAGGACACCCTGGAGGTGGTAGACTCCTTTTGTTACCTAGGAGATATGCTGAGTGCTGGAGGTGGCTGTGAACTAAGTTTGACTATCAGAGTCAAGACAGCTTGGGGAAAGTTCAGAGAACTTCTCCCAATCCTAACATCCTTAGCCATCCCAATTATTACCAGAGGTAAGGTCTATGATAGCTGCGTAAGAAGCGTGATGGTGTATGGTAGTGAGTATTGGACCGTCACCCAGGTCTCACTTGCTCGACTCCAGAGAAATGACAGGGCAATGATTAGGTGGATATGCAATGTATCGCCAGACCAGATCCAGGACACTAGGTCAGACACTCTACTTGAGAAATTGTCCATTCCAAAACTTGATGTCCTAATAAATGCAAACTATCTTCGCTGTTTCAGCATGTTAAGAGAAGCAAGGGGTAAAAGGGGTATATCAGAAAGACATGGAAAGAAACCATTAGGCAAGACTGTAAACAGTGGCAAATGGACAAAGTCGATTCTTACAATTGTGAGCACTAGAGACTTAACATAAGGACAGCCAGACAACGTTGAACCTCTTGTCAAAGGGAACTTAGCCGATAAACCTGCATAGTGAGTTAGAAACAGCTTTCAAAATTTTCAATCTTTTAATGCATGAAAATATGTTAAAAATTATAAAGCCAGAATTAACTCTCTATTTAATAGTTTGTATCCTTTCAAATTTCAAAGGGTCACAAGGTAATCCATTCTTTTCTTTTCCAACTATCAACAAAAGATTAAAATGGCTGACTTGTTAACAAAGAAACCAAAATTTTCAGTATTTTTTTTTCAAAGGGTCACAAAGTAATCCATTCTTTTCTAACTATCACCAAAAGATTAAAATGGCTGACTTGTTAACAAAGAAACCAAAATTTTCAGTATATTTCTTTCAAAGGGTCACAAAGTAATCCATTCTTTTCTTTTCCAACTATCAACAAAAGATTAAAATGGCTGACTTGTTAACAAAGAAACCAAAATTTTTAGTATTTTTTTTTTCAAAGGGTCACAAGGTAATCCATTCTTTTCTTTTTCAACTATCACCAAAAGATTAAAATGGCTGACTTGTTAACAAAGAAACCAAAATTTTCAGTATTTTTTTTTCAAAGGGTCACAAGGTAATCCATTCTTTTCTTTTCCAACTATCAACAAAAGATTAAAATGGCTGACTTGTTAACAAAGAAACCAAAATTTTCAGTATTTTTTTTTCAAAGGGTCACAAGGTAATCCATTCTTTTCTTTTCCAACTATCAACAAAAGATTAAAATGGCTGACTTGTTAACAAAGAAACCAAAATTTTCAGTATTTTTTTTTGTAAATTCCTATTTTAGTCACGTAAATTATTTGCAGTGAAATGTTCTGTATTTAGATTCTCCCTTGCAAAGGGATATGCAGAGATCATCCTATAATAGTGGTGTGACCTTGAAGGGCTGATAATAAATAAGACAATACGCTGGTATATTTACAAGTGTGTGTATTTACAGAGATCATCCTATAATAGTAAAGAAAAACGGTGCTTTCTTAGATCAGGACCCACGCTAAAATCGACTTAGCATCGGTATGGACACCAAGTTGGTTGACCTACCTGCGTCCAAAAAATCAAAAATGGAGCTGGATTTACAAGTGGAAAAAACAAAAATTAACCAATATTAAAAGCAAAAAAAATTAAAGCAAAAAAAAAATCCAATAATACATTTAGTCCAATTGTATGAAAGAAATATTTATTTTTTTAACGAAGAAATAAAAATAAACAGGTGATGAATTATATTTTTTAGTGTTTTTTTTTTATTGAAAATTATTTTTGGTTTGTAATCAGGTAAAAACGGTGTCCTTAAGGTTAGGGTTAGGATTTTTTTGCTTTTTTACTGAAAATTATTTTTGGTTTTGTTAGGGTTTAGGGTTTGGGGTTAGGATAAGTTTTTTTGTTTTTTTTTTACCTGAACATGTTTTTTTTGCGATCAATTTTTCTTCCTGACAAAAGTTAATCACTCCTTCGGGAGATACAACAGCCAGTGATAGCTCGTGAAAATTCATTGCAATACTTTCGCGTTTCAATCAGTTGAAATGTTGACATGTCGTCTGCTTATTCGTTTCAATCAATTGAAATGTTGACTTATTTTCTCGCAATTTGATTGGCTAACCACTTCAGTACTTTTCAGCGGTTTACGTAAACATCTGGAAAGTACCAACGCCAAGTCAATTTTAGCATGGGTCTAACTAAGAAAGTACCAGAAAAACAGGAGAGCCACTATTGTAGAAAAGAAACCAAAAATGAGCGAATATGGATGAGTCGAGTTTTTTTTTTCGATCCCAGGGTCCGGGAAAATGTCTGTTGCATCCCCAGAGAGGGGGGACGTGTGTTTGGCAGTGCCAAAGAAGGAAAGAGAGAGAAGTGTCATCTCGTGCCACAGAAGAAAAAAAGAGAGTGCGGATGGCGCTCAAGTGTTTATATAGTTATGCTAGCCATCCGAGATTCGCCTAAGAGAAGGCCACTGATTGGTCAAGCCAAAGAGGAAGTAGATTGCTTGAACCAATCAGCAAGCAGCTAAGAAGTCATTGATATTTAAACAATATGGGTCAAGTAGCAATGAACAGAACCAAATTTATTGCCAAAAGGGTGACTAAGACATCCCTACGTTAGACCATGACTGCTATTTTGATCAAGTTTGGTGACGATTGGTCAAGTGATGTGAACGCTATATTGTAAACAAACTTACTGAAAAAGCAACAAAATAACTTGACCGCAAACATAACCTTCTTGTCGGAAGTAATGATCATAGACAAACGACATAAATGTATTCATCAATTATACTATCTTTTAATGTTCGATTAAGTTTCTTATACTATTTCAGACTAAGTTACTATATTTCAAGGAGGGAGGCATAGTGTACTATCTGTTCTCTTATCAAGAGACCATCCTCCCATGCATTACTCCTCCATTTTTTTAATTTTTTTTTTTTTTTGGGGGGGGGGGGGTAGTGTATTATCTGTCATGTTGTCATGAGACCACCCTCACAGACATTACCTCCTCCTTTGGTAGTATCTGTTCGTTCATCATGATACCATCCTCCTAGGCATTACCTTTTTCTTTGGGGTAGTGTAGTATCTGTTCTGTGGTTATGATACCATCCTCCCACGGATTACCTTCTTTCTTTATTTAAATTTATTTTTTATCTTAGTTCACCCCAAACAAGACAAGTTGCCGCTGTAGACGTAAGGGGGCTACTGAGAATCAGGGTGAAAGTTTAGGGGGTCATCCTAAATTGGGAGCTGTGCAGCGAGATGCTTGTTCACATTAGTTTTACACTTCTGCATGTCGGTACAGTCGGGGAAACAGGGAGCAGGGAGAGAGTTCCAGAGGCCGGTAGCTCTATGGAAAGAAAATATTGAAGTAGAATCCTCTCAGGCATCTGGGGGACCTCCACAGTGAATGGATGGGATTTAGCTGATTGTCGGGTTGGTCGAGTGTATTTACATCGAGGGGGAACCAGAGCAGCAAGTTCATCGGAGCACATTCCATTGAAATATAACAGTAAGCAGATTATTTAGTTTTACATTTAGTTTTTTCTGCAATTTACGTAATTTATGGAAATTAGGGGGAAAGTCAATTTTTAATATACTGAAAGATTTATTTTAATAAAAGGAGGGGGGGGGGCGAAAATATATTAAATATTTATTTTTGAATGTACAGTGCATTTCTTTTTTTTATTTACAAAACTTTTTAATAAACAAACAAAACATTGCAGAGATCGTGTCCCTATTTACTTGCCTCCCCACTGAGAATTCGAACCCTGAAAGATGGCATAAAATATTGGAACTGAAAGCGAACGCTTTATCTACACAGCCACTGAACAAACGAAAATATTTTGTCTTTTTTAACCTACTTAATCTATGAATCTGGCGTCGGGATACAAAATTCAAATTCTGTTCGATTGTATATAAATAGTTCGATTGTATAAATAAAGAAAAATTTCATTTTTAAGAAAAAAAAAAGATGTCAAATACGTACGAGGATTTGACAAAAAAAAACAATCATGACTTATTTTTATTTATTTATTTATTTTTCGTACTGGTAGTGAAAAAGTTCTAGATTATTATAAGTGCGTTGTTTGGTCGGCTAATAATAGAAAATATTAAACTTCAAAGGAATGCTAAAAATGTCGGAATATTTGTATCTAAAGTTAGGGTCATATGCTTTTCATTTTGCATAATGAGTTTTTAAAACGGTTCAAGAACTTCTGACATCGATAAGGACATCGTATCGAAAGTGCTGATTCAAAATCTGCAATTGGCTCTTAGATCAGCCGTTTCACTGTGATGTCGCAACACACAAACATGAACTAGCTGCTCTAGTGCCCCCTCGACGCTAATACACTATAACAACCCGACAATCAGCTAAGTCCCATCCATTCACTGTGGAGCTCCCCAGATGCCGGAGAGCCTTCTGCTCCAGTGACTTCTTTCCTTGTGCTGCCGGCCTCTGGGGCTACCTCCCTGCTCCCTGTTTCCCCGATTGTACCGACATGCAGAGGTTAAAACTAATGTAAACAGACATCTCGCTGCACAGTTCCCAACTTAGGATGGCACCCAAAACCTACACCCTGATTCTCAGTAGCCCCTTCTTACGTCTACAGTGGCGGCCTGCCTTGTTTGGGGTGAAATATCTTTAAAAAAAAAAAAAAAAAAAAAAAAAAAAAAAAAGAACAAATTTGCTTTATATATATAGATGTGAGATCTTACCTGACTGATTGGAAACACCTGTAGCGCATCCATACCAATTTTGGGGTTGAAGACTTTTAGCTTGCAATATCCAGAATCGATGACGAACATGATTCCATCAACTGGAAAAACAAACCAAAAAAGAATCAAATGTTTTAGACATTGCAGACAGACAGAATGGTTTATGCCGTTTGTTCACTTTTTCTACTAATGCGTCACCGCTTATCAAGGCCCGAAGGCCATTCGAGGATAAGAGCTAATGAGTTTAGCAGGCGGACGGTAAGACAACAATAATAAAATAATAATAGTAGCAAAATAAAGACAGCGATGGTCGAAACGAGGACGGCTCAACAAAAATTTAACATTTGACTAGAAAGCAACCCAATGGTATTGTATTTCACAGACGGCCAGTTCTTGGAAAGAAACTTTGCTCATGGAAGTTCCATTTAGTTTTATGTACACAGAAAAAAAAACAGAAAATAGTTTACAGACAAATTTTTGTTGTGAATGTTTTACAGGGGATCCATCGATTGGAGCTCAGTCGAGCATCTACCATGAAAATAACGATAGAGTAGAGAAAAACTAGTAACGTCTCGTCTGTGAGAAAGAGAGTGTAGGGAACATTCATGTATGGCACAGGATTAGAAACGTGTCATGATTACTTGACTTGGTTCTAGTCTGATGACGCATGTGATGATGACAACAACGATGATAATTGTTGTAATAATTAGCTTCTCTCCAGTCCGCCATCTTGGATTTGAAGCGCGCTTGTCAATCTGTAACTTTTAATGCCGCAAAGACTAAGCTCCTTTCCTTCAACAACTACAAGAAGCCTCTCCATCCACCGATTGTCATGGCAAATAACACCCTACCTGAGAGTTCATCATTCAAACTCCTTAGCCTAACCTTCACAGGTAACATGAATTGGAACACATACATTGAAGACATTGCCAAGGCTGCCGCAAAGAAGGTTGGCTCCCTCTACCGTGCTAGTGGACTCCTTACACCTGACATTATCCTGTATCTCTACAAAGTCACCATTCGCCCATGCATGGAGTATTGTTGCCACATCTGGGCTGGTGCATCATCTACTAGTCTCTCCCTCCTTGACAAAGTCCAAAAAAGAGTAGTCAACCTAATAGGTCCCTTACTGTCAGCTAAGCTCCAGCCCCTGTCCCATCGCCGCAATGTGGCATCCTTGTGTTTGTTTTACAAATACTTCAATGGATTATGCTCCGATAAGTTGGCTACTCTGGTGCCCCCTCGACGTAAATTCACTAGACTAACTCGACATTCTACTAAATCTCATTCATTCACTGTGGAGGTCCCCAGATGCCGGAGAGCATTCTACTCAAATAGCTTCTTTCCTCGTGCTGCTGGCCTCTGGAACTCCCTCCCTGCCCCCTGTTTCCCCGACAGTACTGACATGCAGAAATTTAAAACTAATGTAAACAGACATCTCGCTGCTCAGATCCCAATTTAAGCTGAACCACCAATCCTTCTCCCCTTTTCCTTTTTCTCAGTAGCCCCTTACGTTTACAGTGGCGTCCTGCCTTGTTTGGGGTGAATCATGTAAAAAAAAAAAAAATAAATAAATAAACTGTTCTCCAATAACCTACAACACCTAGTCTGAGAGTGATATCGAGTGTAACAAAATTACCCCGGGATAATCGGAAATGGCAGAATAGCGAATGAGTTTTATAACCTAGATAGTAACGTGATGTAGGATGGGGGGGGGGGGGGAGCATCGTGTTTAGAATACGACCGCGATTGTTTTGATAATTTCTAGTTAGAGATTAAGATTTAAATTGTAAACATTGTATTGCTTTATTTTGAAATAATCTGATTGAGGGATGTATCAAAAACAATTGCAGACATACGTCACTGATCGATAGAAGATCGGGAAAAACATCAGAGAAGACTGAACGATTGAAGTGAGAGGTTGACGGGGAGGCAACAATGTGAGGATTGGTAACGATGATTGAAACTGGGCAGAATGTGATGCTTTAAGAGGATGGTTCAACACAAATTTATTAACATTGGACTTGAAAACTACCATGTTGTAGTCAGCTTGAAGCAGCCCAATGGTATTGTGTTCCACATACGGGTGGTTCTTGGAAAAAAAACTTTGTTCATGTTTAGTTTTAGGTACACAGAGGAAGAAAGGAAAATTATTTACAGTGGTTGTAGGTAGACGAGTTTTTGCTGTGAATGTTTTACAGGATGGACCACAGATTGGAGGTCATTTGAGCACCTATCATGAAAATAACGATAGCGTAGAGAAAGACTAGCAACGTATCGTCCGTGAGAAAGAGGACACTCTCCACTAGATTTCAAAGTATCGGGTTAAAATCAACTTTAGGGGAGTTGTAAAAAAATTGGCACTGAGAAGTATTTTAAAACAAAAACATGTAAATTATTCGGGCCAGTCACCTAATAGGGTTTGCAGGGTCCACAGTTATCCCCCTTTGACCCATATCAACAGAGAGATCAGGGTTATGTCCCCTCAGTTACTGTCCCCAACAGGGAGGAGAACAAGAAAGGGCAGCCATGACAGTCAAAATGTGTCTAAACTAGTGACATGACGATTCCAATATTTTTCCCGATTCCGAAACAATTACTCATTCGGTTCTAAATTCCCGATTCCAATTATAAAATCACTTAAATAAAATTTAGCGGAGAATCTTCATCTACTTTGAAATGTCGATATAATTTTCTTTTTAATTTGACAAACTTCTCAATGTTTTTCTCTTCATGAATTGTATCCAAGATTTTGATAAACTCATTGAGATTTTCATCCATATTTTTACTTGTGCCATTTTTTCCTATTTATCCACTTGTGCCATTTTTGTCTGTGCCATTTTACCCCAGTGCATTTTTACCGTGACATTTTCCCCGGTGCCATTTTTACCTAAATCTGTTATTATGATCTATAGCTTTTAGTTCTACTGGTAGTTTTAAAATCAATAAACGATCAATAATAATTTTATCAGCAACGGAAAATTAAGTAAAAAAAATATTTAAAGAATCGTTTCTGGAATCGGAAACTAAGTTCAAATTTTTCTGATTCCAATACGAATTCCCGAAAAAGTTCTGATTTTTCCGATTCCCAATTAATCGTGCCAAAACGAGTCTGGACAAACCGAAACGGTTCATTGCGCACTCAGTGTCTTATTCGTCTTCACCCTTACGTGCAAATGACGTCAATAAATGTATTAAGTTTCATCCGCGTATCTTTGTTATCTGCAACTAAGTAATTACCGATATCTCGACGCAGTTACCGTGCCATGATCAGGTGGATGTGTGGCAGCAAACTAGGAGAGAATCCCTTCAGCCATCACTGGGAGAAGGGTTCAGTAATTCGCAATTCTTCGTATCGCCCGCACCGAGGATTGAACCGTCAACCTTCAGATGACTATCACTTAGAACTGAATTTTACTTAGAACTATATTTACTGTGTCACGAGAGTCGCGAGTTCAACAGAAATATTCCTGAGTTCGAAAAAGATACACCTGAAGAAGGCCGGGGGTTACAGCGACCGAAACGTCGTTAGAATAATACTCAAGATGAGAACAGTAGTCCGAATAATACAAATTATAAAATTATCAATCCTCATCTCAAAAAACACAAATAGTTCTGTTTCGCAATATTGTTTTATTTCCTGCACAAATATTTAGCAATTGTGTTCAAATGTTTCTTTTCTTTCGGAGGACCGACTTTATTTCAAACATGTTGAGATCTATTTTTAAATTGCAAGTGAAAAGGCAAATTGATTTCTTTCTTTTCGGTCACATTTAAAAGAGTTTCAGGAGAGTAGAAAGTGGGCATTGGGTTTACTTTCGTCAGCCTCGTAGCTCTCGCTTCCCTTATTTTGTCCTTTAGTCTTCACATTCCATGAGCGATGTGTCTGACAAAGGGGGAAGAATTGCTAATTTCTGGGTCGGAATCTATCCATCTAAAGCTTATCGTTGGCTGATTGTTTGACCTTGAAGTAGTATTTTTTTTTTAGCTCATTACATCAAGTGGCTTCATGCCTTGTCTGGAGCGATTTCCATTTAAAAAAAAATAAATTAGTATCGAAATTACTAAAATGATAATATCTAGGAATAAATGAGAAAGGTTTTGCTTCGTGTTTACAACAAAGCTATGAGTGAAATGTTTATTATTTTTAATTAAGGTTTCAAGTATTTCAAGTAGCAAACTTTGCAAAACGATAGTAATTGACTAAAAAATATTAAAATATTAAAATGTTTTGTTTTTTTTTGCTTTTTTACATTAAAGGTCACCGCATGTCAAGACCCAAAGGCCACTCGAGGATTAGATTTTACGCAATAAGAAGTTGCTTTGGAATAGTGCTTCGACTTTTTCTTTGCGTATCTTTGAAGTGTTATGTGGTCATATGACAGTTTCCCACATTTTTATGCAGTCCTTTGTAATAGTGTTGTACTCGTCAAGATCTTTCAAGCTACACCGGTTGAGCAGTCGGGGACAGACCACGCAATGTTGCATCGTATGGTCCTCCTCTCCACATTCACAGATAGTTGGGTTAGTTTTGTAGCCCCATCTAGTCATAGCAACTTTTGATCGCCCTATTCCCGTTCTCAGACGATTTATGTTTTCCACTGGAGCCAGGTTGCCTCTGAACCGGGAGGGAGTTCCTCAGAAGCAGGGATTCCCATGTGATTATGAGGGGGACATCTTCTAGCCGTCTATTCCACAGCTGTAGTCTGGTCTCTTCCTGAGATGTTGTTAGGGGTTCGATATGGCTGAGGAAACTTCTCCTTGACTTCAGTCGTTGGACCGTTGGTGTACGTCCATGAAGGAGATGGCGTTCATCACTGATAGCCTTTGTGATCTCTACTCGGTTGGCAACTTCCTGTCTCACATCTGAATGGGCAATGCCAGTGAGAAGATGCAGATTGTTAAGGTTGGTGGGCTTCAAGCATCCAGTGATCAAGCGACAGGTGTTGTTCAATGCTGAGTCTAGGTTTTTGGCATGTGTTGATTTCTCCCAAACGGGGCAAGCATACTCCGCAGAGGAATAGTACAAGGCTAAGGCAATACAGCTTAGTATGTGTTGATCAGTTTCCGTAGGATGTTGTTCCAGGAGCTGACTTTCATTTATACTGTAGTGATGTGATAATGAAATGGTTTGGTTGATATGTAGTCATACCCTTAATGACAATAAAAGTGTAAACATTTGGGAATTTCCTTGCTTTTGTATATTTAGTGTATATGAATTTTCATCTTAACCCTATTAAGGGCATATGATTTCAGTATACTGGCATTTTTCATGGAATGTCACCACTTTTGTAAAGGCTATGCCTCAATACAATGCCTTCTCATAAGGTTTTTTGGAATTTTCTGGAAAACTAAGGTATATGGTAAGCTGAAATTAAAATGCCATCAACTAGACCCTAGAACCTCTATCTCTGCCAAAAATCAGCTGAATCCATCAAATAGTTGATGAGATACAGGGTGGCACGTACGTACGTATGTACGTACACACAGATAACATGATTTCATGATTGCACTTTCTGGATCTCTGGGTTGCCTTGACTAATGATGCTGAAATTCTACACACTTATAGAACCTATCTAATACAAATTTTGTGCAAAGTTTTAACTAATTTGGTTTATTGGTTTTTGAGTTATGATTGATCAAAGAAATGAGATTTCCAGCATAGACCATTTGTGAAGTCTATTAAGGGATAGAGCGCTCTCACGCCTCCCTTGATTCAAATTTCTTAATGTTTCCCCTTCATGTATTGTATCCAAGATTTTGATAAACTCATTGTGAGATTTTCATCTATATTTGTCACATATACCATTAGTGCCATTGTTACCGGGCTATTTTTCCGGTGCTATTTTTACGTAAATTCATTATTATTATCTATAAATTTTAGTTTTACTGGTAGTTTCAATTCAACAGAAAATTAAGTTTTAAACAAACAAAAAAAGCAAATTAATTTTAAACAATCGTTTTCGAAATTGGAAATTAGTCTAAAATTTTTCCAATTCCGATACTCCAAAAATTTCCCATTTTTCCGATTAATCATCTCAACACTACTATATATATATATATATATATATAGTTCGACAAAATGCACATGAAGAAGTTTGGAAGTTGCATCGGACGAAATGTTGTGAGAATAACACCCAAGATGAGAACCGTAGTCCGAATAATCCAAATAATCTAAATTATCAATCCTCATCTCAAAATTCCGAAACAAGAATTAAATTGCGAAACAATAGCGAGCCGAACTTGTATTTAAATAATGAAGATTGGAGCAATAAAGTGCCCGTGAAACTTTATGGTCATGTGTAAATGACATCGTCATAAAAATGTTTGCTTCTCTTAAAATAAACTGCAATTAAACTGGATTTGATTGTTTTAGCGACACGCGATAACACAGAAAAAAACAAAAACAATTAAAAGCCTTGCAAGCGGGCAAACAATGTTTGGTTTGGGCAATTTTGTTTTATCAACCCTTTTGACAAAAACAACTATTTTGTTAAGTTTCCATGTTTCAAGTCCTTAATATTTATTATTTCCCCTACGGTCAGGTGTGCTTCTGAGAAGCCATCGGACTAGGATAAGCGCACTTTGGTCTGTAAAAAATGCCTTAGCAGCCCTGTTTGCAGTCCTCGGGGGGGGTGTCTCACATAATTAACAATAAATATTAACCCCATCTCAGAGAGATGGTAAAGCCTAGGAGGTTGGACCTCCTAGGACTGAAAAGAACCATATTTCAGTTCAACAGCAACAAAGCCGCCATCAGACTGATTTGTATCATAATTTTATGATACAAAATGTTGTCAAACGTTCAAAAGTCCTTAATATCTTCAAATATTTATTCAAGGTGCAAAAGGAAACTATATATATATATATATATAGTTTCCTTTTGCACCTTGAATAAATATTTGAAGATATTAAGGTCTTGAAACATAAATATTTTACCAAAATAACTGGATTCCAACAAAAGATATAAGAGGCAACTAATATCTTTAATTAGTGAACATCCGGATAAAAATAGAGCTCAATATACTGGATAGAGCATTAATAGCAATAGATGAAGTGAAAGAATAAATAAGGTGCGAATCAAATTTTATTACAGTTCAATGTTCAGACAAAGTACTTTAAAGTCCTTAACTCATGAGTTTTCAAAGAAAATCTTCTTCTCAGAGGACATTTACCGCAATGACATTACTGCAGGTAATAAAAATTAAACTTTGAAAATATATAAAAATATATAAAAAAATATATATGAAAATACATAAAGGTATATAAAACATCAAATATATCGCCCCAAAACATACTTTTTTGTAAATCTATACAGTTCATCCAAGTCAAAAAGTTTAAAATAGCTCCAGGAAAGACATCAAAGAGGTTGATTAAAAAATAATCCAAGTGGTGAATGGTGGTCCAAAAACGAAAGAAGTTATCCAGGCGGGAAATTTGTTTGCTATTGATGCAATAGATAACAGTGAAAAGTTAAGAGTTAAGGACTTTAAAGTACTTTGTCTGAACATTGAACTGTAATAAAATTTGATTCGCACCTTATTTTATTCTTTCAGCTCATCTATTGCTATATATATATATATATATATATATATATATATATATATGGGAAATGAAAAAGGAAAAACCAAGAGATATTTTTTTTTTTTTTTTAAACTTTTTCCCATCATGTCAACCCAATATTTCGATGTACTTGCATGACATTTTTCTTAAAATTATCATCCTGAGAAAGTCTTACAAATAAAGACGAAACGTTGATGAATATATAAAAAAAAAAATCTCTTGGTTTTTCCTTTTTCATTTCCCATTATGTCGGATTACTCTCATCCTTCCTTTCTCATATATATATATATATATAACCCTGAAGATGTCTTTAGCAAGTACTTCAGTATAACCTGCTTCTTAATACAATGGGACAACTGCTCCCCGGGTGGAAGTTCCGGTCTCAATCATATATTATGCTCTTTCAAATGTAATTGAGCACTCTGCGTTCATCCCTCTTAAACTGCATAAAGTTTAAATTTGTCCTTTTTCTTAAAAATTTCATATTCATTCAATTTTCATAAAAAGAAAATACATTTTTTGATAAAGGACGGTGGACTGTTTGAAATATTAAAATTTAGAATAAAACCTATAATTTACATGTTTTTATGTTTTCCATAAGGCTATTTTTTTAAATTGTCAAACGTGAAGAAATTCAGAGAGAGAGAGAGAGAGTTGGGGGGAGGAAGGGAAGGAGGAAGAGCGAGACAGTTGAAGAGAACGAGACATTTTGGTGGAAGGAGAGAGAGTTGAGTAAGGGAGGTAGAAAGAAGAAAGAGACAGTTGAGGTAAGGAGAGAGAGTTAGGGGAGGGAGAGAGAAACATAGAGAGACAGTAGGAGGGAAGAATAGAGAGAGATCAGTTGGAGGAAAGGAGAGAGATAATTTGGAGGGAGAGAAAGAGAGAGAAAAAGAGACAGTTGTAGGGAAAGAATGAGAGAGAGAAAAAGAAATAGTTGGAGGGAAGGAGAGAGAGACATTTAGAAGGAGGAAGAAGAGGGAGTTGGAAGGAGAGAGGGAAGGATTCGGAAGGAGGGGGGAGAGAGAGAGAAAAAGAGTTGGAGGGAGGAGGTAAAGAGTTTGGGGATAGATAGCAAAAAGGAGATATATACGACGTTGGAAGAAGAGAAAGAGACAGTTGGAGGGAGAAAAAGAAACAGTTGGGGGGAGAGACAAATAGTTAGAGAGAGAGAGAGATAGAGATAGAGGCAGACAGACAGAAAAAGAAACAGTTGTAGGGAAGGAGAGATAGTTGGAAGGAGAGTAGAGATAGATAGAGAGAAAAAAAGAAACAGTTGGATCGAGAGAGAGAGAAAATGAAAAGGAAAGAGAGAGACAGTTGGGGAGAGAGAGAGGCAGTTGGAAGGAGAGAGAGAGAGAGAAGGGGGAAGTTGGAGGGAGAGAAAGAAAAAGAAACAGTTGGAGGGAAGAAAAAACACAGTTGGGATGAGAGACAAATAGTTGGAAGAAGAGAGAGAAGAGTTGTCGGGAAAATGAAAAACAGTGGGGGGAGAGAAGAGAGAGATAGAGAAAAAAAACCGAAACAGTTGGATTGAGAGAGATAGTTGTAGAGAGAGAGAAAGAGAGAGAGAGAGAGAGAGAGAGAGAGAGAGAGAGAAAATGAAACAGTTGGAAGGAAAGAGAGAGACAGTTGGAGGGAGAGAAAGAGAGAGAAACAAAAAAGAAACAGTTGGAGGGAGACATGTGTTCAAAAAGCAAGAGAGAAGTTTTAAACCAAAAATGTTACACACGATTTTTTAACATTTTTTTTCTTATCCAGGATTCCGGGCAACGCCAGGTAGCTCTACTAGGAGGGGGGGGGGGGTCCTCTTGACATAAGCAACTGACTAACTGTAGTTCTAGTGTCATTAAACCTGACATAATTAACGGTTTGCTTTTTTACAAAAAAAAGCCATGTTTGTTTTACTTCTCGTAACAAGATAAACATTAAAACTAAATAATTAGTTTTATTACAAAAAAAAAAGGCAAAACAAAAACAATTAAAAGTATTTCTAGATTACAGACATAAAATTAGATCTAAGAGATAGTCGACAGCTTTACAAGCTAAAGAGCTACTGGATAGCTTTGTTCCAGAAGGAAACTGGAATTGCATGCTGGGAAATACCAGCATGCATACACAGATCTTGATCTTTATAAAGTTAAGCATGTTTGTATGTACAGGATTTGTTTATTTACAAAGAGCTTTGTATTACACAAGGTGTGAAAATGCAGTAGGCTCCATTTTCTTTAGTAATGTATATGAATGGCGGACGTTGCAAATGTTCGATGCTCGATCGGAGGAAAGAGGGGAGGCTCAAGATAAAGTGAAAATATCTTTGGTTTCATTTGAGCCATCGCAGAAGAATATTTTCCTTTGAGGTGAATTGGGTGTCTCATAAAAAAATTACGTGATCTTTCTAATTGATTGAAAAATAGTCGTCTGGCAATTAGCAACGCGTTTTTATTTGTATATTTCGGTAAAAGTCGGATTTTGATTCAGCGTTCTCAGTTCGTAGTTGAAACTGCTTATGTCATGACTACGTTCACAATGGGCTATGGGGTGTCCTTTGGTAAAAAATTAAAATCCATTATGATATTGCGAAACTAGATAAAATTCCCAGTATTTTGCAAAACAAAATCAGGCCAATATCTTCTTTATGCATTAAAAAATATGGCAATTTACAAGTATTGAATATTTACCTGGAAGTCTTATAAAATTCACATTTTTTTTTAAACACCTTACAAATCATATTTGAGCCTTTTGGATTGGTTTGTGTGTTGTTTTGTGAGACATTATAACTCATCGTCTAACATTATTTTCCCAGTTTTCATACTTTTTAAAGGTTTTGAAGACAAAATTTTGTTACAATTTGACCAAAAAATCAATTGCATCAATTTCGCTTAGAAAAATCATATTCAACGCTAAATATCTCCAAAATCGTGGTAGTCCATATACCAACCGATCATATTTTCTAAAAGATAATTTTACATGCTTTTCAAATCATTAGGGGTTTCGTATGTGGACTAGCCAGGTTTTCAAGCTATCAACTGACTAAGTGACAGTGGACATGAATTCAGTTATCGGTCTCTTAAAATCCTGAAGTGGTTTATCATCATGATATGCATGGATTCTAAAGATTTTTATTGGTCCAAATGAATCAATAGTTTTTTTGTAAATCTAAAAGAAGATATTATATTGTACATTGCAACAGTGAAATATCGTTCAGTATTTGACCAAAATATTTTTTTTTTTTTACGAGAGTAACGCTCATAATTTGATGTCAATATGCATCAGACATTATTTTCTCAGTTCAAATACTTTTTTTTAAAGTTTTGAAGACAAAGTTTTGTTGAAATGTGACCCCAAAAATGCGTATTTTTGCATGAATTTTGCCTAGAAAAATCATATTTAGCGCTAAATATCTCCAAAACCACTGTATTCCATCCACATACAAAAACATAGTAATATTTTCTAAAATATCATTTTATCAGCTTTTCAAATCACTCGGGGTTTGGTATATGGACTAGCCAAGTTTTCAAGCTATCAACTGACTGAGTGACAGTGGACATGAATTCATTTATAGGTCCCTTAAAATCCTAGAAGTGGTTTGACCAAAATAACTTACTTTTTATGAGAGTTACATTTTCATAATTTGATGTCATCATGCATCACATAATTGAAAGAAACGATTATATCCTCGTCGCCATTTATAGTGTTCTCGCTTGTCAATTGTTATGTGAATCTATTAGTATTCGGCTTGCGACGTAATAGATACATATACATACAATGCGAAGCAGAGAACGCGGAATGACTAAGAGAGAGACATGGTTGATGTTTACGCTTTCGAGACCTTCTACCAAAGAGAGCGATCTATGTCAGCATTTGTTTATATATGGCTGAGAAATATACAAAGGGAGATAATTACACAATGTAAGGGAGATAACTATGATACATTGTTGTTGTTTCTAAATGTAAGATACTACAATCGATGAGACCAAATTTGTGAATTTGTCTAATGACGAATAATGATTACAGGGTTCGGGCATGTTGAAAGAAGCACATGCAGAGACCTACGGCTGGACAGCAAAAAGAAAGCTGGGCGCCTTAAGAAGACATGGAAAGAAACGATCAGGCAAGACCGTAAACAGCGGCAAATGGACACAGTCAATCCCTACAATCGTGAGCACTGAAGACTTAGCATAAGGACAGCCAGATCATTTCGAACCTCTTGTTGAAGGGAACTTAGACGATAAACCTGGATAGTGAGTGAGTGAGTGAGTGAGTGAGAATAACACCTTCATGATTTCATGTCACCATGCATCTGATAATTTACAGAAAATGTGAGATCTGACACATATTACTATTTCTGAGTTTTTATAATTCACCTAAAATTGAGATTTATTGACTAGTAGTACTGTTCTTGCACATAGCTGGTATTCACCCATGCCTGGCTGACATAACAAATATAAGGACTTTGGAGTGCAGCCATTCACGGGATCAAATTTGTAAATTTATCACTTATGGACCCTAATTCGAATGATGAATAATGATTAGATATATCATTATACATGGTAACACTAACTCCATAATATGATTTTATGTAAAAATGATTGGTAGATTGAACATAGAACCCGAATGGACAGTATATAGGCTGAATCGCCGACTGTGTAGGTGGATTAATTATATTTTGAAAGAAACTAAAGCGAGATACATTTTTTCTTGTTAAGAACATGAACAAACGTTTCACAAAAGAAACTGACAAACCTAAATCAAGAATGCAATTAATCATAAATAAACGGTGAATGGAATGACTCTACTTTATATATAAGAATAATTATGTACAAATAAATGTATTTTAGTCTGGCACAAGACAATCAATGAGTGAGCATCAAACCTATAAATATTCGAATAATTCTAATGATTACTAATGACTAAATATCATTATACATGGTACCACTAACTTCATATGATTTTATGTAAAAATGATTGGAAGATTAAACGTAGAACGCGAATGCACAGTACATGGTCCGAATTGCCGACTGTGTACGTGGTGATGACTACCAATCTCTGGATACCTATCTCTAAAAGGCACCAAATTTATTTTTAACAATATTCTACGTTTAAGTGAAATCAAAATAGGAAATAAAGATGATAATAAAATAGTTGAGTCAGTGATGAAAAACTTACGCTACTTACGCATCAGAGATTTCTCTGTTTAAATGAGAAGATGGGGGGGGGGACTCATAAATAAATTTTAATACCTTTTGTTTTTTTGTTTTTTTTAATGGTCGTAGTTTTTCTTTATTTTAACTTATATGAGAGAGAGACATAGACACACACAGAGAGGGAGAGAGGGTGAGTGAGGGAGAAGGAGAGAGAGGGAGCAGAGGCGTGAGAGAAAGAGGGGGAGAGATAGCAAAAAGAGAAGATGAATAAAGTGAGAGAAATATAAGAGATAGAAAGATAGTGAGAGAGGGATGGAGAGGGTGGGGAAAAAGAGAAATACAGAAAAAGATAGAGAGAAAGAAAGAGAAAGAGAGAAAGAAAAAGTGAGAGAGAAAGAAAGAGAAAGAGAGAAAGAAAGAGAAAGAGAGAAAGAGAAAGAGAGAGAAAGAAAGAGAAAGAGAGAGAAAGAAAAAGAGAGAGAAAGAAAGAGAGAGAGAAAAAGAAAAAGAAAGAAAAAGAAAGAGAGAAAGAAAAAGAGAGAGAAAGAGAGAGAGAAAGAAAGAGAGAAAGAGAAAGAAAGAGAGAAAGAGAGAAAGAAAAAGAGACAGAGAGAAAGAAAAAGAGACAGAGAGAAAGAAAAAGAAAGAGAGAAAGAAAAAGAAAGAGAGAAAGAAAAAGAGAGAAAGAAAGAAAAAGAAAGAGAGAAAGAAAAAGAAAGAGAGAAAGAAAAAGAGAGAGAGAAAGAAAAAGAGAGAAAGAAAAAGAAAGAGAGAAAGAAAAAGAAAGAGAGAAAGAAAGAGAAAGAGAGAAAGCAAGAAACAAAAAAAAGAGGGAAAGAAAAAAAAGGAACGAGTGATAAAAAGAAAGAGAAAAGAAAAAAAAGACAGAAACAAAAAAAGAAGGAGAAAAACAAAGAGGGAGAAAAAGAAAGAAACAAAAAGAAAAAGAAACAGAGAGAGAACGAAAAAGAAAGTAAAAAGCGAGACAAAGGAAAAGAAAAAAAAGAGAAAAAGAGACAGAAATTTTCCATTGATATTTTTTCTAAGCTGCTACTTGTTTCAAACTTTTCTTCCTCAATTCCCATTGTCTCAAAGTTCCCCATTTTGGGGTTCTATGCTAGCATTTAATGCTTTAACCCCCCCCCCCTCCAGCCCCGACAAACCAACAAATCACAGACATGATGTTGTTAGTCTCAGTCTTTTCTATAAATACTATTATGGCATATGTTCTTCAGAATTATGTGATCTATTCCCTGCTTCTTTTGTTCCAGCTCGTTGGTCTAGTGGTCTCCATCAATCCGCTGTTTTGATACCTCATTGTAATACAGCTTCCTATTCCAGTAGCTTCTTCCTAAGAACCGCAGGCTTGTAGAACTCTCTTCCTGTTGACTGTTTTCCTCCTACCTATAATCTTGGTCTTTTCAAGAGGCAACTCCTTGTCAATAGGCATCTCTTGTCTTTGCGATAATCATATTTCGTTCTTGTTAGCTCCTTACATTAAGTGGCTTCATGCCTTGTCTGGAGCGATTTCCATAAAAAAATTTTTTTTTTTTAATAAAACGTATTCCTTCCCCTTGGTCTTTCTCTCTATTCAGAAAAAGAGACAAAAAAAAATCTATTATTAATGTCTTTCTTTCTTTCTTTCTATTTGTCTGACGTCCCTCTTTCAAAGCTTATATCTCCTCTTATAAATTTCAGCAGCAGTAACGTTTTGGGCTTGAAAAATTCAAGAACAATCAGTACTTATTTAATATAAAATATAACTATATATATATATTCCACGATGGAATCTCATACATCCCAAACCAGAATATTCCACAGAACAACAGCCGCAAAAGGAGGAGATCGATTATCTGGTTTTCGCCGCCCTTCTCCAGCAGAACAAAATCAAGAGTAGGTCATATTTTTCTCTCATTATTAAACAAACATTTCCCTCCAACAAACAGTTTACATAAGTTTTTCAATAAAAACACCATCAAGGTCAGCTACTCAACCATGCGGCCTATAAGGAGTTACATCACCAGAGAACAAAGCACGGCAGTCGACACCGGATGCTCATGCCATAATAAAAATTCTTGCCCCCGTCGAGGGAAATTGTAAAGTTGACTCAGTTGTATACAAAGCTGTGGTTACGAGTCAAACTGATAACAGTACAGATGTATACTACGGCATGACACAAGGTTCCTTTACACAAAGGTATTATTCACACCTATATTCCTTTGGATACAAAGATCGCGCAAACACACCTTGGCTAAACGAATTTGGGAACTAAAAGAAGAAGGAACTCCCTTTTCTATAAATTGGAAAATCATAGAGAGAAAACCCATTTATTCACCTATATCTAATGTTTGCCATTTGTGTAATGCTGAGAAGTTCCATATTTTTAAGGCCATCATGAACCCAAACACCAGATGTTTAAATGTACGCGATGAGGTTTTTAAGGGCTGTATACATCGTAAACAAGCACTCCTTATTTATTGGATGGATCGAGTGACTTAAGTCTTCCTAGAGCCCTACATACATTTTTCAGACACTCATACACTTCTACTGCAGACTTCTCGTTCTACGAACCTGATCACAACCCCTTTTTTTCTTTTCTCCATTTTTTTTTTTTTCCCTCTTTCTTCTTTAAATTTTAAATTAATAAATTTTATTTTTCGAATTTTTATTTTTTTTATTTATTTATATATTGATTTTTATTTATATTTATATATTGATTTTTTTATTTACACATGCATACGTGTGTGTATATATATATATGTATATATATATATATATATACATATATATATGTGTGTATGTATATGTGTGTGTGTATGTGTATATTTATTTTTTTATTTTTTATTTATATATTGATTTTTTATTTACATATTGATATTTTGATTTTTTATTTATATATTGATTTTTTATTTATATATTTATTTATTTATATTTTTATTTTTTTATTTTTTTATTTATATTTTTATTTTTATTTACATTTTGATTTTTTATTCTTTATTTACATATTATTTTTTATTTATATATTGATTTTATCATATATCGAATTTTTTATTTATACATTGATTTTTTTATTTTATTTATATATTGATTTTTTAATTTTTTATTTATATATTGATTTTATTATTTTTTATTTATATATTGATTTTTTATTTATATATTGATATTTTAATTATATATTGATTTTTGATTTTTGATTTATATATTTTTTATTTATATATTGATTTTTTATTTATATATTTATCTATATTAATATTTTTACTTTAAATTGATATTTATTTATTAATTGAAACAATCGGAAATTTATATATACATATATATATTTTATATAATAATAAATAGTTACCTCCCTTTTTAGATAATTTAATTAATTAGAGTTGCGTACCTTTAATTATGTTCCACATATAAAAATAATATTTTATTTACTCTTAATTAATTTTTTTATTATTATAAATTTTATTTTATTTTATTTTTCCCCTTCTTTCTTTCTTTCTTTCTTTCTCTCTTTTCTTTCTTTTTTTCTTCCTTTCTTTCTCGTTCTTCACTTCTAAATATAGAATCTCTTACTTAACGGCCTTTTTCTGATCTAAGCGTCTCGCCGGCCCTCCATTTCAAATTCTGTGTACATAGCGTTTCATAACGGTTATAAGTGTTTTTTGAAGAAATTCCATCATTTACTATTTCAGACTATGCTGAAGAAGACGGAATCGGGAATTAAACCCGTTTCTTGTCAGAAACCACTGGTCCATGTCTGATTAATATCTGTATTTAAAAATAAATATATATATATATATATATATATATATATATATATATATATATATATATATATATATGCAAACATTGTTAAAAGTAACAGAATTCATCTGTTTAATTATACCTTTTTTTATTTTTTCAATTTTTCTGATGGTCTTTTTTGTATTAAAATCAAAACAAAAAAATTAATAAATGTTTCATAGGTTTCACGAACGTTTTCGATTCTTTGTCGAATCATCCCCAGGTGTTAAAAACAAATGAACAAAAAAGCTGGAGAAAGAAGAGAATTTTTTAAAAGACGGCGGAAAAATGCGCAGAGAACGTTTTCGCATTGTTCCAAGACAGATGTTGACGATTTAAATTCAGCGATGCCGGAGTGACATCACAGAATAAAATCGAATTACGTGAAGCATTTTAAAATGCTTAGCATAATGCGATAACACTAAAATTTATTTGGGGGTACGATTGAAGATAGAATGAAAATATGTTAAATATTGGGCGAGTAAACCCAGTCGTAATAATATACAAGACGGTTAGTTGAGTTAGAATTACTGGGGCTGTGGGAATTGACAGAAACGAATGTGACATCACATGACTAAAAGTAGGGATGGGACGTAATGGGTAAAAATTTCAGATTCATGCAAGTAGTATTTTTTTGTGTTCATTTATACATAAATAACACTAAACAATCAAACATTTTGAAAATTTTGCAAAATTCAGAAGGTGCAGGCCACTAGTTTTTGGCTATTTTACATTCATGAAAACCCTTTCACAGTCTGAAAATGGTCCTAAATTAAAGTACTATATCAGATTTAACCATCTATATCCATTCATAGCTTTTGAGGGTGTTTTAGGACCTGCAATGTCACATGAAACAACTTTTTCACCGAAAAATGATGGATTTTGAGTCCCGTGGAGCCCTAACGGCTATTTTTGGCCTGCACCTTCTGAATTTTGCAAAATTTTCAAAATATTTGATTGTTTAGTGTTATTTATGTATAAATGAACACAAAAAAATACTACTCGCATGAATCTGAAATTTTCACCCATTACGTCCCACCCTTACTAAAAGAGTGAGTGAGTGAGTGAGTGAGAGAAGTCGGCAATTCGTTGGGAGAACTACACATGTGAACATGTTATTTTAAAAATACTCTGATAAGATATGATTAAACAATGATCATCGATCTCTCTGTCTACCCCACCTTATACTGGTTAGTGATGTGGAACGAAGATCCAAGGCGAATAAACCCCTTCTGTCTTCAACAGTTTTGTCTTGATTTAGTCTATTTTTGATGCATTAAAGAACTCATTTGCAGGCGGTGTTACCTCACTCTGGATGGATCCTGAAGAGGGCACGCACAAAAACAAGCCGTTAACAAGGTACGATTATGAATATTCATCTGCTTTTGTAATAATGACAGATGCCCGGTATTCTGCATGTGGGGTTCATACCTTTCTCAATAGGATTAGTTTTTTTCAGTTCTTTGGAAGCACGCCACGTGTGAACATGTTAAAATTGAAATGTACTGACAAGATATGATTAAACACTGATTATTTAAATTTCTCCGTTTCCTTATTGTCTTATTGGTTAGTGATTTGAGATGAAGATACAAGGCGAATAAACCTCTTCTGTTTTTCAACAGCTTTGTCTTGACTTAGTCCTTTTTTGAGGTATGAAATAACTTATTTGCAGGCAACGTTTCCGCAGTCTGTAAGGACGAGAGAAAGGGTGTGTACAAGAACAAGCAGCTAACGAAGATATGATTATGAACTTTCATTCATGTATGACACAAGGTTGAAACACAACAAATATACTGCCTGTACAGTGATTGAACTCACAGCTTGCAGATTATGCAACTCTTGTCAATACACATCCCTTCCACCAATTCCCTACTCCCACCACTTCCTCTTTCATTCACCCTGTGAAAACAACTGCAGTGTCGTGCCTTTCGTGCATTTGGAAACGGCAACAATGTTTACACCCGAGATACGCAAATCCAAACAGTATCCTAATTACCTCCCTTACATTCTGTAGTTATCTCCTTTGTATATTTCCCATGCTATATAAATAAATGCTTACGTGTCAATCGACCTCTTACGAAGGAAGCAATCGGAGCGTACGCATCAACTGTTTGTCTCTCTTATTCATTTCTGTGTTCCTACTTGAATTGTTATGTATGTGAAGCCGTTACCCCGCGAGCCGGACACTAATTGAAACACAATAACAACCGACAAAGCAGCAAAGCTACAACAACCACTCAATTAATCAAGTTAAAGTGATGAGTCGTGTTTAAATATGTGAATGTGAGTTAATAAACATATGAGAATTAATTTGAATGAGAAAACTTAGAATGATCAAGAATTAATTATTTATTTAATTTTTACAATTGGAAGAAGAGGATTTACTAATTAATTTGAACATTTATATTGGAGCTTGATACGACAATGTCTTTCTAAAATGTCCGTCTCTGTTGGAATCCCCAAGGGAAGTTACTCTGCAACTGAATGCAAGGGAAGTAACTCTGATAAGTTATCTCCGTTTAATATGTCTATTTTGAATGTCTCATTATTTTACTAGGTAGAAATGCTTCTACCTAACACAAGTAAACAAGAATACCAGAGTTTTTGTATAATATCTAACATATAAAATTATCCTGTTGGATTTTCAAAGTCGTAAATAACCATTAAGCTGAAAAAATGAAACTGCTTCTAATAAGCCAATTTTCATTTGTTATTGTTGTACCATGTTATTGGCAATATAACGTACTTCGCTACAATTTATTTTTTTAAATTACTTAGTCCGGCCCAGACAACTAATAATATAAAACATTTTTAACTAATCATCGAAAAATAAAAATCAACGGTACTCTTATAGAGAATGCACTGCGTTTCTCCGATTTCGCGTCGTCACCGTTCGGGCAGGTCTCGGAAGCGCCCGAGAGTATACGAGGCAAAAACTGCCAAACGATAAATTGAAGACTGGCAGACGATAAATTCAGACGAAGAAAATCAAAATAAAATACATATATAAAAATAAAAAATGAACAAACCATAGCTAAACAACTGTTATTAATTAAGTGTTTATTTATTTTTTTTGTCAGAGGAACCATATTTTTTTGTGCACTGAAAAGTTTCAAAAAATGATTTTTTTTATATAACAAACAATGTTTTTAACCAATTTCTTGTTCGTTTTTTTTTTTTTTTCATTTTTTTTTTTAAAATGTTTTTTTCTTTTTCACATTTTCTGGATTAGGGGTTAGGGTTTAGGTTTAGTATTTTGCTAGAAGTGACGGTTGCTGACAGAACTCAATGAGTCCTTCGGGAGATTCAACACACTGACACAGATAGAAATTCATTTATTTTTCTACACACTGTAGATCGTAGAAATTAATTTCTTCCAAAAGTTATCGTCTGCTTGCTGCAACCTGATTGGTTAATAGTTTTGTCAACTTTTGGGCGCTACCGAGACCTGGCCAAACGTTGACGACGCAAAGTCACGAAAATGCAGTGCATTCTCTATACGAGTACCACATCAGCAAAGGGACTAACTCATATTTTAATTATATGATATCATGTTACTCGTATTAGTTTGATTCATGTTATCATGGAAATTATCTAAAGTATTTCTGAAAGAGTATCTAGACTATCATCTAACTGACAAATATTCAGAGAAAAGAAGCAATTTTTTTTTTCACCCCAAACAAGGCACATTGCAACTAAGATGTAAGGGGCTACCACGAATTAAGGGTCAGATTTATAAGGGAGCATCCTAAGTGGGAAGTTGTGCAGCAAGATGTTTGTGGAAACTCAGAGAAGCTGTACCTGAGACAAGTTCAGCTTAATCGTCGGAACATGTCTTTTTCGGTTCGGGTCGCTGTACCGTAGAACAGGCTACCAGAAGTTGTGGTCAGCCTGTGGTCTCCTTTAAGGAGAGTAAAAAGTGTAACTTTCGGTCTATTTTCAGCAGTCTGTTTCAGCAAGATGTTTGTTTACATTACATTTAAATTTCAGTGAAGGCGTGGGATTTTGCTCATTGTCAGCTTGTTGAGGGGCAAAAGGTCAGTAAGCTCGTCCGAGCATATTCCATTCAAGTAAAACAAGCACAAGAACGCAAAATTGCAATGATGGGACAGGGAACGGAGCTTGGTAGACAGTAGATTAGAGACTCTTTTTGGGACGCTGTCTAAGAGGGAGAGACTAGTGGTTGGTGCACTAGCCCAGATGTGACAACAATACTACATGCATGGCCGGATGTAGAGATATAGGATACTGTCAGGTATGAAAAGTTTTCTAGCACAGGAAAGGGAGCCCACTTTCTTTGCAGCAGCTTTGACAATGTTTTCTATATATTTGTTCAAAATTATGTTACTGAATTTTCATGAAGCGATTCAACCTCCTTTGCCCCCTTTTAATAAATTAAATAAAACTAAATATATTATATTTCTGAATTTTTGAGATGAGGATTGATAATTTGGATAGCTTTGGTTATTCGGACTACATTTCTCATCAACGTTTTGGCCGCTGTAACCTCCGGCCTTCTTCAGTTGTATCTCTTCGAACTCAGGAATATATCTGTCGAACTCGGGAATCTGGACCCATGGTGCAGTGGATATAGTACTAAGTAAAATTCAGTTCAAAGTGGTAGTCATCTGAAGGTTGAAGGTTCAATCCTCGGTGCGAGAGATACGAAGAATTGCAAATTACTGAAGACTTCTCCCAGTCATGGCTGACGGAACAAGAGCATGCTACCCCTGTGGATTAAATAAAGGGTTCCATTCAAAATTCCGTCCAGATTTCCGAGTTCGACAGAAATATTCTCGACTTCGAAGAGATACACCTGAAGAAGGCCGAAGGTTACAGTGGCCGAAACGTTGTGATGATAATATTCAAGATGAGAAATGTAGTCCGAATAACCAAAATTATGCAAACTAAATATAGCCCACATTACAACCATTTCCACCTAGTGTTCCAAAATTCATAATGATCAGTTTATTCGTTTAGGAGATTATCCGGTACATACACATATATAAACACATACGTAACTTTATATAGAGATATATACTTTATATAGAGATATATACTTTATATAGAGATATATACTTTATATAGAGATATATACTTTATATAGAGATATATACATGCAGTATATAAAGTAATGTCGACTTTTTTGTGGGTGTTTTTATTGCCTCGCTCCTACGAGCTCAATATTCGATTCTGTTTCGCCATAATCAACTAACGTAGATCAGGCCATGTTTTTGCGCTGTGGGTAAGCACAGATTTCATCAAATTCTGATACACTCACCTGTCAGAGATGTCTCTGCAATATTCGTGGCAACTACGCATTTGCGGATACCATCAGGTGCTCGTTGGAAGATTTTGGCTTGAAGGTCACTGGGAAGTTGCGAATAGATGGGCAGAATTGCTAATGGTGGGGCATCATCAAGTTGACCAAGTCGGTCTAAAATTAAAAAAAAATTTTTTTTTTGTTTTTTTAATATTTTTTTTATTTAATATTTGAGAAGCAAATTGTTACATAGCAGTTAATATACATTGTATGTGTGCATATATATATATATATATATATATATATATATATATACATTAGATTTTTTTTTTTTTGAATGTGAGATGATATTAATTTACACAGATTAAGCAAACCACAGCGATGGCCGACTGTGGAATGTACCTACAAGGGGTGTAGTCATCCAACTACTTAGAACCCAGGCCGATGTCTCACAACTAGGATTTTATACTTGCTAGGACGATGTCATCCAATTAATAGACATTCTTTTATGTGGTGAGGTAGCTCAGTGGCAGAGTACTCGCTTGGCATGCAAGTGACTCGGGTTTCGAATCCTGAGTTCGGATGTTCAACTGATGAGCCCAAAATAGGGCAAAATTCGAGTCTAGGACTTCCGGTTTGTTTCTTTCATAGATTGTTGGCTGCGGCGTTGTCTGATTATGGAAATAATTATTTATATATATATATAAGTCAGGTTCAATTTATATTCCAATAATTATGTTTTTTATTTTATTTTATTATTTTTATCTTTTCACATTTCCAAAAAACATAACATTTCTGTGAGATATGTTTTTTACGGTCCGTTTCATTTGCCGTGAGCCAAACAACATTTTTATGTCAATATCATCTCTGTAACACTACAAAATCATCAGAAAAATTCACAAAGAGTAAAAAGTTCTTGGATTAAAATGTCTTGAAAAAAACCTACACTATACAGTGGTTCATTTTTGGGCGAAAAAAAATCAAAGAAAAGAGCAAACTCACATGTGGGGGAACCCAATAGTATGCCATTTTTAATTTTTCAGTTCAGAGCTAGTACATCCTAAAAGTTGTGTGGACATTTATAAATCTTAATTCAGTAATATTTCGTAAAATAGTTAATAATATATATATATATATATATATATATATATATATATATATATAAAAAATAAATTTTCATTTATTGATATAAATTCACGCGTCTGTTAACTGGTTTCTCAAAAATTTTCAAATATATCTCCTAACAACGCTTCCAAAACTGTAGTAACACTTATATTATTCATCCCAAGCCTGCCAGGGCATTCACTACAAGCACCGGACATATAAACAAACTCTCCAATAACATCGGAGGAGATCGTAAATCTTCGGCCACGCTGTCAGATTTTCATCATGAAAAAGAAAAAAAAAAAAACAATGTCTGTTTACCATGATTATGGTTTGTTAAACCGAAAATTCGGATTTATAAAATATTAAAAAAAAAAATGATTAAATAAATTTTCATTTATTGATATAAATTCACGCGTCTGGTTTCTCAAATATTTTCAAATATATATATATATATATATATTTGGAAAATGGAAAAGGAAAGCCAAAAAATATATTATTTATGCATTCATTAACATTTCGTCTTTATTGTAAGACTTCCTCAAGATGAAGAAAAATGAAGAAAAATCATACAAGCATAAATTTGATTTGCCTGCTAGCTACGAACTTCGGCCGGTTTGTGAGTGAAGAAAAATGAAAAAAGTAAAAAGGCAAAAAAGATGCACGGTGGTAGTAGTAGCAGTTTATAGAGTTTGGGGATGGGGGAGAGGGAGGAGCGATGTGTTGGTTGAAATCAGTTTATTACTTTAGTCTTGAAAGAAGAACGTTTGGCTAAGGGTTGTCTGGGTCACCGTGTCAGACGATCAGAGGGGCCAATAGTTGAGGGGGCAAAGTCTGAACTAGAACGTGGGAGGGTATCCATATTTGACATCCATATACATACGTGTGAACACGAACGCATATTCACATTGATACAAATAAATAAGTACACACATGTAAAAAATCATTGCCATATATATATACAGAGTTCCCCCTTCCCTCCTCTTTTCCCCAGCCCCTCAAAATCCATGCTACACCTCACCACGACAAAAACTTCAGCACCTCCCTCCCCTCTCTCCCACCTTAACACAAATTCACTAACACTCCCACCCTCCCCTTTTTCTTTCACAGCCATCCACATTCATTTCACTCTCTGCCACTGATTGACTTCTCTCAGCCCGAGCCTTGGTCCAGCACTCTTAGTAGCCACAGCTACTACTTTTCCTTATCAACCCATCATGTCAACCCAATATTTCGATGTACTTGCATGACATTTTTCTTAAAATTATCATCCTGAGGAAGTCTTACAAATAAAGACGAAACGTTGATGAATATATAAAAAATATCTCTTGGTTTTTCCTTTTTCATTTCCCATATATATATATATATATATATATATATATATATATGTATAATTATAAATATTTTTTATCTACATACATGCACACACATACATACATATATGTATATATATATATATATATATATATATGGGAAATGAAAAAGGAAAGCCAAAACCTATGTTATTTATGTATTCATAAATGTTTCGTCTTTATTGTAAGACTTCCTCAGGATGAAGAAAAATGAAGAAAAATGATACAAGTATAAATTTGATTTGCCTGCAAGCTACGAGCTTCAGCTGGTTTGTGAGTGACCCGACAACCCTTAGCCAAACATTCTTCGATAAACTGATTTAAACCAGCACATCGCTCCCCACACTCTTAACTCTATAAACTGCTACTACTACCACGCTTCTTTTTTGCCTTTTCATTTTTTTTGATTTTTCTTTACACACAAACCGTAGCTTGCATGCAAATCAAATTCATGCTTGCATGATTTTTTCTTCATTTTTGTTCATCCTGAAGAAGTCTTACAATAAAGACGAAACGTTGATGAATACATAAATAATATATTTTTTGGCTTTCCTTTTTCATTACGTCGGATCATTTTATTCTCATCTTTATTCATAAATGCGTTGTTCAGGTTTTTCAAAATATTTTTTTCAAAATATTTTCCTTACTATTGACATTCCATCAACGCTTCCAAGTGTGGACTTCATTCTACTCTATTCACGTAACCGCATGCTACACACACTGGCATATCAACATAAATCGTCGATAGCAACAAAACGAATTTCAACTTGACTGCGATAAATATGCCTCAATCAAGAAGGATTAAAGGAAAAAAAGAAGAGAAAAAAAATACTTTTGACAAGGGTGTATGTCACCGAAAGTGCTCAAGTTTTTAGAATAAATAAATAATTTATTTAAAAAAAACATACAAAATAGTCTCCTTATTATCGCCATGTCATCAACACTTCCAAATATGAACTTTTCATTCTATATATATATATATATATATATATATATATATATATATATATATAATAATATATATATATAATAATAAAAAAAAATTGATATCGCATCTTAATGCTTATAAAGGTATTTGTTTTACCTGTTCCTTCTTAAATTTAACAATAGATGCTTTTTAAAACAAAAAAATATGAACTTTAAACACTTATACAAATCACGTGTTGCATCACGTTCTTCATATTTGATGATGGGAAACGACACCTTGCCCATTCGGCTGTATAACAACAAGCTGTTAAGAGATAAAAAAAATACTAATCCGATGACATCAGGATATATTTACACACCGATGATGCCAGGTCTTGGCGAAATATCTGTATCACTTTAAACTAACAAAAAAATGCTAGTTTTAATAAAAAAAAAGAAAACGAAAAAAAAAAATCGGTTTCGATTTAATGTTTTTCTTTTTTTTTTTATGGAAAAAAAAAAAAAATTGATATCGCATCTTAATGCTTATAAAGGTATTTGTTTTACCTGTTCCTTCTTATATATATATATATATATATATATATATATATGTATGTATGTAAGGTTAGTGGGAAAGAATCCCAGCAGAATGCTCGATTATTAAGAAACATAAAAAAATAAGAACATAATATTTATTTATTAATATTTTACAGAAGGTCAGAACAACATCGGTAAAACAGACATAAACAGAGGCTGAAGAGTTTCGATAAAGAGGCCTTTATAGTTCCCTTTTGTTGGGATGTGAAACCGACGGTACCAATGTTGTTCCAACCTTCTGCAAAACATTATATATATATATATATAGTAAGTTATGAAAATATATTCATGGCAATTAAATAACTTACTATCTAGCTCTACTCACGTATTGAGAACTGTTGAAGTAAATACTGAAAATCGATACATAAAATGATATATATATATATATATATATATATATCATTTCAAGTGTAGTTTACACGACTCAAACCTTTTTCTTTTCTTTTCGTAAGGATGTTTTGCCAGCTATTCAAAAGAATTCTGTTGTTTATAAATTCCTGCGTCAGTGTGGAGCTGACTATGTTGGTAACACATCCCAAAGATTAGAAATGAGAATATCCCAACGCATATCACGTGATATTTGTTTACACAAGGTTTCGAGATCATCGGAGAACTTTCAAGCCCATTAATCTGCCATCGGCAATCACCTGGTCGGTACAAATATTTGTTTCTGACCGGTATTCCGATGGGTGTTTTTCTGTTTTACACAGTGCTAGGTCGAACTATCATCTCAATATTATTGAGGCATTAGTTATTAACAATTCTTGACCTAGCCTGTGTAGACAAAAGATTTTGAAACATAAGTTGGAGATCTTCAATGATTCAAATCCACCATAACGTTGAGAGATTTACCCCCTCCTTTTTTTCTTCTTCTCTCAATTGTTTTCTCCAACTAAAACAATTGTCTCCTCATTTCTCATCTGATGTTCTTACTTTTTAATTTATCATTCTGACATTTTTTTTCTTTCACAGGTCTTTTATTTAACTTTGTTTCAACACATATATTAACACTTATCTCTGTCTTGTGTGCCGTCTTCAATACGTTTTCTTTCAGCTTTTCAACATTCTGTAAACAACAACTGTCCAGACGTTAAGAGTACCCTTTTTGGCAGCATTAGATAAGTTAGTCTTTTAATTAAGCTGCAAATACACTTTGTTTGCAAGACATAGATTAGCATTTATCCCTTTCTTGTGTGCCGTCTTCAATTCCTTTCTAAATTTTTGCAAACAAGAATTACCAAATTCCTTTCATCTTGAAACCAAACAACGAACAAAAGAAGATAAACAATCTAAGAACTCCGAAACCCTTACCTGTGATTAAGTCACATGTGACTTCAATATCTTCTTGGCCGGGCATAAATATCAACATATCCCCTGAAAAATATGAACATAAATATCAACATATCCCCTGAACATAAATATCAACATATCCCCTGAAAAATACGAATATAAATATCAACATATCCCCTGAAAAATATGAACATAAATATCAACATATCCTCTGAAAAATATGAATATAAATATCAACATATCCCCTGAAAAATATGAATATAAATATCAACATATCCCCTGAAAAATATGAACATAAATATCAACATATCCCCTGAAAAATACGAATATAAATATCAACATATCCTCTGAAAAATACGAATATAAATATCAACATATCCCCTGAAAATTACGAATATAAATATCAACATATCCCCTGAAAAATACGAATATAAATATCAACATATCCCCTGAAAAATATGAATATAAATATCAACATATCCCATGAAAAATATGAACATAAATATCAACATATCCCCTGAAAAATACGAATATAAATATCAACATATCCCCTGAAAAATACGAATATAAATATCAACATATCCCCTGAAAAATACGATTATAAATATCAACATATCCCCTGAAAAATACGAATATAAATATCAACATATCCCCTGAAAAATACGAATATAAATATCAACATATCCCATGAAAAATATGAACATAAATATCAACATATCCCCTGAAAAATACGAATATAAATATCAACATATCCCCTGAAAAATACGAATATAAATATCAACATATCCCCTGAAAAATACGATTATAAATATCAACATATCCCCTGAAAAATACGAATATAAATATCAACATATCCCCTGAAAAATACGAATATAAATATCAACATATCCCCTGAAAAATACGAATATAAATATCAACATATCAAGATGTCTGTTCGTCGAGTTCACTCATTTATCTTCTAATAAGATGAGTTATGTACTCTGTTGCAAGTGCATAAAATAAACAGTTAAGAGAAATCTGGTTTCTCTCTATATAAATTAATGTTCCTCTCCAGACCAAATGAAAGTCATCGAGTCTTCTTTCTAGTGAAGAAAAGTTTATTACAGATAACAACACGGAAAGAGAAATTGCTACATGAATCACAAGCACGACACCCCACAGAGAAAGAAAGGACGAAGTGAATCAATGCACCCAGTCGGAATGAAAAAGAAAAAAAAACAACAGGTAAATTCATGCATTGCTATTGAAATGGACATTTTGGGCTGATCGCTTGAAGAAAAAAAAACAACAGGTAAATTCATGCATTGCTATTGAAATGGACATTTTGGGCTGATCGCTTGAAGAAAAGAGGTAAAGAGATTGCTGAATGAGCACCCGCACACACCTCATAAAAGGAATTAATTAATGTACACACACACACACGCATACAGAATCTACGTGTCGTAAGTGTGCTAATGTATAGCTTCGAAACCTGAGCTGTCTCTGTCGGCACACTAAAGAAACTGCACCGTAATGACAAGGCAATGGTCAGACGGATCTGTTTGGTGAGGCCTGAATGGAGCATACCTTTGCGGTTTCTATACGTGCAGGTCAACTTGGAAAGCCTCGTGGACATCATGCAGAAGAGCAGACTGCGTTGGTTGGTGTACGTTGAGCGCAGCAATGGCGTGATGCTAAAGTCAGACAGTTGAATGTGCCACCATTGGCAGACTCAAGTTGTCTTGGGAGGGCGTGGTCAAACGCGATAGGAAAACCATGGGTATGGATTCTGTCAGGCCTCACCAAAAACAAGAACGTGGAGAGGAAAACTTAGATCGAGACTAGACAATCAGGCCCCACCCTCATCAGAGGATTGATTATGGCCTGATTCAACAAATAAACCGGTTGTTGTTGTTGTTGTTGTTGATGATGATGATTATGATGATGCTGGTGGTGAACTTACCTTCTGCCTGCTGCAGATGTGTTTGCAGAGCTTGTTTTACGGAAGAGTCGACATAATCCTCAACGGGGTTCTTGCTGAACAGCACATCGACAGGAAACGTCCGTCCCGGAATTTTGAAGATGGGCACGTTTCCGAAAAAGGTGGAAAATTTGGAAGCATCCATTGTAGCAGAAGTTACGATCAGCTTCAAGTCCTGTCGCCGCGATACAACCTGGAAGAAGGAACCCGTAAAAGAAAGTGTCATTGTTCTTTTGCTACGATAACGCAATTTTGAAACAAATGAAGCTGAGAACAAACGAGCATTCAAAAAGCAAACATTTTTTTTTTTTGAGCGATTATCGAAACTCTGTAATTTCAGCCATTTTGTTTTCGTTCTAACTGAACAGGTGGACATCAGGTTTGTTTTGAACAAAAAAACTCTTTAAAATAAGTTAAAACACAAATAAACTTATCCAGGTTAGTAGAAGAGTAACTTATCTTGCCTTTGGTAATATTTATTTGTTGCCTATTTGTTTTGTTTTTTACCCCATTTTTGTTCGTTATAAATATCCTTGCGAGTATAGTAAATTTTCATAACCGGGAGTTGAAAGATTCATAGCTGTTGATTCGTAGATTCTGGTAACCTTATTCCTTTCCATGTATTTTTATGTACAGGATTCACCTCCGAAATAGTAAACTGATCATTATGAATTTTGGAACACAGCTGCTAGCTGTAAGGGATCGTAATGTAAGCTACATATAATTCATTTTAGTTTTATGGTAAAGGAGGGGGGGGGGGGCTTCATGAAATTTCGATACCTCCCATTTTTGTGAAATTTTAACAATCGGTATTAGACATTAATTGATAAATATTCCCCAGTTTCTTTGGAAGAATTTTAAAGGATTTTTAGGAAGCATAATATCGGCACAGGCTTCCATTTGAAAATAAAGATGTTTCAGATTTGCACTGAAGTTGATCCGTAGTCGTTGGACACCAATTAAACAAGATTCCATGAATTTCAATTTCTTCTTAAGACTCCTTAAGCTTAAGCCTTAAATTTTGGACATTTTTTTAGCATCAAAATCATGTAGAAGATTTTGATTGGGATTAGAATGAGGATTCTGGACGTAAGGTTTAGTGGCATTATATCTTGATTTTGGTCTTCGTAAGGAGACGTAGAAGTGGTGCAAACTGTTCCGTTTGTGGAATTAATTTTACTCGTCCTGGGACGGGTATTCTTCTAGTATTTAGTATAATATATTTAATATTTAAGGAAAAGTTTAAGTTAATGAACTAAAACTATTTCTGAGTTACCCTGGATGAGATTAATTTTTTTAGTTTTTTAGTTTTTTTCACCCCAAAAAAGACAAGTTGTCATTGTAGACGTTAGAGACTATTGAGAATTTGGGTGAAAGATTTGAGGATCATCCTAAATTGGGAGCTGTGCAGCAAAATGCTTGTTCAGATTAGTTTTTAATTTCTGCATGTCGGTACAGTCGGAGAAACAGAGAGCTGGAGGGAGTTCCAAAGGGTGGCAGTTCGAGAAAAGAAGCTATTGGAGTAGAAGGCTCTCCGGTATCTGGGAACCTCCACAGTGAATGGATTGGATTTAGGTGATTGTCGGGTTGATCGAGTGTATTTACGTCGAGGAGGCACCAGGGCAGCAAATTCATCGGAGCACATTCCATTGAAGTACTTGTAAAACAAGTAAAAGGATGCAACATTACGACGATAGGACAGGGGCTGGAGCTTGGTGGATAGTGAGGAACCTATTAAGTTGGCGACTCTTTTTTGGACCTAGTCTAGGAGGGAGAGACTGGTGGATGGTGCACCAGCCCAGATGTGACAACAATACTCCATGCATGGGCGGATGGTGGCTTTGTAGAGATACAGGATAATGTCAGATGTGAGAAGTTTACTAGCTCGGTAGAGGGAGCCCTCTTTCTTTGCAGCAGCCTTGGCAATGTCTTTTATGTATTTGTTTCAATTCATGTTACCTGTGAATGTTAGGCCGAGGAGTTTGAACGTTGGACTCTCTTTTAATTGTTTAATTGATATTGTGCATTTGTTTTAATTTTTTTTTTTTTAGATGAGGTGGGATCATATTGGGGGGGGGGGGGCAGATGAGGATCATATTGAGGGGGGGGGCAGATGAAGGGCATATGGGGGTGAGAGGCATAGGGGGAATGAGGGGTATATTGGGGGGGGGCAGATAATGGGCATATGGGGGGGGCAGATGAGAGTCATATGGGGGGGCAGATGAGAGTGATATTGGGGGGGGAGCAGATGAGAGTGATATTGGGGGGGGGGGGCAGATGAGGGTCATATTGGGGGGGCAGATGAGGGTCATATGGAGGGGGCAGATGAGGGTCATATTGGAGGGGGGGGGCAGATGAGGGTCATATGGGGGGAGGCAGATGAGGGTCAGATTGTGGGGGGGGGCAGATGAGGGTCATATTGGTGGTGGGAGGGGGGCAGATGAGGGTCATATTGGTGAAGGGGCAGATGAGGGTCATATGGGGGGGGCAGATGAGGGTCATATTGGGGGGGCAGATGAGGGTCATATTGGGGGGGGGCAGATGAGGGTCATATTGGGGGGGGGGCAGATGAGGGTCATATTGGGGGGGGGGGCAGATGAGGGTCATATTGGGGGGGGGGCAGATGAGGGTCATATTGGTGGGGGATGAGGGACATATGAGAGGGGAGCATAAACAAATTAAACAACATTAGATTAAAAAAACAAAAAACGTACATCTCGAAGCAGACCAAATAAAACATCAGTGTTAAGGGATCGTTCATGGGCTTCGTCCATGATAATTGCACTGTAGTTGTCCAAGTCTGATTCCCGAAGAGATTCTCGGAGAAGAATACCATCCGTCATGTATTTAATCAGCGTTTTCTGGAAAAACAAAAATGCAGATTAAGTTTATGTTTAATCCTGCATGGCATCCAACTAGATTTAGACTGTACTTAAATATTTAAGACGAATGAAAAAAATGAAATATTGATCAGGATTTAATATAAAAATCAATGAAATCAATTGAAAATAAAAAATTTTGTTCTTAACAACACGGACCAATATTTGCTGTAAATTAATGACAAAACAGATAATAAATTGTATAGTTATTTATCACCAGACAATATTTCTAAGATAATGTATTATTATTGATATGGTCCAGAGAGAAACACTAGAAGATGAGGAAATGTAAAGAATCAGCGTATATGCTAAGCGACAGTTACCTCATAAGTAGTTCAATTATAGAAAGTATAGGAATCAATAATTAAGAAAAAACAGATAATCCAAACCTGGGCAATTAATGCAGACTTTAATGAAAAAACAAATTACTTTTATCGGCCATATATATATATATATATATATATATATATATATATATATATATATATATATAGAGAGAGAGAGAGAGAGAGAGAGAGAGAGATAGAAGAAAAAAGAGTGATAAATATGAGACGATTGTCCAGATTTATTTCAAATTTCAATTGTTCAATGCAAGGTGTATTCAGTAATAAACTAGTGTTTATTATACTTTCCTTAAGCCGAGGCTTTTCAAAGATCGAAATCTTATTATCAGAGGAGAAATACAGATGGATAAGTTGGCTTTCGAAAAAACCAAAGTTCAAATATTTGAAAAATATGAAAATTATTATTAAAAATTATTAAAATAATTTTTGTTAAAAAAAACGTATTGAATGAAAAGAAAAGTTCCGTGAAAAAGATATGCAAATTGTCCGGGTGGTAAATTTCCGTTGAAAAGGAGTCCGGTGAATTCTAGAGTGTGAAGAAAAACTCTTTGCGAGGGAGCAGATTGGAGAAAGTGCTCAAAATATAGGTAAGTCCAGACGCACTTAAATAAATCTGGACAATCGTCTCATATTTATCACTCTTTTTTTTCTTCTATCTCTACTATTGCTCTATCTCGTATATTGAGCTAATCCTTTTCACTATAGGTTACATCTACTAAAAGTTTTCACTTTGGTTTATTTTGATCCTATATATATATATATATATATATATATATATGTATATATATATATATAAAATAAAATATAATAACACAAAATTACATAATCATCGATGCAATAATTTATTTAAACCTTGTGTTTTTTTCAAGCATCCGATCCAGACGATTACATTTTTGAAACGAGTTTCAAAAATTATGTAATTTCGTGTTATTATACTTCATTTTATTCTTGCTCTCATACCCGGATTTCCTCCTGGAATTATTTCATTATAACATATATATATATATAGACAGAAAGGACTCAAACATTTAGTTCTTACTGGTAGAGTGCCTGGTTGTAAGCCAGTGGGTAGACCAAGCCAAGATATGTTTATGGACAATATGTGTAGGTGGACAAACTGGAATGCAATGGGACTATTTCGTTCAATGGATAATAGGACAATGTGGAGACCATAGTCGCTGATGCCTTATGAAGACAGGGCCGTTCATGATGAAATAATCCAAGAATTAGAAGTAACTGCACAACCATTTGGGTCAACGGTGAGACATTGTACAATAGTATATTTTTGACTTGAACTGATTGCAATCACACAAGACAACGAACGGACGATCACAACACGTGTAGTTAACACGTACGTTCATATTTTTTTATACCAATTAATTTGTTCTCTTGTTTTTTCTTTTTTTATTAAATAATTGTTTATTAATTTCGTGCTCAAAACTTTAACTGCCTTTTGTTTATCATATAAATCCAAATCGAGATGAATGTCCAAACCGGGGAGGGATGATCACACGTATGAAATTTAACTTAGAATGATCCCCTTTTTGCGGGCCATTCTAGCTTTTTAGGTCAGTTAATCAAAAATCTTTTGCTGTGGGAGATGAAAACTATGCAGGGTTTTTTTTTTTTGGGGGGGGGGGTCATGTTTAAAAGTTTTAAAAAAAAAACCCACCCTACCACTTATTAAAAAAAAAAAATGGAATTAAACTTTTTCTGAATTATACAAAAAGTGAAGAACAAATATCGCTGATCATCACATTTGTGGTATAGAGCGAATATTTCCCATCCACCAGTGGCAGATAGGGGAACGGCCTTCAGATATGGAGGGTTTTTTTTTTTGGAAGTCGCTCCAGACAAGACATGAAGCCACTTGATGTAAGGAACTAAAAAAAAAATACTACTTCGAGGTCAAAAACTAGTCAACGCTAAGTGTTAGATGGATAGATTCCGACTCAGTAAACAGCAATTCTTCCCCCTTTGTCAAAAACATCGCTCATGGAATGTGAGGACTAAAGGACAAAATAAGGGAAGCAAGAGTTAAGAGGCTGCCGAAAGTAAACCGAAAGTTAGTCACTTTCTACTCTCTAGAGAGACCCAACTGCTTCGCTGCTGGAATATATGACAGGAAGAAAAGCTAATAAACTAAAAATCAAATATATTTGGTTCACTACTCAGAGTTGAAAGAATGCCCAACCACTGAGTTCAAACGGGACGCCGAATTATTCTTTCTATTCTTTTCACCAACAACAGTCCAACACGCATGTAAACGACCAAACGTCTAGTCAAAAAATCAATTCCCTTTTTCTTTTCCTCTTTCTCTCTCTCACCACTCGACGTAGTCACAACGTCAACCTTTCTCCACACCATCGCCGGAGCAAAGTGTCTTCGCTTTTTATCACAACAAGAATCAGCCCATGCAAAACAAGCCTCATTTGCATACATGAACTTGCGTCGTGTGACAAAAGTTACATGTTTCCACTTTGTAACTGGAACACTCTGGATTCAATCCCTGATGGAAAATACGCGGTGCAACCCTCACTCGTTTTCCCTGTGGATCTGCATGATGGTTGCTACAGACAGTATTCAAGATACAAAGCATATTTGACTGAGAAAAGTGTGTAAAAATTATTTACATCCACCACTTAATCCTGAAGCTTTGTAATAATGATGAACTGAATGCTAATAAACTGTTAGCTCTAAATACCCAATAAACAGTCCCAAACCAACTGGCCGTCTACTAAGAGGATGTATGTGGGATATGCTCTAGTCAGCTATATCTCAGTGAAATACATGCAGATGCCCGATGTAAAGTTTGGACTTGGTGGGTGTCAATCGCCATAAAAGCTGACTGATCGACTGACTTGGTTGAGTGCGGGCAGTTGACCTTTGCTGGTGACGTACTTACTGTCGATCACGAAAATGCGTTGGTCAAGGAAGCGCATCCACCGTAAAACTTTAGCTTCAGTTAAACCTTCATGGATATGGCAGACTTATTGAATTTAGTGGTAGGCTGTGCTGGCAGACGTAATAGATGTGTCAGTAACGTCTCCGGCTTGACTCCTTCACAGAGAATGAACTGTTGCAGAGAGATATGAAAGCTCTCTCTAGTTGACCCTCATGATAGAGTTTATTGGAGGTGTCGAGTGAGATCAGCCAAATATGCAGCTAGCCAGCTACCTGGACGGGGGCCCACCAGTGTGCATGATGCCTCTCAACCTACACGTTATTAATAAAAAATGATGATGATGATGACATGGGAGAGGGAGTAGGCATCAGGATTTTAGAGGCGATTAAGTGGGTCATTGCCACAAAAGGTTGGGAACCAATTCTCTATTCTTTTTTTTTTTTAATTCTCGTAACGTCCAGGAACGTCCTCGGGGAGTCAGGCAGATACTCTATCTGTCCTAACTTTTCTGTGGCCATGATAGAACCTGGTAGTGCCCATATCCTCTCTATGGCACATACAGCACCCGGTGTTCCCAAATGGTCACCCATTTAGTACTGGCCAGGCTCAACGTTGATTAACTTCAGTGATCTAACGGGAACTGATGTGTCAGCGTGATCATGCCGTATATTATGCTCTATACATTTTTTTTTAACATAGTTCACCCCAAACAAGTCAGGCCGCCACTGTAGACGTAAGGGGCTACAGAGAGATAAAGTGTAAGTTATGGGGGTCATCCTACGTTGGGAGCTGTGCAGCAAGATGTCTGTTTACATTAGTTTTACATTTCTGCACGTCAGTAGAGTCGGGGGAGCAGGGAGGGAGTTCCAGAGAATAGCCGGCTGCACGAGGAAAGAAGCTATTGGAATAGAAGGCTCTTCGGCATCTGGGGACCTCCACAGTGAATGGATGGGATTTGGACGATTGTCGAGTTGATCTAGTTAATTTACGTCAATATAAAAATGTGCATACGTGTTTCAGACAGCTTACCTCTGTTGTCGAGTCTTCAAATCGAATGGCATACCCGACTTCTTCACCTAGATTAACAGACATTTCTTCCGAGACACGTTTTGCTACAGACATAGCGGCCACACGACGAGGTTGGGTACAGCCAACCATTCCGTAGTTTGAATAACCATCTTCATGGAGGTACTAAAAGAACAAATTCCATAAATAACAAATTTAAAATTTTGATAGGTAAAAAAAAAAATTCTTTTATAAAGGATTTTATTTTAGCAGCGCAAATACTGGATACAAACTCCTGAAATTTACAAAGGTCTCACTCTGACCTACAAAATCTTCTTCATCCATGCGTAATAGTTTATCTATATAAATCTATATAACGTTCGGTATGTGTATATGTTTATAAATATTTAGATGTAGAAGATTAACTCCTAAACTATATAACGTTCGGTATGTGTATATGTTTATAAATATTTAGATGTAGAAGATTAACTCCTAAACTGTATAAAGTTCAGTATGTGTATATGTTTATAAATATTTAGATGTAGAAGATTAACTCCTAAACTATATAACGTTCGGTATGTGTATATTTATTTACTCCTCTGCAGGAGTTAGGCACAAGGCCAGTTTTATCTTACTCCCACAAGTAAGATGTGACCACAGCTTGGGTCGAGTAAGTGGGGTTAAAAGCCAGCGCTCGAGAGGTGAGCACTCTGGCCATTTAAAAATTGCCTGGGCAGCCCCGTCGGCATTCCCCGGTAGGGGCGCCTCAAGCAGTAAGCAATAAACTTACTCCTCCCCAAAGAGGGGAGGCGAAGCCTGGGAGGGTGGACCTCCTAGAACTGCACAGGACAAACCCACAGACAGGTGGAATCAAGTCCCGAAGGACAAGACGACACCCGTCTATAGGGGTGCAGTATCCATCGGAACAGATACTACACTTACTTCCTAGCGGTATGTGTATATGTTTTTAAATATTTAGATGTAGAAGATTAACTCCTAAACTATATAAAGTTCGGTATGTGTATATGTTTATATATTTATATGTCAGGTGTGAGAATAACATCCAAGATGAGAACAGTAGTCCGAATAATCCAAAATTTTTAATACTTGTCTCAAAATTTCCAGTAGTCCTAATCACTGAAATAATACAAATTATCAAACTTCATCTCAAAAGATTCACCTTAAAAACGTTGGAGGTTACATCAGCCGAAATGCTGTAAGAATAACATCTTAAGGGAGAACAATACTTAATAATACTCGTCTCAAAACTTCCAAAACATCTTCAAATGAATGTTTTACTCACCTGTGTAAGTTGGGTTGTTTTTCCGGATCCAGTCTCTCCCACAATAATAACAACGCTGTTATCTCGAACGATATTCAACAACTGGTGAAAAGAAAGAAGAAATAACAAAAACAAATTAACACACGCATCTGACATTAACAAATTTACAGTCATTTAATGAATATAGGGACATTTCTCTTTCTCTGTCGTATAATTGTTTCAGTGGCCTTAGGGACAAAGATGTCTCCAGTCCGGGGTTCGAATCCTGCCACCGTGATACAGTTATACCTAGCCACACCTGTGGTTCTTGGTTACGATGAAACATATATGTACGTGGATTTCAAGCTTCTTTGAAAGGAAGAGCACTCTGTAAAAGTAATTATGAAAAGCTTCTAACTAAAGCAATATTGCAAAGTTCTCTCCCCTTGGTTGACCACTTGTTAAGAAAGTTTAATTCTTGCATGCGAGAATGCAGTAACAATTGGGAAGATAAGTGCAAAATAGGGCGACAGCTTTTGTGAGAAGGAACACAACAACACGTATATATAATTTTAAAGCGGTTTTACCTGGTGAGAAAAAAAAAGGTATATATATACAAGGGACAGGGGTTTGAAAGTTCAGAAAAGAGGTGGTTAAATTGGGTTGCAAATAAGTGCTTTGCAAACTTATCTTATAAGGAGTTTGATTAACAGGTTGCATGTGTGCGCGCCTCAATTCTGGCTCTTGTCGAGGGGAGATAAAGGCCTTTTGAGGGTGTCATCTTTGAGGACTTTTGATGCAATGTAAGCGGGCCGATAACATCCAAGGTTGGGAATCCGGGAACAAGGGTTGGTTAAATTCGAACTGTCGTTTAGGGTTTTCGAGTTGTAGTCCACAGTTCAAGTTGGTGGGTAACAGGAGAAAGCAGGAAGCACTTTGTGGGCTTTGTCACAGAGAGATCCAGCCACGGTCCTACTGAGTTGAAAGGAGGGGTCGAAAAGAGGCAGAACCGAGCCTGCAAACAGGTTGACTCACGTGACACCTAAGGGAGTAGGGGTTGGAATGCCTGACAGCCAATCTGTGAGACCCTTAAGGGACAAGGCAGCAGCCAATCAGTGATGGAGGACATTAATAAATTTCAACACTATTTATGGAGGCTGCCTGTGTTTATTTAATGAATATAGATATATTTCCCTTTCTTTGTTGTATAGCTGTCTAAGTGACTGTGGGGACAATGATGTCGGATAGAAGTCAAAGGTAAGTTTAGTCCGGGGCCGGGTTCAGATCCTGTGACTGACATTCTTGGTTATGATGAAACATATATGTGGATATTGAAAAATATTTATTATAAATAATTATATATATAGATATATAAATATTTATAGATATATATAAATATTTATTAAAAATAGTTATAGATATATAAAATAATTATAAATAATTATAGATATATATATAAATATTTATTATAAATAATTATAGATATATATATATATAAATATTTATTATAAATAATTATAGATATATACAGGGTGTTTCAAAAGTCTTGGAAACATTACAAATGCGTATATCTCATGAACTATTCCAGGTAGAAAAATGAAACTGGTGCCATTTTAAAGCTTGCTTAATCAAGTTTTTGGTCATACTAATGATTTTCGTGTTATCTTTCCAGGTGCAGTAATGGCATTCTCTAAACAAGACAAGGCATTTTGCGTCTTCCAATTTGCAAAGACTGAATCGTGGACATGTGTTCAGCGTGCATTTCGCAGGAAATTTAAAAAAGAAGCCCCTGAAAGGAAATCCATTGTCAGATGGCATGCTAAATTTGTGAAAGATGGGTGTTTGTGCCCAAGTAAGCGAACAGGTCGCCCTTCAACTTCAGAAGATGCAGTTGAGCAAGTTCGGACAGCCTTTCAGCGGAGCCCCCGTAAATCAGTGAGAAGAACCAGTAGGGAACTTCAGCTTGCTCCAGCAACTGTCAGGCGTGTCTTAAGGAAACGACTGCAAATGGTACCTTACAAGCTCAAGTTGGTCCAAAAGTTGAAGGACACTGATAAGCCACTTCGCCGTGACTTTTGCATTGCAATGCAAGAGAAGTTGGAAGATAACGGCTTTGATGACCGGCTTGTTTTTAGCGATGAGGCGACCTTCCATCTGAATGGCAAAGTTAACAAGCATAACACTCGCATATGGGGTACTGAGAATCCTCATGAACTTCTTGAGCACGAGCGAGATTCACCAAAAGTGAACGTGTTTTGTGCAATTTCCAAGAAAGGTGTCTATGGACCGTTCTTCTTTGAAGAGGCAACTATCACTGGTGAATCCTATCTCAACATGCTGGAAGACTGGTTAATGGCTCAGTTGGAACAAGCAGAATCTGATGACTTCATTTTTCAACAAGATGGTGCACCACCACACTGGAGTCTTAGAGTAAGGCAGTTTCTTAACACAAGGCTGCCTGGTAGATGGATTGGGAGATCTGGGCGAGGTGATGACGTTCTCATGCCCTGGCCTCCTAGGTCTCCAGATCTTACCCCGTGTGACTTTTTCCTTTGGGGCTTTGTCAAGCAACAAGTCTATGTGCCGCCCCTTCCAAGAGATAACGGCAGTTATGGGAACCATTGACGTCAAGATGCTGGAACGCGTTTGGCAGGAAATGGACTATCGACTAGATGTCTGCCGTGTGACGAATGGTGCTCATATTGAGCAACTTTGAAGATTCCCCACAAAACTTGAAACTTTAACCTTTCCAACAGTACCAATTTCATTTTTCAACTCCTAATAGTTTTTGAGTTATTAAAAATCGTTATGTTCCCAAGACTTTTGAAACACCCTGTATATATATATAAATATAAATATTTATTATAAATAATTATAGATATATATATATAAATATTTATTATAAATAATTATAGATATCGTTGGCTAGATTTTGACCTTTATGTGTTATTTTTTGTTTAGCCCCCATACATCAGATGGCTTCATGCCTTGTCTGGAGCGATTTCCATAAAAAAGAAAAAAATTGGAAAGTCCTCAAAAAGAGGAAATTTCTCCTGCTCAGTTTGTGGAAAGGAAGTCGGGTGCGATTCATTTCTTTGTGGTACGTGTAAACATGGGATGCACAAAAAGTGCAATGAAATTACAGCTAGGTTGAGAGATTATAACCAGTTTGTGTGCAAGAAGTGTAAGACAATGGAGACGGATGAGAAGTCAGATGTGGAGAAAATATGTTTGGATAGCGAGGCTATGGAGGTAATTCAGAAGTTTTGTTAACTTGGTGATACAATTAGAACACAGGGGGGAGCAGGTGTTAGTGTAATTACAAGAGTGGATAGAGTAAGTTCAAGAAAACTTTTGCCAGCAAAGTGTTACCACAGGCGACCAAGGAAACAGTCTATCAGGTATGTGTGTGATAATATATGGAAGTGAATCCTTGCCAGTGATGGTTGAGGACATGCGTTGCATGGATAGAAATAATACTAAAATGATAATGTAAGTCCTACAGAAAGATTTAGATCTGATGACCTCAGAGGAAGATTAAATCTGGATGGTATAAGGTGATGTGTGCAGAACAGAAGACTTCATTGGCATGGTCACATTGAAAGAATGGATAAGGGTTCTTGGGTTAGTAGATGTAGAACAATTGTGGTAGCAGGGTCAGTTGGCAGGAGACGTTCAAGGAAAACATAGGGAAAGTGATAAGGATGGATTTGAGAGAAAGAGGGATAAATAAAGACCTGGCCAGAGATAGGTTGGTCAATTTCTAAAAGTCGTCCAACACATGCCAGCATGTAAAATGGATGTTAAACCGAATATGATGATGAATATGATGATGTACAACTACCTATGTTGCATAATGAAGACCGCGTTTTAATGAAAAAGTTTGAGTGACGCTTTCAAGGGTCAGAGATGACTCCAGGTGGAAGTTACAAAACCACGTGACTTCCAGTCGGAGATTTTCTGTCTCTTTGTCTGGCGATACTTCAAGCAGGAAACACGTGTCTAGGGCGCTCTCTCCAATGAGAAAAGAGTGCACAGAGTGGCTGCGTATAACAAGACAAGCTATCTGTCTATCTACCTGTCTCTCTCTCTCTCACGCGTATGAAAGTGAGCCGTCCCTCAGATGGGTTTTGTGACTGTTCTTCTCTTTCTTTAATAAACTTTTTTGATAAATCAACATTGAACTCCGAGTGGTTTTGTACCAACAGAAAAGCAACGACGAAGACATGGTTGTATAAGGGTTTATACACGCATCAGTACATGAAAATGTAACACCTATATTTACGTAGGAAGCATACTCTTCGATAAAATCGATTTTGCCAATAATGTAAGGAACTTCTAGGAAAACTTTGTTATTTCACGTAAAATAAATTTTTTTTCATTTCCGTAAAATAATTGTCATTTTTTTATTAAGATACTTACCTCGTTGCGTACGGCAAAAATTGGCAAGAACTGCCTCTGTTCCGAAAATGTTCTTCGTTTTGCAAAATCACTTACGGCTTCGTTTTTGTCTGGCATGAGGTCAGCAAATTTGTGGTCTGATTTGTAATCAACCTCTCCACTCTCATTCAATTTTTCATCCTGAAACAAAAGATTGAGGAAAAACGGTTTATTTTATCATATGTGCATTTGTTCATATGTGTGCGTATATATATATATATATATATATGTGTGTGTGTGTGTGACGTATTAGTGGGTTCCCCCACGTGTGTTTACTCTTTTCTTTGTTTTTGTTTGGTTTCACCCAAAACTGAACCACTGTATAGTTTAAGTTTTTTCAAGACACTTTAATCCAAGAACTTTTTACTCTTTGTGAATTTTTCTGATGATTTTGTAATGTTGCAGAGACGATATTAACATAAAAATGTTGTTTGGCATAAGACAAATGAAACGGACCGTAAAAATATATCTAACAAAAATGAAATAGGAAAATTTTTTTTTTTTAAACCTCAAAACAAGTCCCGTGATTCTATGTCTATTGGGAGCATATATTAGGCCGTTAATGTAACTTGGTGCCATCTAGAAAGTGCTAAGGAGAGGATATGGGTTAAACTTTCGAGAAAACAAAAAGGTTAAAAACCCATCAATTTTAATTTCAATTTCAGGGGAATTTAAATTAAGATTTAACTCTATTCATGTGTTCGCAGCAATCAGTCAGTCTAAGGGGAGTAACTCTACAAGGTCTTTAATGATTTTGTGTTCAGAATTTAACATTTTTGGCTAAGGTATAGTAAAGGCTTATGGGAGTAATGATATTGGTATACTGATTAAGTCTGGTCTAGAGAAAGAACAAGGGTAAGGTCGGCAAGATTGAACCTGTTTAGGAGATTTCTAAGGCCTGCTGAATTATTTTTGGAAAGATTATTAGTGGAAAAAAAATGTTGTTACATATTAACGTGGTATAATTTACTGGTTATGGTATATATATATATATATTTCTTCCTGGACTTCACCGATCAGGTCGGATCAAAAAAACTTTCTGCCTGATGAGACCTCAGCTCTTGATAGCTGTAGATCGATAACATCGACATGCCAACGTAGCAGACCTTGTAAATGTTCGAATAAAAGCATTCACTATATATATATATATATATATATATATATACCATAACTAGTAAATTATACCACGTTAATATGTAACAAAATTCCTCTGAATCCTTGGTCTGACGAGGTTGACTTTCTGCGAAGAGTGCAACCGAAACATGTATGCACATATGTAACCAATAATGTTTGTATAAATAAAAATTTATACTTATATATATATATATATAAAATGGTGTCTCAGAATTTTTGAGTTGATAATTTGTAGAATTTGGTATATTCGGCCTATTGTTCTCATCTTGAGTGTTTTTATCACAACGTTTCGACCGATGTAACCTCTGACCTTCATGTGTACTTTGTCGAACACGGGAATCTTTCTGTCATCTAGATTCCCGAGTTCAACAAAGTACACCTGAAGAAAGTCGGAGGTTACATCTGCCGAAACGTTGTGATAAAAACACCCAAGATTAGAACAGTAGTCCGAATATACCAAATTCTACATATATAATGGTAATATTTTTTTTGCTAGTTATGGTAAATTAGAATAATAAAACAATGAAGACCAGTTTCATACCGTACCTAGACTTGATATGTATGGTTTCTAATATTTTAAGATGATAGAGAGAGTGTGACTTACTGAGAATGGAAAATAAGTCAAGACTAATATTAGAGACATAGATACAGATATTTATAAAGTGGCGTGCAAAATTTGATTCTGCAACTACAGCGAACAGTTCTGGGTTCTTACCGGCTGACGATGACACATTATGTAATACGATGAAACCCAAATTTAATTGTTCGTACAAGGGAAATAATTCAATTCACTTTCTCGTTTCTCATCAGTGCAAAGTTGTTTTTCACTGTAGGGGAGAAAAGAAGACCTCCGAAACACGTTTGCTCAGCCACAACCCAAGAGAACCTGTCTATCTTTTCTATCTGCCATGTCTTTTTTTCTTACATCACTAATATGTGATATCTTATAGTAGTAGTACCTGTGTGTAGAGATGGTCTGTCTCTCATTGATGTGATGGTTGTGTGTTGACTGTACCAGCAGCAGACATAATTGTGTCTTATCTCTCTTGTCGTGGTAATGAAAACAATAAAACACATTATTGCTCTGGGGTTTTAATAATCTCTTTTGTAATTTTTTTACAGCGTATTTTCCCCTTAGGCTATACATAATTAGTATAATACCCAGTATTTGTCTTCCCTCATTGGGGAGAGGGAAGGAGATCTTTGAAAAACACGTCTGCTTCTTTCACAGGCAAAACCCAAGAGGATTGACTCTTCTGCTCTTTTAGCCATGTACTTCCTTCCTGACGTCACTTCCTTGATACGTTAACATAATTTTTTCAAGTGGAAATTTTATTTTTGTGTACTTATCCCAAATCCTAATAACATATAGAAACCGATACCCTTATGAAACCGATACATTTATGAAACCAATACCCTTATATAACTAATACCCTTATATAACTAATACCCTTATAAAAATAACTAATACCTTTATAAAAATACAAAAATAAAACAAAAATAAAAAATTTCTAAAACACAAAAAAAAAAAGACACTCCTACCTTTTCCTCTTCTTTCTTGACCCCCATGATTTCACCGATATTTGTTCCTGCCAACTCCCAGTGTTTCGCCTGTGCCTTTTTCCGTTCTTTCTGTTCTCGGTGGGCTCTGACAACCAGACAGCCTTTCCTCGACACGACAGCCATGTCAGAAGTTGCATCCTAAAACAAAACAAAACCGATCCTAGAAATAATCCGTTTGTTTCATACCTACATATAATTTGTCTCGATTCCTTTCTCTCCTTTCTTTCGTTGCCTTTGGCTGATCAACTTTAGACACTAGACAGACAGAGAGCAGAGGGGGGGGGGGTAGAAAATCAGTCTGGTTTATGTATTTAATAACATCATCATAATTTCATACCTGCCATTGTGGGTCAAACGGCATATTCAGGGACAAAGTTTGTAAGTTCTGACCTCACCCGAATCATAATTATTTTTACTCTGATTTTGTTTCAAAATGAACTTTGACATTTCAAATTACAATATTATACAATGCTCGACTCCAGAGAAATGACAGCACAATGATTACATGGATATGCAATGTAAAGCCGGACCAGATCCAGAAAATTAGGTCAGAAACTACTTGAGAAATTGTCCATTCCAAAACTTGATGTCCTAATAAGGGCAAACCGTCTTCGCTAGTTTGGGTATTTTGAAAGAAGCAAGGAGTATATTTTTTTTTTTAAACATAGTTAACCCCGACCAATCATAAGAGAGCAGCAAATGTGACATGGTTTGTGATTGGTTAACGAATCACAAAATTAGTCTCAAGTAAAAGTTCTCAATAAAAGAACTGACATTTGGATAGGTCCACAGAGGAAAGTCGGTCAGTCAGACTGATGTAAAAATGTAATAGGCTGCTTTTTTTTGGGGTGATGCATATGAATGGCGGACGTTGCAAGTGTTAGATGCTTGGCTAAAGGAAAGAAAGGCGGGGTCACTAAGAAAGTGAAAATGTCGTTGGTTTTATTTGGGCCACCCAAGAGTTTATCTCTTTTTTAAGTACCTCATAAAAGGCATGGACTCATGCTGGGATGTTCACATACTGTCCCCCTGATAATCCTAACCCTAAACCCTAACCCTAATCCCCCTGATAATCCTCTCTCTGACAGTTATCTCAAGTTGAAATCTCAAGTGTCGAGAGCTTGGGTGGTCCATAACCAGTGAGAAAGACCTGGCCGGAAAGAAAGATATGGGAGGGGAAACCTGGCCCACTGGGCATGACAGGAAGTTGTTTTTCCTGAGAGTTACAAGGAGTTGAAGCTGGGGTGCCCATTGGGGCTCTTAGCTAAAGGACTGTGTGCGACTTATGTTTTATTTCGCTGGGAGAGAGAAATCTCATTTTGCAAGTCTGCCATTCAACTTGGGAACATGAGTATCATTTATAACCTCGAACAAATAAATCTGTCACTTGTTGATAAACTGAACTCATAGTTGTTACTTGGCAGGAGAGTTCTTTGTTATAGCACTGAGACTAGATTGTACGACAATCTTTGAACCGGCACAACGTGTGGGGACGATTACGGCTAGTTAAGTGAACGCACGTAGGTTCACACTGAGAGAAGGACTAAAGTCGGCCACCGATTGAAAGCCGAAATTCAAAAGACTAAGGAAAATTCTTTCAAAATTCAACCTCTTCTAAGGGAGGAAAGTACAAAGTGAATTTTAAAGTCCATTAACCGAGACTTAGCACCAGTTAAATTCCTCAACTTGTCTTTTCTCTCCAGCATAATCCACTTTTCCTTTTCATTATATGTATTCCAATAAATATTTTTTGTTCATAACCAATGTTTTCTTGTTTTGCGGGTTGCCGACAAAACCAACAACTTACCCAAGTTCCCGACTAAGTTGCATCAACACAAAGTTCTGTAGATCTTTTAAGAATAACGTGGGTATAAAACGATTGACAGAGCAACCAATCAGAACACATGTGGTCTTCATAACATTGAAACATATTTTGTGCCATTAAACTCAGGATACGACCCTGAGGGACTTCACAGCACATCAGATCACACTTGGTACCATAACCAGGATACAACCCTGAGTGACCTCTACGATACATCGGATCACATTTGGTTCCATAACCAAGATACAACCCTGAGTGACCTCTACGATACATCGGATCACATTTGGTGCCTCAAGACATAGGATACGACTTTGAGTGACCTGACCGCAGCTTTATATAGGTACTTTGCATCCATACAGGTGCATATTATTCAGCAGGTGCAACTACCAGCGTCGGTGCAAAAAAGTGCAGTGCATTAAAGCTTGCGTATTATCCGTTATCAATGTTGATTAACGACATCGTCATGAAGAAAATCGAGAGCCACAAAAGGAAACTAAATCCATTCACGATTGTCGGAAATGGTGGAATATTTTATTATCTATATGATAATACGCTAACACATTTCATGTTCGTACGTATGTTATCACATTTCACACATTTAATAAAATGAGATCAGTAAAGATGGCGATTAATCTGATGTCGCTAAGGTAAACAATTTAAACTTTAACCTTCTTAAAATGGATTGTTCCAAAATCAAATTATGTCGACTCGTCGACTAAAATCATACAATTTTAAATAAACACATTTCAAAAACGTAACAATCGTTTTATTGATTTGAAGAATATTTAGCCGACATTTTTACGCCAAGAAAAGAGGGAATATTTATTGTTTTAAAATAATAAATTGCTACAATTTTAAATAAATAAATAAAGAAGAGACATATTCTGTTTTATTTATTTACAGAATATTTAGCCGACAATCACAATTATTTTTATGGATGAAGAAAAAGTCAGTTTTTCTTAATTCCGACAGACAGACAGACATTATTTCAAAAGGAAATATTATTATTAACAGTAAATTTAGCAAATTGGTGTAGAAAGTAACATCGAAATTCAACCCAGAATAGAAATCAAATTACTTACTTTGAGTGGTATAACGGATAGGGTTAGGTTACTTACTTTGAGCGGTATAACGGGTTCCGGTTGTTTGGTGAAGACAATCCGACCATCCAAAAATGGGGGCACAGTGTTGTGGACCAAAAGATGAACACGTGCTTCGTTATCTTCCTCAAAATCGTCATCGTATCCAACTTTGCTCACCACTCCGCTTCGCAACATACGGTTCGTCTCCCAAAGTTCGATATCCTAAAAGTAAAGAAAGAAGCAAAAAACAAAAAAAAAAAGGATAACATCGGAGAAAAAAAAGGGAGAAACATCACACGGCGATGATATGATCATCCGTGGAATAGCAAAATAGAAACAGACAACGCCGGCAATCGCATAAAATGTGACTTGTTGGGTTTAGAAGATTGCCTGTCCTGGGACGGGTAAAATTAAGTTCACGAACAGAAAAGTTTTGCGTTATTTTTATGTATCTTTAAGAAACCCCGCTGTTTGGGAGTAATGTAAATTAAACAGTCCACAGAACGCAAATAGGTCACATTTTGCCGGATTTTCCGAAAGATGTCTGCAATGTCTGTGAGTTTGGCCGTAGTTGTTTTTCTCATGTTCCTAGTTCAAAATGTGTAAAAGCAGTGGTTGTTTTGTCATGATCTGTTTCGTCTATTGTCGGGGGCAGAAAATGGAGAATAAGTGTTGTCATTTGTTTTTGTTCAATAAGCAGCCATTTTGGAACACAGTATTTTGAAGAAAATGTAAAAAAATATATATTTCTGCCTAATCTGAAATTAATGTTTTTTAAGTTAATATGCAGTACGCTTCATCGTTTCTGTTCTAACCATTGTCTATTTAACCCTAACCATCGTTTATTTAACCCTAACCATCGTCTATTTAACCCTAACCCTAACCATCGTCTATTTAACTCTAACCCTAACCATCGTCTATTTTACCCTAACCATCGTTTAACTCTAACCCTAACCATCGTCTATTTAACCCTAACCCTAGTCTATTTAACCCTAACCCTAACCATCGTCTATTTAACCCTAACCCTAACCATCGTCTATTTAACCCTAACCCTAACCATCGTCTATTTAACCCTAACCCTAACCATCGTTTATTTAACCCTAACCCTAACCATCGTCTATTTAACTCTAACCATCGTCTATTTAACCCTAACACTCGTCTATTTAACTCTAACCCTAACCATCGTCTATTTAACTCTTACCCTAACCATCGTCTATTTAACCCTAACCATCGTCTATTTAACCCTAACCATCGTCTATTTAACCCTAACCATCGTCTATTTAACTCTAACCATCGTCTATTTAACTCTAACCCTAACCATCGTCTATTTAACTCTTACCCTAACCATCGTCTATTTAACCCTAACCATCGTCTATTTAACCCTAACCCTAACCATCATCTATTTAACTCTAACCATCGTCTATTTAACCCTAACCCTAACCATCATCTATTTAACTCTAACCATCGTCTATTTAACCCTAACCCTAACCATCGTCTATTTAACTCTAACCCTAACAATCGTCTATTTAACCCTAACCATCGTCTATTAAACCCTAACCCTAACCATCGTCTATTTAACTCTAACCCTAACCATCGTCTATTTAACCCTAACCATCGTCTATTTAACCCTAACACTCGTCTATTTAACTCTAACCCTAACCATCGTCTATTTAACCCTAACCCTAACCATCGTCTATTTAACTCTAACCCTAACCATCGTCTATTTAACCCTAACCCTAACCATCGTCTATTTAACCCTAACCCTAACCATTGTCTATTTAACCTTAACCATCGTCTATTTAACCCTTACCATCGTCTATTTAACCCTAACCATCGTCTATTTAACTCTTACCCTAACCATTGTCTATTTAACCCTAACCCTAACCATCATCTATTTAACTCTAACCATCGTCTATTTAACCCTAACCATCGTCTATTTAACTCTAACTATCGTCTATTTAACCCTAACCATCGTCTATTTAACCCTAACCCTAACCATCGTCTATTAAACCCTAACCCTAACCATCGTCTATTAAACCCTAACCCGAACCATCGTCTATTTAACCCTAACCCGAACCATCGTCTATTTAACCCTAACCATCGTCTATTTAACTCTAACCCAAACCATCGTCTATTAAACCCTAACAATCGTCTATTTAACCCTAACCCTAACCATCATCTATTAAACCCTAACCCTCGTCTATTTAACTCTAACCATCGTCTATTTAACTCTAACCCTAACAATCGTCTATTTAACCCTAACCATCGTCTATTTAACCCTAACCCTAACCATCGTCTATTTAACTCTAACCATCGTTTATTTAACTCTAACCCTAACCATCGTCTATTTAACTCTAAACACTGCTCACGCTACAAGGTGAATACTTACTTTGTTGATTTGTCTCTGCCGAGCGGACATCCGCTTTTTCTTCTTCTGTTCCATTTCCTCTTCTTTCTTGTTCGTGTATTCATTAGACGATCCAGAGAATGGATTGTGCTCGTTATCGTAGCCTTCATCCATGCCGTACCATTCCCGATCGAGACGTTTCTGCTCTTCTTCCCAATCTTTCTTATCATCTTCATTGTCGAATTGCAAATCTGATTTAGTTATAAAAAATAAAAATAAAATAAAGCACTATTACAGAAAATAGGAAAAAAAGTCCTTTTTAGAAAGAATTAAAAGAAATTTATTTTACAAAAAAGGAATAAAAAGAAATTTATTTTACAAAAAAAAAAGAATTAAAAGAAATTTATTTTACAAAAAAGAATTAAAAGAAATTTATTTTACAAAAAAAGAATTAAAAGAAATTTATTTTACAAAAAAAAGAATTAAAAGAAATTTATTTTACAAAAAAAAGAATTAAAAGAAATTTATTTTACAAAAAAAAGAATTAAAAGAAATTTATTTTACAAAAAAAAGAATTAAAAGAAATTTATTTTACAAAAAAAGAATAAAAAGAAATTTATTTTACAAAAAAAAGAATTAAAAGAAATTTATTTTACAAAAAAAAGAATTAAAAGAAATTTATTTTACAAAAAAAGAATTAAAAGAAATTTATTTTACAAACAAAAGAATTAAAAGAAATTTATTTTACAAACAAAAGGATTAAAAGAAATTTATTTTACAAAAAAAAAATGAAAAGAAATTTATTTTACAAAAAAAAAAGAATTAAAAGAAATTTATTTTACAAAAAAAAAAAGAATTAAAAGTAATTTATTTTACAAAAAAAAGAATGAAAAGAAATTTATTTTACAAAAAAAAGAATTAAAAGAAATTTATTTTACAAAAAAAAGAATTAAAAGAAATTTATTTTACAAAAAAAAAGAATTAAAAGAAATTTATTTTACAAAAAAGAATTAAAAGAAATTTATTTTACAAAAAAAAAAGAATTAAAAGAAATTTATTTTACAAAAAAAAAAATTAAAAGAAATTTATTTTACAAAAAAAAAAGAATTAAAAGAAATTTATTTTACAAAAAAGAATTAAAAGTAATTTATTTTACAAAAAAGAATTAAAAGTAATTTATTTTACAAAAAAAAAGAATTAAAAGAAATTTATTTTACAAAAAAAAGAATTAAAAGAAATTTATTTTACAAACAAAAGAATTAAAAGAAATTTATTTTACAAAAAAGAATTAAAAGAAATTTATTTTACAAAAGAAAGAATTAAAAGAAATTTATTTTACAAAAAAAAGAATTAAAAGAAATTTATTTTACAAAAGAAAGAATTAAAAGAAATTTATTTTACAAAAGAAAAAAAGAATTAAAAGAAATTTATTTTACAAAAAAAAGACTGAAAAGAAATTTATTTTACAAAAAAGAATTAAAAGAAATTTATTTTACAAAAAAAAAGAATTAAAAGAAATTTATTTTACAAACAAAAGAATTAAAAGAAATTTATTTTACAAACAAAAGGATTAAAAGAAATTTATTTTACAAAAAAAAGAATTAAAAGAAATTTATTTTACAAAATATCGCGTCATGTTGTCTGGTTCTAAAATTTCAAAGTTTATCATTTTAACGATGTTTCAAACTGTAGTAACACTTTTTTCATTATTATACACATGTGCTCCACTACAGATCGAACATTTAAAAAAAAAGAAAGAAAACAGTCTCTTCGATAACACCAAAAGATCGTCGATCTTCAGCTACACTGTGACCATAAAGAAAAAAAGGAAAATATTGTCTGTATTACCATGAATAGGGTTTTATTAAACCAAAAATTTGGATTTAAAAAAAAAAAAAAATGATTTAATAAATATTTCATTTATTTTACAAAATCTTGTGTCATGTTGTCTGGTTCTAAAATTTCAAAATTTATAAAAATATGCAATAGAAAAAAATGAAAAATAAAAAATATTAATATTGACATTGACACTAATAAAATTAAAGACGAACAATACATTTGAAACAAGTAAAATAAAAAAATGTTTAATTTAGCGTCCATCTCATTTTCTGCCGAATAGTCCTCACCAGCAACGGTTGTCCTATGCACATTTGAATTATGGTTGAACACACATCTGAAGGGAAATTTTCTTACTGAAATATTATATTATACAGAACTTCCATCAAACCACACTGACGTAAGTAAGATTGTAATATAATATAAAAATAAAAAAAAAATATATATATATATGAAATACAACTTTATTTAAGAAATCAATAAGATGGCAAGATTTTTTTGTTTTATATAATAAATCAAATATTTCAAACGGATATCCGCTCTTTTTCAATGAAAATAAGAATCTGACATTGTTATATATTTTTTTTGTTGACTATTTCCAACACCGACCGTATGGGAGCGAGTTCCCAACAGCGACGCTCTCCGTTCGAAATATTTGATTTATTATATATAAAAAAAATAAATAAATCTTGGCATCTTATTGATTTCTTAAACAAAGTTGTATTTCATTTGAAAAAAAATGCCTTCTAATGTGAAAAAACATTTTATTATAATATATGAATATATATATATAATCAAATATGAAACTAAAAGTAAACTTTTAGTAGATAGAACCTATAGTGAAATGGTTAAGCTCAATATACGAGATAGAGCAATTATAATGATAGATGAAAGAAGAGGGATAAACATGTACGAACTTCAATTGTTCAATGCAAGGTATATATTCTGTAATAAAATTATGTTTATTATTCTTTCCTTAAGCCAAGGCTTTTCAAAGATCGAAATCTTATCATCAGAGGAATTATATAGATAGATAAGTTGGCAGTGGAAAAGCCAAAATTCAACATTTGAAAAAATATTCGATCTTTGAAAAGCCTTGGCTTAAGGAAAGAATAATAAACATAATTTTATTACAGAATATACCTTGCATTGAACAATTGAAGTTTGAAATAAATCTGGACATTCGTACTTGTTTATCACTCTTCTTTCATCTATCTTTATATATATATATATATATATATATATATATATAAAGATAGATAGACGAAGAGTGATTAACAAGCACAAATGTCCAAATTTATTTCAAACTTCGATTGTTCAATGCAAGGTATATTCTGTAATAAAATTATGTTTATTATTCTTTCCTTAAGCCAAGGCTTTTCAAAGATCGATATCTTATCATCAGAGGAATTATACAGATAGATAAGTTGGCAATAGAAAAGCCAAAATTCAACATTTGAAAAAATATTAAGAAAATGATGGGTGAAAAAAAGTTTGTGTAAAAAGATATTAGGTTCTTTCTACTAAAAGTTTGACTTTTAGTTTCATATTTATTCTATATATATATATATATATATATATATATATATATGTGATTTTATGAAGGCTTACCAAAGCATTCCCTTCAGGACACCAATGATCACCATTAAAGATATTTTTTCTTACAAATATTATTTATTCAAATTAAATGTTTTTTCCTACACGTATTTCACTACCAAGCAGTTACTTGCTTGGCAGATCATCAGGGAAATTAAATGTCTGGAATACTGGCAGTTAAAACCAGTATTCCAGACATTTAATTTCCCTGATGATCTGCCAAGCAAGTAACTGCTTGGTAGTGAAACACGTGTAGGAAAAAACATTTAATTTGAATAAATAATATTTGTAAGAAAAAATATCTTTAATGGTGATCATTGGTGTCCTGAAGGGAATGCTTTAGTAAGCCTTCATAAAATCACATATAAATGCTCTGTACTCTGTAATCGAGTATCATCGAGCTTGTTTTTATTGGAACAACCCCGGTCTTCACTGAATGATCTATTTTATAAGTGAAAAATCTAAATATATATATATATATATATATATATATATATATATATATATTGTACAAGCAGGTACCCGCTGCCTGGGAGTAATGTAAAAAGATTGCATTAAACAGCCCACAGAATGTAAATAGGTCATATCTTGCCGCATCTTCCGAAAGATGTCTACAATGTCTGTGAGTTCGAGTTTACACTAACCGTAAACTAAGTATAACCCATGGTTTAGTTTTTCTCACGTTGCTAGTTAGAAATGTGTAGAATCAGTGGTTGGTTTGACATTATCCGTTCCGTCTTTTGTCGGCGGCAGAAAATGGAGAATAAGTGTTATTTGTTTTTGTTTGGGAAACAGCCATTTTGATACACTGTATTTTATAGAAAACTAGCGGAACCCGTCGCCCGGCATTGCACGAGAGAAAGTACCATCTATTGTATGACGTTGAATAAAAAAGAAACGGCCTATTGTTTTTTCTGCCCCGTCTACCGTGTTGGCGAATGTTTTATATTAAAAAAAAAAGAAAAAAATGGTAGAGTAGAATGGGATCGAACGCTAAAACTGGCGATCATGAAACATGCTTTCTTACCTACTGCGCCACACTCCCAGATTAAAAATGCATGTGAAAATAGGCCAATTAACCTACGCTTCATTATTGGCACCGGTGTTTTGTTAAAATTAAACTGTGTTTATTAGTTCCCGGTGTCGATGAGTGTAGTCACAGTACATAATTGTTAGGGAGAAAAGTTTTTGCTACCACCTATATGGAGTTGGTTTGTCCGAGAGCCGTAGATGCTGGGCCAAATGTAATATTTAGTGTTAGCTGGAAAAAAATAATAACAATTTTAGTAAAACACGCTCGAGTGAACAAGTGTAACATAATGCTGAAAGTAGCCTGTGATGCATGTGGTTATTTTCCTATACTCCGAGAAGGTACAGGGGAAAAATCGTCTCTACTTTATATATTAGATGTAAATGAAAATCTATCTCTGCCTAATCTGAAATTAATGTTTTTTAACTTAATATGCAGTACGCTTCATCGTTTCTGTTCATGTAGACTGATGCAATTTTCATTTCTGCGTTAATCCACTGACCGTATTTATCGAGCGTGATTGTCGCCACGATCGAGGAAGGTTGAAAAGAAGAAAAAATACTTACTGTTGAATTACACTTGTCCGTAAGTCTGCTAGAATAGCGAAGACAAACGTAAGAACAGCGAAGCTGAATTCAATCATACGTAAGTAAGCTTTTATATTTGGCGATATTGCTACCACAATTTCAACTTACGATTGTTATAACGTGTCTTCCAATTTGTCTCAGCGAAATCAAAATGCACTTTTTCGTTCATATTTTCTTCTTTCAAGGATTAAAAAAGGGTTTTCGTGAAGGCAACATTGAAAAAGTTCAAAAATGAAGTAAATCCAATAGAAAGATGTTTAGTTCAACCGTAGGTGGAACGCTGCCTTCACGAAAACCCTTTCTTTCCATCTTTAAATCTCCTTTCACCGGACACCTTATCAACGGACATTCACCCACAGGACAGTTTTTTTTTTTTTTTTTTTTTTTTTTTTTTTTACACGCACACTCTTACTTTCCATTACTTAATATATTTTCAAATTTTGAATTTTGGCTTTTCCACTGCCAACTTATCCATCTATGTAATTCCTCTGATAAGATTTTGATCTTTGAAAAGCCTTCGCTTAAGGAAAGAATAATAAACATGTTTTTACCGAGTACACCTTGCATTGAACAATCGAAGTTGAAATAGATTTGTCATTCGTACATGTTTATCCATTTTCTTTCATTTATCTTATATATATATATATCTATATATATCTATATATATATATATTCCCACAGAGGAGGTCCATTGAGATTCTGTCATTCTCAGAGACAGACGAGTTTTTGAGTCATAAATTGATCTTTGTTTTGATTTAGTCGGGCTCAGAGTTCTGAATGCAAAACTGTCGTTCGATCGAGAAATATCATTGTTACCTCGAAAATAAAACATTGTTACTTGCTTTAAACTGGATTTGCAGTTTTATTTCGAAGGAGAATCTTTCTGTTACAGAAGTGACATAGACACCCGCGACCGATGTCCGAATCGAGCACTGAATTCAGACGTAGACACCAAGTAAACAATCACGGCCTGTGTAGTGAACTCATCTAGATGCACGTTCACACCAACAAAATTTTTACTTTGCGTTAGTTATTAAAACGCCACTAGATGGCAGCAAGTTGAATTGTGAACTCAATTGAAACAGTCCAAAACATGAAAATAATGGAAACACCAATAATTTCATCTCAGAAATATCCGCATAATATTTATAGAAGGCTATCAAAATATTCATAAACTTCTACCAAAATATTCATAAACTTCTACCAAAACATTCATAAACTTCTACCAAAATATTCATAAACTTCTACCAAAATATTCATAAACTGCTACCAAAATATTTATAAACTGCTACCAAAATATTTATAAACTGCTACCAAAATATTTATAAAATGATATCAAAATATTCATAAACTTCTACCAAAATATTCATAAACTTCTACCAAAATATTCATAAACTTCTACCAAAATATTCATAAACTGCTACCAAAATATTCATAAAATGCTATCAAAATATTCATAAAATGCTATCAAAATATTTATAAAATGATATCAAAATATTTATAAACTGCTATCAAAATATTTATAAACGGCTATCAAAATATTTATAAACGGCTATCAAAATATTTATAAACGGCTATCAAAATATTTATAAACGGCTATCAAAATATTCATAAAATGATATCAAAATATTCATAAACTTCTATCAAAATATTTATAAACTGCTACCAAAATAAACTGCTACCAAAATATTTATAAACTGCTACCAAAATATTTATAAACTGCTACCAAAATATTTATAAAATTATATCAAAATATTCATAAAATGATAACAAATGTACTAAGAAGGTTGGAGGCAATGCAGAGAGCCGGATTGATGAGAAGCTGGAAAGAACAAAAATAAACAATCGAAGGAGAGGACTTACTATTTATTTTTCTTTACAATCTTATATAAACAGCAAGTGTGGTGTCGGCTGTGTGTGCTGCCCGGATGATGATTAAGAATCATTTGATATTTCGGGAAAATCTTCCCTTTGTCAAAAATGGACACAAAAGAAAAGTCCGACTGTGTCAAATTCGCCAAAATGGATGCCAGAGAGTAGGGTTGGAACAAACCAGTCTCGCAAAAAATAATAAATCAATAAATTTTAAATTTTCTAAAATTATGTTTTGGTGTTCAAAAATAAATGTGTAATATTAGATTAATTAATTGGTTATTATATGGTTATTAATTAACTGTTTGTTGTAATAATATACTTTTATTTGTGCATGTTTTTTGTTCTTCTTTCGTTTTTTGTTTTGTTTTTGATATAAAGTAATTAATATTCTTTTATTAAATTTTATTAAATTTTCATTGGTTATCATATATTCAAGAAATATTATTACTTGTTGGTTTTCTTAAATTAGATTATCGAATTAATGAAATTTGTTACTAATTATAGGCATTTATATATTTAGTTTAAGCTTTATTGAATCTAGTTAAATTTGGATTTTAACCTTAAGATAAAACCGGTAAAGGGAGATAACTGTGACTGATACTTAATTAGGTCTTAAATGAGAATAGATATGAGAATCGATAGAAGTCTGTGTATTATTCATTCATTTATTTTTGTATATATATATATATATATATATATATATATATATATGTGCATTATTATTTTTTATTATTATTTATTATTTACTTTTTGTATATTTATCTGTATACATTTTATATGTATTTAGATGTGGGATAATATTTTATGGGGATAAATTGTTTAATTAATAATGACAGGGTATGAAGTGAATTATTTTGGTGGGATTGTAGGAGTAAATCAATTATGGTTTTTGGTTGTTAAGGGTTGTTATTCCCCCTGTGACCGAGGGTGTGTTGAGATAAATCTTTATATGGGGAGGGGGACTACTTAATTATTGGGTATGTGGTGGCGGTAGTGAATGGCCCAATATAGAAGTTAAGCAGCAGTGAATTGAAGTGTGTTGGGGGGGGGAGTGAAAGGTGCACTTGGAATACAAGGGATTGTTAGGGTTGGTCAGATGATGGATTAGAATATTTATAGACTGCAATCAAAATATTTATAGACTGCTATCAAAATATTTATAGAATGCTATCAAAATATTTATAGACTGCTATCAAAATATTTATAGAATGCTATCAAAATATTTATAGACTGCTATCAAAATATTTATAAAATGATATCAAAATATTTATAGACTGCTATCAAAATATTTACAAAATGATATCAAAATATTTACAAAATGATATCAAAATATTTATAGACTGCTATCAAAATATTTATAGACTGCTATCAAAATATTTATAGACTGCTATCAAAATATTTATAGAATGCTATCAAAATATTTATAGACTGCTATTAAAATATTTATAAAATAATATAAAAATATTTATAGACTGCTATCAAAATATTTATAAAATGATATCAAAATATTTATAGACTGCTATCAAAATATTTACAAAATGATATCAAAATATTTATAGACTGCTATCAAAATATTTACAAAATGATATCAAAATATTTATAGACTGCTATCAAAATATTTATAGACTGCTATCAAAATATTTACAAAATGATATCAAAATATTTATAGACTGCTATCAAAATATTTACAAAATGATATCAAAATATTTATAGACTGCTATCAAAATATTTATAGACTGCTATCAAAATATTTATAAAATGATATCCAAATATTTATAGACTGCTATCAAAATGTAGAGGAATCTTATTTGTTCAAGAGTTATCTAAATGAATAAATGCGAAAAGATTTTTTCCACCTATCCTAACAATATTAACATCAAAACAGCTCATGGTTATTTAATTCTGATACAACATAAAACTTTAAAACACTGTATATATAGTAATCTGCAAACATCCACAATTAATTTTAGGGATTTTTTAATTTGCATATTTATTCATAAACAGCTTATAAAGAAACGTGCTGAGTGTTTAAAAAGAATGAAATTCAACGTTAGTAATCAATATTTATGTATGTGCACGCTTACCTCCTCGGGTGGATTCTCGATACAGCAGCCTCCGATCACGATCGTTCATCCATTCGTTGTATTTGTAAGTGGGAGTGGGAAGAGGCGTTTCTAAATCTCTCGATCTGAAAAAAAGATTAAACGTTCATATTCAAACATAATAATCATATTTCCAGGTTTGACAGATCGGAACAAATCCACATTATGTAAAATCATGAGGCATGAGACAACTACGATACAATCTCAAGAAAAGAGAACGTATACAGAGATGACCAGAAAACGCATTCAATCGCAGAAACTAGGTACTCGTGATTTCTGGAAAATCTTCAATAGTGTGGTGAACAATGGACAATCAAAAATTCCCCCGCTATCCAACCACAATGATGTCATTTGCACAGCAACTGACAACGCTGAACTACTTGCCCAGCGTTTCGCCTATAACTCACTCCACTTTCGACTCCGCAAACCACTCCCTCCCTAATTTCCCACTGCGGACGGAAGTCACACTTGATGACCTGGTAATCAGTCCATCTCATATCCTGGACATCATAAAAAACCTTGACACAGCCAAAGCATGTGGGTCTTTTTTTTCTTCTTTTGAACATAATTCACCCCGAACAAGGCAGGCCGCCACTGTAGACGTAAGGGGGCTACTGACAATTAGGGTGGAAGTTTTGGGTGTCATCCTAAGTTGGGAGCTGTGCAGTGAGATGTCTGTTTACATTAGTTTTTAACTTCTGCATGTCGGTACAGTTGGAGAAACAAGGAGCAGTGAGGGAGTTCCAGAGACCGGCAGCACGAGGAAAGAAGCTATTGGAGTAGAAGGCTCTCTGGCATCTGGAGACCTCCACAGTGAATGGTCTTGTTGAAGTGGCGTCCAATGTTGTGTGGACTTACGGTGTAATGGATGGCATTTAGCTGATTGTCGGGTTGATTTAATGTATTTACGTTGAGGGTACACCAAAGCAGCAAGTTCATTGAAGAACAATCCATTGAAGTATTTGTAAAACAAGCACAGTAATAGTAATAAAGAAATGCTCTACTGAGTTGGCCCCTGTCGTCTCCAAACTCTACAACAAATGCCTTACTGAATCTTGCTTCCCTGATAGCTGGAAAATTGTCTCTGCGGTACCAGTCTTCAAGAATTCTGGGGATAGAACTGACCCTCAGAATTATTGCTCCATCAGTCTATTCCCGCTTTTCGTTAAAAGCGTTGAATCTTTAATCAATCTAGCTAAACTTATTTCTCAAGCAAGGTCTACTGCGGATTTTCTAACGGTCATCTCCAAACGCATATACCATACACTGGACAAGGCAGGTGAAGCTAGGGCGGTAGCGCTTGATATATCCAAGCATCTTTAAAATGTTAAACTTAAAGAAAGAGACAAAATGCCTTCAAAAAATCATGTTAGATGGAGATATTTTTATTAAAACTAAAATAAATTTTTTTTTCATTTTGACCGTTTTTCTAATAATTTCGTTCCTCAGCCTTATCAGAGCTTTAAACAAATAAAACTGTATTAACCTTTTTTTTATTTTAAAGATGTTTAAAAAAATATGAACTTAACTTGTCCAAATTTATACCAACTAGCAACCATGCGTGATTTAAGTTCAAATTTAAAAGAGACATTACACCGTAAGTCCACACAACATCGGACGCCACTTCAACAAGACCAGGAAGGACTCTTACAAAAAAAAATAAGGTTAATACCTTTTTTATTTGTTGAAAGCTCTGATGAGGCTCGTGAGTGAAATTATTAGAAAAAAGGTCAAAGTGAAAATATATATATATATATATATATATATATATATGCACTCAATCAATTACACCCAGCCTTAAAGTTCACTTGTGAGAAGGAACACAACTCCACCCTTCCTTTTCTGGATGTATTAGTGCATAAATCTGATTCATTGTTCTTAACATCTGTTTTCCGCAAACCTACATTTACTGGTTTATATTGTCACTGGGACTCTTTTTGTCCCATACAAAGAAAAATAAATCTTATTAAATGTTCGGTTCATCGTGCTTTAAAGATTTGCTCTGAATCCCTGATTGATTCGGAGATTGAATTTATCAAAGAGGTGCTCGTTGAAAATGGGTACCCTCTCGATATTGTTAATTCCAATATCGTTACTAAGATCGCTCATTTTAACAAGCCTAAACTTTTTGGTCCTCCAAAATGCCCGGCGTACCTCAGATTACCTTGGTTGGGTAATATTAGCATAAAATTTGCCAATCAAATTTCTGTAGCTGTGCGTCGGTGTTACCAGGCATCTAATCCTAGAATTGTTTTTTCTGCTCGACCTTTGCTCAAATCTATTCATAAGGATGTTCTCCCACCCCAACATATTAGTAATATTATTTATCTATTTAAATGTCGTGCGATGCCGTATACGTGGGAAGAACAGTGCAAAGGTTTGAATCCAGAATCAAACAACACATCCCCCCTGCCATACGCCAGGGCCGACTAAATAATTTAAATAATTTAGTTAATACATCCGGGTCTGCTATTGCTGCCCATCTCATAAATAGCGCCGAATGTGCGTCGACGTACACTAGTGACTGGTTTTCTGTCATAAGTAGATCGCATTCTCTATTCCACCTCAAAGTCCTGGAAGCCATATATATCAAGTCAATCAAACCTTCCCTTTGTAAGCAAAAGGAATGGCTTTTAGGACTTAATGTGATCAACTTATGACTCTCCTCCCCATATTTTTTTTTTTTTTTTTTTTTCTCCTAACCTTGTCACTAGTGTTCATTACAAATTATTTTTAGGTTTTAGTCGTATTCAATCACTTCCACGTTTTACTCTGATGAGTGTGGACGAAAACCGGTTCAGTACATTAATTAATTTCTTTTTAATCGTTTTCTCTCGTTTTTTTATATTTGTTTAATCTCATTCGACTCTCCAAAAAAAATGTCCCAAACGTCCGTATTCCTCGCCGTTATCAAATTTTGTACCACGAAAAATTTATTTAAATATATATATATATATATATTGATTTTAATAAAAATATCTGCATCTAACACATGTTTTTTTAAAGGCATTTTGCCTCTTTCTTTAATTTATATATATATATATATATATATAACTTTCTCTTTAATTCTCTCTCTCCCTCTCATTCTCTCTATTTTGTCTCACTCTCGCTTTTTAAACTAAAAAAGAAAGAAAAAAAAAAGAAAAATTTACCGTCTGCTGCGGCTTCGGCTACTTTCTCTGCATGACAACCGCTCACTTCTCTCGCTAAAATCAGAATCTCGGGAAGGCGTACCAGTGATGGAATTCAGATCCCAACTGGATTTTTGAAGAGCACCACTCGTACTACTACTATCGTCATCATCGTCCCAGGCGGCCTTCGTTAACGGAGTATCTATATATAAAAGAAAAGACAAAATAAATATCTGGATTGAACGCGATGGAGACACGCACCCAATTAGCAAAGACAAATATTTTGATCATTTTTGTTAAATGGACAGCGATAACAAATCCAGTTCTCAACCAGGTAATAAAAGGATTTGAATATTTATAGGTTCGATACTCACTCATTGGTTGTCTAGTGTCAGACATTTATTTGTACATAATTATTCTCATGTATAAAGTAGAGTCAGTCCATTCACCATTTTTTTATGATTAATTGCATTCTTGATTTAGGTTTGTCAGTTTTTTTTGTGAAACGTTGGTTCATGTTCTTAAAAAGAAAATATGTATCTCGCTATAGTTTCGTTCAAAATATTATTAATTCACCTACACAGTCGGCGATTCAGCCTATATACTGTCCATTCGGGTTCTATGTTCAATCTACCAATCATTTTTACATAAAATCATATTCTGGAGTTAGTGTTACCATGTATAATGATATATTTAATAATTATTCATTATTAGAATTAGGGTCCATAAGTGATAAATTTACAAATTTGATCCCGTGAATGGCTGCACTCCAAAGTCCTTATATTTGCTGTATCAGTTTACTTTCGGCAGCCTCGTAACTCTCGCTTCCCTTATTTTGTCCTTTAGTCCTCACATTCCATGAGCAATGTTTCTGACAAAGGGGGAAGAATTGCTGTTTTCTAGGTCGAAATCCATCCATCTAACACTTATTGTTCGCTAGTTTTTGACCTTGAAGTAGTTATTTTTTTTTTAGCTCCTTATTACAAGTGGCTTCATGCCTTGTCTGGAGCGACTTCCATAGAAAAGAAAAAAAAAAATTGACATAATTTACGGAAATTAGGACTCCGGGCAACGCTGGGTAGCCCTGCTTGTAAACAAATAAATTTCACTTTGTAATGCGCTCATGTAAATGTTCATGTTAAGTTGCATAATTACTATTGAATTTAGTCGCCAATGTTCAACTGTCTGACCAATTTAGCGAGAACTAGATAGAGATCAGACGCCAGAGAGTTGATATATAAGCAGGCTGGGATGTTCTATTGTTCTTAGATGGGAAAGTCCATTCTCTAGGTTCTGGTTGATGGCTAGTCCATGAGTGGATATTCTCGTCTATAAATATTGCTTCATTCAAGCGAGAGTTTTTTTGTCCAAATACATATATATATGATATATAAATATTATTTACTAGCAGGACCTGCGTCCCGGCGTTGCCCAGGTGAAATATAAAAGAATGATTTAACTTTTTAAAATATAACTATTAGAGAATTACTTCTGAAAAAAAAAAATCAGAAAAAGAATACACTTTCAGTAATTTATGTGATTTAAATTGCTGTAAAGAAATTTACGGTAACTCTTTACTGTCAGACCCGGCATAGTTTACCTCCTCAAAAACTTACAATTTTACTTTTTTTTTTTGCAATTACATGTAAACAGCCTGAAATAATATCCGCAAAAAGGAAAAAAAAAAATTTAGATTTTAAGGTGGAGGATCACTTTTCTATATAAATTTAACGTAGTTTCTCAATTTTTGGACGTTAAAATTGGGATTAGGGTTAGGATTTTTTTTTTTTTTTACTCATGGAAATTTTTTTTTTTTCAATTATAATGTAAATGGGGGGTACTTTAAAAATTTTTTTCAAATTTTTAGAATTTCTTTTGCGTAGGAGGTAGGCCTTTTTTTTTTAATTCTACAATTAATTTTTTTATGGCAATCGCTCCAGACAAGGCATGAAGCCACTTGATGTAAGGAACTAAAAAAATACTTCACGGTCAAAAACTAGCCAATAATAAGTGTTATATGGATAGATTCCAACCCAGAAAACAGCAATCCTTCCCCCTTTGTCAGAAACACTGCTCATGGAATGTGAGGACTAAAGGACAAAATAAGGGAAGCGAGAGTTACGAGGCTGCCGAAAATAAACCCAAGGTTCACTTTCTACTTTCCTCTGAAATTTAACGTAAAATGAGCAACCAAAAATTTATTTATTTATTTATTTTAATAAGTTTTGAGTGAAAAACGCTCAAAATTTAAAATGGTGATAATAGGGAAAAAAGATAATGTTTACGTAAGTTAAATACTTTTTTGTTTCGTTCTGTTTGAAAGCAAAAAATTAACTTACATTTGAAGGAATGACGCAGATGTTATTTGAAAGTGATCATGTGTTCTTTATTAATTAAACCGAAAAAACGGAATAGGTATGGAAACTATAAGAAAAAGCTATTCTTAACGCTCAAACTCTGAATTCTGCTATTCCTGTATTCTTAAGAAGAGAGCGATTATTATTATGTAGAAGATTGTAAGGAGGTTGAAAGTAAATAATTTTGTTGTTGTAAAGTAATTTCCCTTTGTATTAAAAAAGGACACGGTGTAGAAGAGTTACGATAGAGTAGGAAATTTATATGGAGGGTAAATGGCTGCTACCCTCTTTTTGGAAGACGTATTTGGGAGAAGCAGATATCTCGGAATGAATGTAATAATATTTTTAAGTATAAAAAATGTAAGAATATTTTTGTGTAACATGCATTAGGAAGTGCTGTAGGTGGTGAGTGGAAAAGATTTGCATAGAAAGTGTTCGGTTATTTTCAGTGGTTGGTTATTTTCAGTGGTCGGTTATTTTCAGTGGTTGGTTATTTTCCTATAATGACTGAAGTTGCACAGGAAAAAATCAACATTATTTTATTATATAAATACATGATATATAAAATATTATTTAGTTCCTTTCGACATTCACACTTACTATTAAATTTCAGAGAATTATTGTTTTTGAATCATATTTTTATTAGATGGGTCAGCATTTATCAAGGCCAAAAGTCATTTGAGGATAAGGGTTAATGAGATGAAATGATTGTCGATTGAGAGATGAAGAACTTGATGAGAGGATTGAAAATTATTGATGGTATGGAGCGAGTTTGAATCCTTTTGGGGGCAGTTCATGACAGGAATCTGTTGACATTGGATTTGAAGACGACCATATTGTAATCTGCAGGGAATCAGTCCCATAGTAACATGTTCCACAGATGAGAAGCCCTTGCGAAGAAGGTCTGCTTGTAGGAATTTCGCCTGAAACTAGACAGACAGAGGAAGAAAGGAGAGTTTTTGTGTTGTTGTGGTAGCAGGACAAGTTCTTTCTGTGAATGTGTTACAAAGAGGAACCACAGATTGGAGCTAAGTCGAGCACCTTCCATGGAAATAACGATAGAGTAGAGAGAGACTAGCAAAGAAAGGGATTGCAGAGAAGAGATCGGAGCTAAGTCGAGCACCTTCCATGGAAATAACGATAGAGTAGAGAGAGACTAGCAACGTCTCTTCTGTGAGAAAGGGATTGCAGAGCAGAGATCGGAGCTAAGTCGAGCACCTTCCATGGAAATAACGATAGAGTAGAGAGAGACTAGCAACGTCTCTTCTGTGAGAAAGGGATTGCAGAGAAGAGATTGGAGCTAAGTCGAGCACCTTCCATGGAAATAACGATAGAGTAGAGAGAGACTAGCAACGTCTCTTCTGTGAGAAAGGGATTGCAGAGAAGAGATTGGAGCTAAGTCGAGCACCTTCCATGGAAATAACGATAGAGTAGAGAGAGACTAGCAACGTCTCTTCTGTGAGAAAGGGATTGCAGAGAAGAGATTGGAGCTAAGTCGAGCACCTTCCATGGAAATAACGATAGAGTTGAGAAAGACTAGCAACATCTCTACTGTGAGAAAGGGGAGACATCATCCCCCACTAGACTTCGGAGTCGATTTTGAGTTCTTTGGAAACAAAGACTTCTTTGAGCGGCACCTCCCCAGATATGGCGGTAGTATATTGCATCAGGAGTCAAGTATTTTCATTTTTCCAGCGACCTTATACTCCGGACACAACTTACAGGATGACCTGATATTTGAACGGAGAATGTGAACATGTCATGGATTAGGTGACATCAAAAGAATGACAAAGTCTGTCCCTACATAAACAGACTTTGGTGCATGTTCAGTGCTTCGTCCATACGGAAAACTTATTTATTTATGAAAACAAATTATTTATTTATGAAAACAATATAATGTACTTACTCAGTGGTATTTTAATGTTGAAAAAAGTAGGAAAAATTATCCGCTGGAACTTTAATTACAAGTATTTTCCCATTTTACGTATTATAGCAATCGCTTCGTTGAGTATGCCTCCATCTGGTTTCGTTGGACACAAATCAAGGGCAGATAACTTGCAAGGGCAAGTAATAACGCGAATGCCCTTGATTTGTGTCCAACGAAACAAGATGGAAGCATACTCAACGAAGCGATTGCTATAATACGTAAAATGGGAAAATACTTGTAATTAAAGTTCTAGCGGATAATTTTTCCTACTTTTTTCAACATTGAACAATAAAATACCACTGAGTAAGTACATAATATTGTTTTCATAAATAAATAATTTTTCCGCATGGCCGAAGCACTGAACATGCACCCAGACTTTTTTTACGACTTATTAGAGCAATTAAAACAAAGAGTTAATAAGAGTTCAAAATGTTGCAACGAAGAAAATGTTGTTTTGTACGTATGCGTGCGGACTTGTGTATGAGGGAGTTTGTCAGAGTGTGTATATAAGCTATCGCTATGTTTAGTGTATTTTTCTGCTGAGAACCTATGGCCTAGCGACCAAGCCTAGATTTAGTTTGCCTGCAAGAAGTCTGCGTAGTAATTGATAACATCGTGTTGTGACTGACAAAGGTTCATGTGGCAGGTTGAGTCTCTCACTGCTGGCTGTGCTTGGATTTTTGCTTGTGTAGCCAATACCTAACAGATGGCCTACTCCCAGAGCAACTCTTTCTGATTAGTTAAAGTCTGGTTTCGGTAACCAATCGAGATAGAGGATTTTGATAGAATTGACCAATCAGTATTAAGTATTTCAACCAATAAAAATTTACAGCGATCGTTTCCCGCTGCTGTTGTTGCTACAGAGTTCCACAGGCGATTTATAATTACAGTAACATCAGTGTTAAATAAAATAATCACTCATTTTCATGGGATATTAAATTTTTTTTAAATAACATACCTGTGGGCCGGAGATCAGGTGTTCCAGGCTCATTTAATCGGTCTGACCTAGGTGTTTCTTCCCACTCGCGTTCTCGTCTTCGGCTTTCCCTTTCAGACAATTCCCAACTGCGACTGCTGCGTTCACTTCTTTCACTCTTCCTAACCCGCTCGTCAGAATGGCTTCTTTTCCTTTCTGAAAAAAAAAATTTAGTTTAACATAATTACGAATCAGGATTCAAGAATCACAAAATTTGAAAAAAATTCTATGATTACAAACGAATAAAATTTGATGACATCATAAACACTAATGAGTCACCACTTATCAAGACTGAAAGCCATTCAAGGATAAGAATTAATGAGATGGGCTAGCAAAAATATACGACCATAGGGAGGATATTTTTGCTAGACTGCGGCGTCATCCACTTCTTTCTGGCTGTCTACGAAGAAAGTGTTCCTATTTATATGCCTAGAATCATATAACTGCAAAAAACAAACAAAAAAAAACTATGTGCAGTACGTAGTTAAAGCTAAGTAAATTGTTTTGGACTATTAAAATTATTTCCAACGCTATTGATAATGTTTACCCATTTATTTAATTTTTTTCATTATTATCACTTCTGTTTCAATTCATGTTTTGAAACATGACGTAAATCTATGACGTAAATCTATGACGTCACGCCAAAGGTATAATTATTTTGTTAAGGGAATATTTTAAGATCTATTTATAATAAGAAAGTGCAAATAGCACCTGGTAGAACGTCAGACGGAATTTATTTTTTTATTTAATGGCTTGAATTAAAGTTTTAAATACAAAAGCCAAGTATTATGGTTAATTTGTGCTCCTAAAAAACATTTTCCATTTTTTAAATCACATATTTTCAAATTGTCACGTGACCCAAAATTACGTGCGATCAATAAAAATTTGAATCCGTTAACAAATAAATTCATACAAATTTTCATTTTCACTGACCGCTTTAATCTAAAATGTAATATTAGCCGAGCAAAATATCCTCCCTGTGGTCGCAGATTTTTGCTAGGCTACCACGTCAGCATAAAAACCCTTGTAAGAAATTGTGATATATTTCCATTCTATTAACGTCCGACCCCATGATATTATCACGCAACGTTTGTTCAAACTCAACCATACTTATCTAATTGCTCAGGTTAATGTATTTTCAGAATACAAGATCCGTCTAAAAAGGATCTGACCTTTATTTTTTTCCGTGCGAAATAGAGACGATAGGGCGGTGCCACTCTACACAGTGAAGGAAGACACCTTCATGCGACTGTGTGAATCTTATCATCGTTTTCCTGCGCGTTAGTCGTTGCCTGTCGGTCGCTGAGTGAGGTACTACACAACATTATAGTTAATTTATGCGCCTAAAGAAAAAAAAAATGAATAAAATTTGGTGATTTGCGTGGCAGTGACATATGGACTCCAAAAGCTTCCGATTTGCAGCAACTTTGGTGTAATGTCCGCGTCATGATAAGGTCGATGTGCTGTAGCAAACTAGAGGAAAGGATTCCTTCAATCGTGTGTATTGCTGGGATTATGGATGCTAATGCGCTCAGCATCTCAGGTGACTTTTTGCCATGGACAGCGTGCCACCTCTTGCATCAACTCCGTAACACGCTCGGTCTACCATGCACTAGGCTGCAATGATCCACCAAAGAACTGATGAACCAGAATCAAATATTGCTTTCGTAGGAAGAAAAGCTATCGATAACAACAAAATGATAGAGAGACTAACTTTACTTGTAAAGCAATATTAAAAAAAAAGCATTTTCACTAAAGATAAACAAAGTCCCTGATTTTCAAAGAAATTTTCTTTTTCATTTTTCCCCGATTGTCTCTGATGCAGACAAATTAATGTAATAAAAGAATTAATTACAGATAAATCGAAGCAAGAATAGCAAGTTCACATATCATTTTATAATAACCAATACAATGATTAATCATAAGAAATTGTGAAATCAGGTATTCTTAATGCATTGGTGGTTATTATTATTATTATTATTATTATCATTCTTATTATTTCGAACTTAAGAGTTTTTTAAACTTTAGCACCGGAGAGTTCTCAAACGTTGTCCGAGAATAAATAAATGGGACACAAATCACATAATTAATGGCCCGGAATAAATAAAAGGGGCATAACTCAGATAATTGATGGCCCGAAATAAATAAAAGGGACACAACTCAGATAATTAATGGCCCGGAATAAATAAAAGGGGCATAACTCAGATAATTAATGGCCGGAATAAATAAAAGGGACACAACTCAGATAATTAATGGCCGGAATAAATAAAAGGGACATAACTCAGATAATTAATGGCCGGAATAAATAAAAAGGAACATAACTCAGATAATTAATGGCCGGAATAAATAAAAGGGACATAACTCAGATAATTAATGGCCGGAATAAATAAAAGGAACATAACTCAGATAATTAATGGCCGGAATAAATAAAAGGAACATAACTCAGATAATTAATGGCCGGAATAAATAAAAGGAACATAACTCAGATAATTAATGGCCCGGAATAAATAAAAGGGGCATAACTCAGATAATTAATGGCCGGAATAAATAAAAGGGACATAACTCAGATAATTAATGGCCCAGAATAAATAAAAGGGGCATAACTCAGATAATTAATGGCCGGAATAAATAAAAGGAACATAACTCAGATAATTAATGGCCCAGAATAAATTCAATAATTTGATGGAAAAAAATAACTTAAGCATGACGGACTGACCATCAAATAAAAAAAAATCTCCGAGATGCGAGGGCCAATAAAAAAGAGAAAATCCTCACCCGAACTCCGATGATCTCTATCCCTATCTCGGTGGCGGTCCCTATGATCCCTATGATCTCGAGATCGTTCTTCTCTTCTGTACCGACCTTTCAGGTCGTAATCGCCGCTCCTGCCGCTCTTCGACCGGTTCGGATCTTTGGAGGAGGCGTAAACGCCACGTTCTTTATCTCTGTTGTGACGGCTCTGAATCTTGTCCTTGGCAGCCGTGCTCACGCCTCCAGGATGTGACGGCGTATCCTCTTTAGGAACTCGGTAATGCCTGAAAATTAAAAATTCAGAAGAAGAAAAAAAGAGTTAAAACAAACAAAATATATACAAAACTAGCTGTACCTTCTCGGTGTTGTCCGGGATGCACTGAAGGGTTAGGGTTAAGATTAGGGTAATTAGGGGTTAGGGTTAGGGTTAGGGTTAGGAGGTTAGGATTTGGGGGTTGGGGTTAGAGTTGTTAGGGTAAGGTTTAGGGTGGTTAGGGTTAGGAGGTTAGGGTTAGAGTTGTTAGGCTTAGTGTTTAGGGTTAAGTTTAGGGTTAGGGTGGTTAAGGGTTAGGATTAGGGTGGTTAAGTGTTAGAGTTAGGGTGGTTAGGGGTTAGAGTTAGAGTTAGGCTTAGTGTTAAGTTTAGGGTTAGGGTGGTTAAGGGTTAGGATTAGGGTGGTTAAGTGTTAGGATTAGGGTGATTAGGGGTTTAGGGTTACAGTTAGGGGGTTAGGATTTGGGGGTTGGGGTTAGGGTGGTTAAAGGTTAGGATTAGGGTGGTTAAGTGTTAGAGTTAGGGTGGTTAGGGTTAGGAGGTATGGGTTAGAGTTGTTAGGCTTAGTGTTTAGGGTTAAGTTTAGGGTTAGGGTGGTTAAGGGTTAGGATTAGGGTTAATGGTTAGGGTGTTAGGGGTAGGGTTAGGGTTGGGGTTTAGTCATTTTAATTTTTCATTTCAATTTTCTTGCACAATTTTGAAATCATACAAAAAAAAAACAGCGAAATCACGTTGACACACCGGTTCCCGTAAGATCACCGAAGTTAAGCGACGTTGAGTCTGGTCAGTACTAAAATGGGTGACCATTTGGGAATAGCAGGTGCTGTATGTGCTCTTCGCTTATTTCGGTATTGTTTTCAGTTGTCTTGGACTCTTCCTTGCCACTGGAATCAAGCAGTGCCGATTGGGGAGAGATGTGGTTGCAGATTGCGCAACCCTTGCTTCACAATTACACGTACAGCCACCCTTACAGGGGGTATCCATTGTCTCTTAAGACTGAACGGAGGCCATGACAGAAAAAGAAAAAAATTTCAGTTGTAAGGTAGATAATTCTAGTTATATTATTCAAATGAAATCCCTCTTGCTGATTTTTATTTTTAGTTGATTATTTAAAAATGTTACTTATTATTAGTCGTCTGGACCGGACTAAGTATTTCTTTTTTATAAACTGTAGCAAAATACGTTATTATATTGCCAATAACATGGTACAACAATAACAAAATTACATGGATCAACAATAACAAAAATGAAAGTAAAAAGACACCTGAGCGATACCGGGTAGATACAGCTAACAAAGAAACATATTTTCAGAACAAGTCGTCTGACGAGTAAAGAACAGAACTAGCGTAGACCATTTTCAGATGGAGTTGTGTAGCAATGTTTAGACAAAGGTGTGTAAAAACATTACCTTTCTTTCAAGTCTTTCGAAGATACGTGCTTTCTGTATCCTGTAGCTACCAGCCTCATCATGATCACGATAATTGCGACGCTCATTAATTAATTAACACTTTTACTCGGTCATGACTGACAGAATGAGAACAATCTACCCCGTGGATTAAATAAAGGGTTCAGTTCAAAATCCCATATAGGTTTCCGAGTCCGACATAAAGATTCACAAGTTTGAAAAAATGCACCTGAAGAAGGTCAAAGGTTACATTGGCCGATGTGAAGATAAGAACCAAGTTGAGAATAGTACTCTGAATTTATTTATCTACCTCCCACAAGGTAAGATGTGACACAAGGTTGGGAAAGTGGGATTAGATAAACCAGCGCCTGAGAGGTGAGCACTCTGGCTATTTAAAAATTGCCTGGGCAGCCCCGTCGGCATTCCCCGGTAGGGGCGCCTCAGACAGTAAGCAATAAACTTACTCCTCCCCAAAGAGGGGAGGCAAAGCCTGGGAGGGTGCACCTCCTAGAACTGCTCAGGACAGACAACCCCCAATAGACTGGCGTAAATCCAGACCCAAAGGCCCGGACGATACCGGTTTATTAGGCGGGGTAAAAACCCCTGGCTGAATAGTACTCTGAAATTACTGGATTTGGCATTAAGTAACGCCTCCACCGTGTCTTGCGGGCCACCGTGTCCTGACTACTGTTCTCCAGTAACACCTCAATCTTAAGTCTTTGCCATCTGTCCTGGTGCAGTAACATCTTCGATAGTTTGAACATGTAGCTTGTCACCTGGAGGGAGAGCAAATTCGTGATGTAATCCTCCCTACGTCTCTGCCTGGGTGACGCAAGCATGTCAGGGGACAACTGAGCGACTGAACGACAACTCCGTGGACAACTGAGCACCTGAACGTCAACCCAGTGGACAACTGAGCACCTGAACGACAACCCAGTGGACAACTGAGCACCTGAACGCCAACCCAGTGGACAGCTGAGCACCTGAACGCCAACTCAGTGGACAACTGAGCACCTGAACACCAACTCAGTGGACAACTGAGCACCTGACCGCCAACTCAGTAGACAACTGAGCACCTGAACGCCAACTCAGTGGACAACTGAGCACCTGAACACCAACTCAGTGGACAGCTGAGCACCTGAACACCAACTCAGTGGACAGCTGAGCACCTGAACGCCAACTCAGTGGACAGCTGAGCACCTGAACGCCAACTCAGTGGACAACTGAGCACCTGAACGCCAACCATCAAAAAGGACTTATCTGAGGTCCACAAGTGGTCGACCGTCAATAGTGGAATCGCGATTCATTAGCCAACTCATGCAACCTTTCTCAGGGGCGCCGTGCATGACCCATCATTGTTCGAGATGTAGTGCAGACCCGGGAAGAAGTCGGCTCAACCTGACGAGGATGAACGCCGTTGCAACAACAACAAGAACCCGAAAAGGGTTGATATGCCGTAAAACTAAAAACAAAACAACATGACAGTAAAGTTACCTTTCTTTGAAGTCTTTCGAAGATCTGTGCTTCCTGTAGCTACCGTCCTCATCCTGATCACGATAATTGCGACGCTCGTCATTGTCCTCAGCGCCATCTCTGTTGGACGAAGGACTTCTTTTGGTTTCTTTCCACTTTTTGTCCTTGTCCCCAGCTTCCATCATTTTATGCTTTATTGCCGCCAACCTGTCCAAACCCAAAAGGGACGTCAACGGCTTTTTGAACATTAACGAACTGCTCTCATTGTCAGGTGTGCTTCTCTTCTTCATCACGATCAAACCCCCTTCCTTCATCTCTTCTGGGCTTGACCCCTCCAACCGATGGACATTCTCGCTGTCCACAAAACTAAGACTGGCCATCTGAAATTCAACCAAAATGTATATAAATTATAATAATATGCCAAGACATTTAATGTTTGTACGTACATTATCACCTTTCACGTTTAAAAAAAATGAGATCATCCGATCAGTAAGATGGTGATTGGTGATTAATCTGATGTCGCCAAGGTAAACAATTCCGACTTTGCTCATTTTAAATTGTATTATGTTTCGGAATCTTTGAGATGAGGATTGATAATTTGGATTATTCAAACTACTGTTCTCATCTTGGATGTTATTTTCGCAACGTTTCGGCCAATGTAACTTTCGACTTTGTTCAGGTGCGTCTTGTCAAACTCGGGAATCTGTACGGAAGCCTTAATTTAATCCACGGGTTTAGACTGCTCTCGTTCCGTCAGCCATGACCGGGTAGAAGTTATTTGTAATTGTACTCTTAGTATCACCCGTACTGAGGATTGAACCTTCAACCTTAGAACTGATTATTACTTAGCACTTTTATCTGTTTTGCCACGGGTCCTTGCAGACAATTCTGGTATGAATTTTAGGAGCCTTAACCCCCCCTCCCCACCCCCCCAGTAGATTAAATAAAGGGTTCTGTTCGAAATTCCGTACAGATTCCCAAGTTCAACAGAAAAATCTCAGAGTTTGACAAGATACACTTTAAGAAGGTAGGAGGTTACATCGGCTAAAACGTTGTGAGAATAACATCCAAAATGAGAATCGTAGTTTGGATAATCTAAATAATCCAAATTAAAATGAATTGTTCCAAAATCCCGTCCACAGATTTCAAAAAACGACATTTGTCTTATTGATTTGAAGGATACTTAACTGACAATTTGATGCTTGTTTACTGTAGGGGCGAAAAAAATGTTATCTTTAATTTTAGGAGAGTCAAATAAAGGGGAGAGAACTCTAGTTTCAACCACGCTTTATCTAAAAATGGGATATTTAGTGACTATGAAAACGCCACCCAATCAAGTTTTTTGGTAATCGTGCGAGCGAGAGATGCAGCAACGTTAATTCTTTTAATAAAAAAATATGTGAGACCAGGTACAACGATTGTGTCTGATGATTGTTGGCGAGCGTACGATCGCCTAGGTGCCGAAGGATTCCATCATTTGCGCGTGAATCACAAATACAATTTTGTTGATCCAGTAACAGGTGCCACAACCAACCACGTAGAACGAATGTGGAATGAGGCGAAGAAAAGGGACAAAGTTGAATGTGTGGCATCCACACGCAAATGGTGGAATCATACCGAGCCGAATTCATGTGGAAACGAAAATTCCGAAAGGATACTGCACTGGGAACTATTTTCAAACAAATTGCCGAATTTTACCCAGTGTGAAACTGTCATTTATTTCAAAAACTTTATTTCCCTTGTTTCATGTTTTTTCATTTCATTTAAGTATTTTTTCCTTTTTCTTCTAATCAATTTCTATAATTAATTTATTTTAATAAATTATCGTATCTTTCATATAAATTATATTTTTACGTATACATTTTTTAAAACTTTATTTTAGAATAATTACAATAGTAAAATCCATTTTCAGATACATCGTGGTTGAAACTTGAAACTAGAGTTCTCTCCCCCTTATTTGATTCTCCTAAAATTAAAGATAACATTTTTTTTTGGGGGGGGGGGGGGGGGGACCTACAGTCAACAAGAATCGACAATTATTTAAGTCATCCATCTAAAGTAAAACAGCACAATGTAAAATCAACAGATTTCAAAAAAGTAAAGTAGTGAACCCTAAGCTGATAATTATTTTTATGGTAAGACAAAGAAGACAGATAATATTTATTGCTTTTTTTTTAATTTTTTGTTTTACTTTATATTCACTCCAAACAAGGGGGCACACTGCCACTGAGACGTAAGGGGCTACTGAGAATTAGGGGTCAGATTTATAAGGGCATCCTAAGTGGGGAGTTGTGCAGCGAGATATTTGTTTACATCACATTTAAATTTCTGCATGTTGGTACAAACCAAGCAGGGAGGGAATTCCAAAAGAAACTATGAGAATAGAAGGCTTCCTGGCATCTGGGTACCTCTACAGTGAAGTGGTAAGATTTTGCTGATTGACGAGTTGGTCGGGGGTATTTACGTTGAAGGGGCACCAGTGCAGCAAGTTCGTCAGAGCACATTCCGTCTTAGTATTTTGTAAAACTAGCACAGCGATGTAACATTGCGATGATGGGTCAGGGGCTGGAACTTGGTAAACAGTGTGGGACCTATTAGTTTTACAAAGAATTAAATTAAGACAATCTTCTATACAATAAATTAAAGCCGATTTTCTCCGTTTACATTCAGACATAACAGCTTAACCAAAACCTTCATATGCTAATCTGTTTTGCAATCCAATTAGCCTAAGCCCTCATGTGTTTCCAAAAATCATGCATTCATTTCTTTTTTGTTCAATATTTATTATATTTTCTCCGGACTACCTGACTCTCCCAAACTAACCTTCCAAAGAGAAGGTGGCTGTCATTTTTACTCGCATCTTATTATCTACTCCCCCCGCCACCAGATTCACTGTGTGCTATTTTTCATGGCATAAAAATGAAACGAACACCGGTTATTCCAGAATATTTAACAAACACTTCACATTTTCATTTTTGAAATACAACAAATGTTCGCTAAGAGTTTAGACGTCTGCATTGGTAAACTTTTCCAATTATTTTTTTATTACAGTTACTTTTTTTCTTCTCATATTCTTCATGTTAAACAAAGAACATTTACTATTTATTCAGATTTAAACTTGAAATTTTATTGGCCATACTGTCAGCATATTCTGTATATATTTTTCCACATTCCAGAATAGTGGAATATACTCATTAACAAACAGCTTCTCAACATGGCGACTTTTGCTGTCGGCATTATTCACGTACGCAAATTATTATACTTTTTTCAGAACATAAACTCCACTTTGCGGCTTTTTCAAAAATCCATCTCCGTAAAAGTGCTAGAAAAAGTTCACATGTTGGTTGTTTTTTTTTGTCTATTTAAACTTTTTTTGGCTGCGTTTACTTAATTTCCTGTGTTTTGTTACGGTACATTTTTACAATCACAACCATCGTAGTTTAGCCTCCGATTCAGGGGGCGAATACATGTAAACAGCCTGGAAAAATATCCGCAAAAAAAGAATTTAAAAACACTTTTTCATATTTTAGATTCTTGAAGTGGGGGATCATTTTCCTATATAATTTTAATGTAAAATGAGCACCCACTTACTGGTCAGTAAGCGGTAAACTCATTTCTTCATTTCCTTCACTTATTTACTTATTTTTCTTTTTAAATGCCGCATCTGTTTCCGGTGAGGTAAGTTTCACGAATAATTTTTTATTTTCTGTGCAGTGGTTTTATTTTTAAGAATGGGATCTTCGTTCGGCTATTTGAAAGCTAAAATCATTTCATTGTAATTAATTCAAGTGATTGAAATAGGATTTAATCATGTACGACCCTACTTAAAACTATAGAAACCCAGTCACCTAAAACCTAGAAAAATCTATTTTGTTTTATTTAAAACTAGCAAAACCTACCCGCCCTCCGGGCAGCAGTTAATTGGGAGGGGGGTAATTAAAAAAATGTTTTTTTACTCAGAGAATTCCATAATTTTGATAAACTTTGGTAAATTTGTAGATTAACATCCTCAGCTAAATTATCTTCCCCCTCCCCCCTCTTAAGAATGAGATTCTTCCTTTTAGGGTCCAGATTGTTAGGTCAATTAATACGCTTTTAACCCTAACCCTAAGTTTGACTGAACTGCCCTAAAACTGGCCCGTAAAAATTGAATTTATATACGAAAATTTTCCCCACTTTAAATGATAAAATAATTGTTTGTTTTTCTTTTCTTCTTTCCATCAAGTTAAAAAAGGTAGAAAAAAAAGGGAGCAGATGATCGAGCGAGACAACCACTCTCTCCTTCCCACTCCCCCTTTTTGTTCTCGCTTCTGCCTCGTATTGAGTTATAAACTTAAGGTGTTGTAGATATTTTCATATCTTTAATTAATTACTGTTAATATAGACGAAACTATTGCATATAGATATCCAACATAAGCCAATGCAATTCCAAATTAATAATACTAAACATTAATTAATTATGAACAGTTTAAAAAATAGTTATGCTAATTAGGCAGTCAAAGGGTTTATTCTTAATCTTTTATATTCACTATATATACAGACTATCAATATTTTATGCTGTATCATTGATTTAAATAACAGTAACCTGTTTTGATTATAATATAAGAGTGATAAATGAAAAAAACTTTTTAACAAATCCTATTTTAATCACCTAAATTACTTACAGTGAAATGGGTTCTTTTCTGATTTTTTTTTTTTCAGAATTAATACCCTAATACTTATATTTTATTTCTCCTGGGCAACGCCAGAACACGAGTACTGCTAGTTTTAAATAAAGAAAGAAAGAAGAGACATATTCGTTTTATTTATTTAAAGAATATTTAGTTGAACACGACAATTACTTTGACAGAGAGTCATTTTTTTTTAAAATAGTAATGATCCTGACAGACATCTATTATTTCAAAAGGAATATTATTTTTAACAGTAAATTATAGAGATTGATGGAGAAAACACCATGGAATTTCCACGGGTCCCATTAGTAAGTTACTATTACATTATAACTGACTTAATAAACGTTGGTTTCCATCAGGGTCTTTTTTTTAATATATTTTATCACACAAAATACATGTTAAAATATTCCTCAGTTTTGGGATGGAGTTATGTTTAAAAATAATTCCATTTTAATTATTCTAATTAGCTGTAATTTGCAATTAACTAACCAAGTGACCTAATTCTTACTAAGCTATCTATCACTCTCAGCCTCCCACAGTGCGTGTTGTTGATTCCCCCGATTCTTATTTTGTACGGTATCTATCACTCTCACTTCTGTCACTCTCTCTGTTTATTAACAGTAGAAATTTATTAAAAAAAAGACTGGAATAGTCCATTATAAGCCAAAGATGAAGCGCAGGGGTGGCCAACTGAAGACTCGGATATGAACAGTGAGGACAGACGTTGAGCTGGTGGCTGGCCCCTGCATTTTTGGGTGTTCAATGCTGGAACCAGAAATAGCTATGCCAAGGACTCAGCTGCCGATCGGCGGGGGTGGACTGCCTTGACGTGAGATGCAGTGAACTTATTTGGAGCCGACTCAACACACCTCGAGTGAATGCCGTTACAGTCAGTTTTTTTTTTATCGAAATCGCTCCAGACACGGCATGAAGCCACTTGATGTAAGGAGCTAACAAGAACGACATATGATTATCGCAAAGACAGGAGATGCCTATTGGCCTTCGTCTTGAAAAGACCAAGATTATAGGTAAGAGAAAAACAGTCAGCAGGAAGAGAGTTCCACAAGCCAGCGGTTCTTGGAAAGAAGCTACTGGAATAGGAAGCTATGGTATGAGAATGATATGATGAATGTGTCATGTGAGTTTTAAGGACAGGCTTAGATCTGATGACCTCAGAGGAAGATAAAATCTAGACAGTATAGGGAGATTTGTGCAGAACACGATGTTGGTTTGGTCACATTGAAAGAATGGATGAGAGTTCTTGGGTAAGTAGATGTAGAACAGTTGATGTAGCAGAGTCAGTTGGCAGGGGAAGGCCAAGGAAAACATGGGAGGAAGTGATAAGGATCGATTAAAACAAAAAAATTTTTTTTTGTTTATGGAAATCGCTCCAGACAAGGTGAAAAATGATTATCGCAAAGACAGGAGATGCCTATTGGCCTTAGTCTTGAAAAGACCAAGGGTATAAGTAGGAGGAAAACAGTCAGCAGGAAAAGAGTTCCACAAGCCTGTAATTCTTAGAAAGAAGCTACTGGAATAGGAAACTGTATTACAATGTATCAAAATAGCCAATTGATGGAGACCACTAGACCAACGAGTCAAATGAGCTGGAACAAAAGAAGCAGGGAATAGATCACATAATTCTGAAGAACACATGCCATAATAGTATTTATAGAAAAGACTGAGACTAGCAACATCACGTCTGTGAGAGAGAGGATGCAAAGAAGAAAGGGTAGGGCCAATCAAATTACAGATACGTTTCTGCACCTTATCAAATGGGACAGAGATTCACCAGCCCAAATATGACAACAGTACTCCATACATGGTCTGATTGTGGATTTGTAGATATAAAGAATAGTCTCAGGTGTGAGAAAGTGTTTGGAGCGATAGAGAGAACCGACTTTACGTCCTTGGTCCGTAATAATAGATTTTTCCGTAAAATCGTGTTTCATAATTTTTGAGATGAGGATTTACACTTTTGCTTATTTTGGACTGTGATTCTCATCCTCATTGTTATATTTACAACGTTTCGGTCGATGTAACCTCTGGCCTTCTTCAGGTGCACCTTTACTAATTCGAGAACCTGTATGGAATTCCCAAGTCGGCTTTAATAAAGGGTTCAGTTCCCAACTTCGAAAAGAGTTAAGTGCTTCTATAGAAGGGGATCCATATTGACAAAAATGTAAAGAGACAGACGATACTAGGTTAGGGTTAAAAAAAAAAAATTAGCCCCTAAAAAAATAATGGTACTGATATCGCTCCTGACCCAGTTTTCGTGAGGTTCGACTCGGAAGCGTTCGGCTGTTCTACGCAAACACCCGAGAGTTGACGAGTCGATTTGTACCAAACGATAATTTTGATACGGTTCTGCGTCCTATGATAATAATGTTTTGCTTGTTTTGTTTTTTTTGTTGTTGGGTTTAGGGTTAGGGCTAAAAATATTTTTTTAATTTTTTTTTTTTAACATAGTTCACCCCAAACAAGGCAGGCCGCCACTGTAGACGTAAGGGGCTACTGAGAAAAAGAAAAGGGGAGAAGGTAGGGGGCGGTCACCTAGATTGGGATCAGCCCAGCGAGGTGTCTGTTTACATTAGTTTTAAATTTCTGCATGTCTGTACTGTTGGGGAAACAGGGGGCAGGGAGGGAGTTCCAGAGGCCAGCAGTACGAGGAAAGAAGCTATTTGAGTAGAAGGCTCTCCGACATCTGGGGACCTCCACAGTGAATGAATGAGATTTAGTTGATTGTCGAGTTAGTCTAGCGAATATACGTCGAGGGGGCACCAGAGTAGCCAATTCATCGGAGCATAATCCATTGAAGTATTTGTAAAACAAGCACAAGGATGCTACATTGCGGCGATGGGACAGAGGCTGGAGCTTGGCTGACAGTGAGGGACCTATTAGGTTGGCGATTCTTTTTTGGACCTTGTCAAGGAGGGAGAGACTAGTAGATGATGCCCCAGCCCAGATGTGACAACAATACTCCATGCATGGGCGGATGGTGGCTTTGTAGAGATACAGGATAATGTCAGGTGTGAGGAGTTTACTAGCACGGTAGAGGGAGCCAACCTTCTTTGCGGCAATGTCTTCAATGTATTTGTTCCAATTCATGTTACCTGTGAAGGTTAGGCCGAGGAGTTTGAATGATGAACTCTCAGGTAGGGTGTTATTTGCCATGACAATCGGTGGTTGAAAAGGTTCCTTGTAGTTATTGAAGGAAAGGAGCTTTGTCTTTGCGGCATTAAAAGTTACCAACTATTTATGACCCCAATCCACTACAGCCTGGAGGTCATTTTCTAAAGATTCAGCCATTGCATCGGATATGATTGCGTCGGTTTTGCCAACATGGCGAGAGTAAAGGGCGGTGTCATCAGCAAATAAACCAATCTCAGACTCTATGCCATCAGGGAGATCGTTTATATAGATCAGGAACAACAAGGGTCCAAGGATAGATCCCAGGGGTACACCAGCATTTATGTCATGCTGCTTAGATGAACGGCCATTGAGGACAACCTGGATTTTTCTTTTGTCTAGGAAGGATCTAATTATATTAAGTAATTGCCCAGTAATACCATATGATCGTATTTTCAGGAGGAGCCCTTTATGCCATACCTTGGATATATCAAGCGCTACTGTCCTAGCTTCACCTGCCTTGTCGAGTGTATGATACATGCGTTCAGAGATGACCGTTAGGATGTCTGCAGTAGATCGTGCTTGTCTAAATTCATACTGGCGGTCAGAAAGAAGTTTAGCATTAACTAAGTGTCGTACTATCGCTAGATTGATTAAGGATTCAAAGATTTTAGCAAAGATCGGCAGCAGACTGATTGGACGATAGTTCTGGGGATCGGTTCTATTTCCAGAATTCTTGTAGACTGGTACCACAGAGGCAATTTTCTAGCTATCGGGGAAGCAAGATTCAGCTAGACACTTATTGTAGAGTTTGGAGAGGACAGGGGCCAGTTCAGCAGAGCATTTCTTTATTACTATTGTGGGTATAAGATCAGGCCCACAAGCTTTGGAGGTGTCAAGGTTTTTTATGATGTCTCTCACCTGGGATGAGGTGATGACCAGGTTATCAAGTGTGGCTTTGGTCAGCAAAGGGAATTTGGGGAGGGGGTGGTTATCTGAGTCCAAAGTAGAGTTAGAAGCGAAGCGCTGGGCAAGTAGTTCAGCCTTATCAGTGGCCATGCAAGCGACATCATTGTGGTTTGATAGTGGGGGAATTGTTGATTGACCATTATTCACTACACTATTGTAGATTTTCCAGAAATTTATTTGATAACAGTAATTTCGCTCTGTTTTGCTTGTTTTATTTGTTTTGTTGAAAAAATTTCTTGCAACTATAACTAAAAATTATAGGACGCAGCAACGTATCAAAATAAAAAAAATATTGATTTGATAACAGTAACTTTGCTGTGTTTTGCTTGTTTTTTTGTTTTTTGTTGTTTCTTTTAGAAAATTTCTTGAAAACATAACTTACAATCACAGGACGCAGCACCGTATCAAAATTGTCGTCTGGTACCATTCGGCTCGTCAACACTCGGGCGTTTGCGTAGGACAGCCGAATGCTTCCGAGTCGAACCTCACGAAACTGGGTCAGGATCGATATCAGTACCAAAATAATAAATAAAGTTGATTCACTTAGTGATTTCTTTTTTTTTTATGGAAATTGCGGTGCTTGTACAGATTAGCGTGCATATGAAAAACGCTGAAAATCGCAATTCCAATTAAATTAACCTGAAAACTCTTTGAAATACTTACGTATCAAGCAAAAATCGGTTTGTACACAAAAAAATTAGCAAAAACCATCGAGTAGAATTGTAATAAATAAATAAAAATCCGTTATATCGCTTAATCGGGTTCGGCCATTGATTCGAGCTAAAAACACGAAATTCAGGAGGAGACAACTCAGTCTGTCATATTAACAAGTAATAAATCAATTGCATTCACCAAAATACGATGAAATTGATTTCTATTTTTAATTTAAATTCTACTCGATCATTTTTCCTACTTTTTGGTGAGGATACTTATTTAAATCTGCTGCGTAAGTATATAATACTGTTTTGTGTGTGTTTTTTTTTGTTTTGTGGTATTTATAATTTAACCCGCGTCCGTATTAAATTATCAATACCACAAAAAACAGCACCGAAATCGCTCCAGACACGGCATGAAGCCACTTGATGTAAGGAGCTAAAAAAATAAATACTATTTCAACGTCAAAAACTAGCCAACGTTAAGTGTTAGATGGATAGATTCCGCCCCAGAAAACAGCAATTCTTCCCCCTTTGTCAGAAACATCGCTCATGGAATGTGAGGACTAAACGACAAAATAAGGGAAGCGAAAGTTACGAGGCAGCCGAGAGTAAACCGAAAGTGAACTTTCTACTCTCCTTAAAGTTTTAAGAAAATTATTGGTACTTCTACAGTATTTGAACCGAACTGTGTTTTTTTAACCCTGACCCTAAACTAAGTTTTAGGTTGAGTTCGGCAAAAGTCGGTTTGGTTCGGTTCAAATTCTGTAGAAGCACCCATTTATTAAACTCATTTTTAACACGGTCGAAGGTTGGTGTTAAATGATCCTAAGTCAGGGAGAAAAAAATGAAATGGTTGTTTCATTTAATGTCGGTAGGTACTAATTGACTGTTCGGCGACAGCTCAGTTTTTTTCCGGTCTGTTCCATAAATTGCAATCGGAAGCATTGGGGCCGATGTGGGTGTTGTTCCGGCAGCACTTTTCCCGACCGCCAGCGCCAAGTGGCTCAATCACAGTCATTTAAAAATAAAGAATAGTCTTCAATATTAAAGACGGCTGGCGGCCGGGAAAAGTGTTACCCTGTTGTTCTGTAGAACCTGAAGAAGGTCGGCGGTTACATCGGCTGAAACGTTGTGAGCATAACAGCCTAGATGAGAATAGTAGTCCGAATAATCCAGGTAAAATTCGGGAAAAGGATGAATAACAATTCATTACATCTGTGCGATTTATTCTAACATATAAGTAAACATTCAGATTAAAAAAAACATTTTTTTTTTAATACTTACGATTTTTCGGCGTCGATACAAAAAAAAATAATTTTAAAAAACTTAACGGGGTTTCTTTCTTCCTTCTCCTGACTCTGGTGGGAAGAATCCAGACTTAAGTCATTTTCTCTATTTAAATTAATTTATTTTAAAATATATGAAAACCAATTTTCACGTGGAAATATTTACACACGGTGAAAAAATAAAAAAAGGGTTTCCAACTTTTTTTTTTTTAAGTGCTCTTTTGTCATTAGAGGAAATAAACAAAGTTTATACGAAACTGCGCTTCCTCTCTCGTAACGAGTTAAATTTTTGTCTTTATCAAAACAACTCGAAGTTAAATGTATTTTTAAAAAAATTAATTTAATTAATCGACTGTAAATAATTTTATCATTTCTTTTCTTTTAAATTTTTTTATTTAGATGCGAAAAAATAAAAGAGGTTGACTTTATCTGGGGTTGTTATGGAAACGCGAGTAAATTAAAAAACAAGATGGCGCTAGAAGCGATAATTCGTGCGGCCAACCGACAAAATAAATGTATCGATTTATCACGAAAAGACCTGGATCAATGTCCTTCAGCAATTGGACAATTGACCAGAATCGAAGAAATTAAATTGGCAAATAATCGCCTGACCCACTTGCCCGAAGGATTAGGTCTCTTAAATCGAGTAAGTTATTAATTTATGGTACTTGTGGACTGTAGGTCCGAAAAAAAAAAACTTTAATTTTAGGAGGAAAAGAACTCTAAGGGGAAAAGAACTCTAGTTTCAACCACGATGTATCTTGAAATGGATTTTACTATTGTAATTATTCTAAAATAAAGTTTAACAAAATATATACATGAAAGGAACTGTTTTCAAACAATTTGCCGAATTTTACCCAGTGTAAAACTCATTTATTTCAAAAACTTTATTTCCCGTGTTTCATGTTTTTTTTCTTTCCATTTACATATTTCTCTATTTTTTCTTCTTCTGTGATAATTTATTTTTCAAAATCATTTTATTTTTCATTCGTGCCGAATGCGGTGTGATTGTTTTATTCCTAAATTATCCTTTTACGTATACATTTTTTAAAACTTTATTTTAGAATAATTACAATAGTAAAATCCATTTTAAGATACACCGTGGTTGAAACTTGAAACTAGAGTTCTCTCCCCCTTATTTGACTCTTCTCAAATTAAAGATTAAACATTTTTCTGGACCTACAATCCACAAGCACCTAATTTATTTATTTTTACCACAGCGGCGTGTGAGTAAATTAGTTCTGGGTACTGGTACAGTTTGTGACCCATACTAAAATCGACTTTCTGTCGATATCTTCCGACAGTTTCCGTAAACAGCCAGAAGATGTCAAATGAAAACGACCCAGTGTCAAAATTAAAACGAGCCGACACTATCAACCAGGAAAAAATAATGGGTATTTTCTTAGATTAGGACCCATGCCAAAATCGACTTGGCGTTGGTACTTTCCGGATGTTTACGTAAACCGCCGGAAAGTACTGGGGCGGTTAGCCAATCAAATTGCGAGAAAATAAGCAGACGTTTTAACTGATTGAAACGAATAAGCTGACGACATGTCAACATTTCAACCGATTGAAATGCGAAAGTATTGCAATTATATTTTACGAGCTATCACTGGCTGTTGCGTCTCCTGAAGAAGTGATTAACTTTCGTCAGGAAGAAAAACTGATCGCAAAAAAAAAAATGTTCAGGCAAAACAAAAAAACTTTAATACCTAACCCTAACGAAACAACATATCATTTTCAGTAAAAAAAACTTAACCCTAACGAAACAACAAATCATTTTCAGTAAAAAAAAACTTAACCCTAACGAAACAACAAATCATTTTCAGTAAAAAAAAAACTTAACCCTAACGAAACAACAAATCATTTTCAGTAAAAAAAACTTAACCCTAACGAAACAACAAATCATTTTCAGTAAAAAAAAACTTAACCCTAACGAAACAACAAATCATTTTCAGTAAAAAAAAAACTTAACCCTAACGAAACAACAAATCATTTTCAGTAAAAAAAAACTGGGAATCTTTTAGAATAGCCCTACAGCTCGCGAGTCGGGTTGAAAAAAAGTTGTAGAACGTAGTCAAAAAAATGAATATGCAACAAATAAATGCAACGTACGTCGAGACCGGAGATTTTCCTAGTTTTCTATTCCATTTGTTTGTATGTTTACGTATGGTAAATGGGTTTTTATTAGACATGAAAAAAAAAAAAAAATTTTAATGTCTTCGTTTTTAAAAAACAAAATGGCGTCATTATTTTTTGCTGTCGGTGTCACGTGTGTGTGTGTTTTTTTTTTACCGGGACTCATAATCAAAGCGGCGTTTTTTGTTTTTTTTTTGGGGGGGGGGTGCATTTTTCAAATTTAATTTTATGAAACGAACATTTTAACGATCATTTTGCTCACCGAATGAGCGCGCATGTCGTTACGTCATTGGGGGTGGGTGGGGGGGTTAGGGTTAGGTTTAGGTTTAGGGTTAGGTTTAGGGTTAGGTTTAGGTTTAGGGTTAGGTTTAGGGTTAGGTTTAGGGTTGGGTTTAGGTTAGGGTTTAGGTTAGGGTTAGGGTTTAGGTTAGGGTTAGGCATTTTTTTAAGAAACAGGAAAAATAAACATTACGGTGTGACGAATGAAAATAATATGTAAATAAAAGCACACTGACATGTAAATAAAAAGAAAATTATTTTATTCCTTTTGCTTAGAATGTAGTTTTGTTTTGTTCTTCTGCTTGGCTGAAAAATGCAAACATTGCGCTTTGACTATGAGTCCCAGTAAAAAAACAATTGAAACGAGACGACAACGAGAGCGGCCATTAATTACTTTTTTTTTTCACTTCCTGTAAGCTAAAACTATTAACTTATAGAAAATAGCACTTTTAACGGATTATAATCATTAATAACTGTCACAGTTAACTTGGAAATTCAGTTTTATCGGCTACGGTAACTTTTATTTGTTGTATATTTGTTTTTTCAGCGTTTTCGTTGTTGGGCTATTATTAAAAATACCCAAAAAACTTAACCCTAACGAAACAACAAATCATTTTCAGTAAAAAAAAAACTTAACCCTAACGACGCCATTTTTACCCGATTACAAACCAAAAATAATTTTCAGTAAAAAAAAAAAACACTTAAAAAATATAATTTATCACCTGCTTATTATTGTTTCTTTGTTAAAAAAATAAATATTTCTTTCATACAATTTGAATAAATGTTTTATTTGATTTTTTGGGGGCTTTAAATTTTTGCTTTAAATGTTGGTTCAGCTTTGTTTTTCGTTTTTTTTTTCACTTGTAAATCTAGCCTCGTTTTTTTTATTTTTTGGATGCAGGTAGGTCAACCGACTTGGTATCGGTACTTTCCGGCGGTTTACATAAACATCCGGAAAGTACCGATGCCAAATTGATTTTAGCAAGGTTCCTAATCTAAGAAAGCACAAAATAATGAAACAACATTTGGTACTTATATCGAATATGAACCAGTTTCCATGAACTTCGTGTCGGCAGCGTTCAGCATGTTACGTAAACTCCGAGAGATGACGAGGCAAATGGTAGCAGATGATAACTTCGATATGTTGCTGCATCATATTTTTTTTCAGTTTTATTTTCAACAAAGATAGCAAATAACAAAAAAAGTGCCACTTCTTACGGAATTCCAAGCTCTACATTTAGTGTTTGTAAACCTCCATGAATACTTGTCCGTTATTCCTTTTCTTTCTATCAACCAACATATGTAATAACATTTCTGACATGTATTTCTTTCTGCCAACAGCTTTTGTTCCTGGCAGAAAGAAATGACTCCTTCGGTAGATTCAACACTACTTCACAGCTCTTAGTAATTCATTTTTTTTTTCAGTGTAGGGGGGGGGGATTTAACATGAAATAAATATGCACTGGCTTTGATCAATTGCTTCTGGCTTTAATAAATTTCAATACTGGTTAGAAAATTGTCGTCTGGTAGCTGACAGCTGATTGGCTAATCACTTGGCATCTCTCGTAACATGCCCGAACGAATGTTCTTTGTCATGATATTGTAGCAGTTACCTCCTCCTTTCAAAACATAACTACACCGGTTTGCCGGTAGGTGGCGCTTTATCACCAACAGGTGGCGCTGTAAAGCGACACCAGAGTTATCTGCCCTTCGGACTATAAAACCCGGAGCCAAACGGAAAATCTCTCTCTTTTTTCACCGACCAGCATCGGCAGAAGTGCGCTGGCACTAGCGCTCCATCTCTCTCTCTCTTTTCTCTGGTCGGCAGAACGACGCTAATACACTAGCGTTTCGTCTCACGCTTTTCTCTTCAATCGGTCTAACAACTACCAACACACGTGGGCAAACAACGGTAAGAGTTTCTCAACTCGTTTTCTTTGTGTACGGCTTTCGAAGACTTTTCCTCTCGCCGGATTCATTTCTTCTTATACCTTTTCAAGAACTGTTTTTCCATCGACACACATGCATACATCACACACTTCATCATTCCACGTACACACACGTTCAATAAACGTTATTTGAACTACTTCATTTTTGTTTATTAATTATTACTCTGTCTTTGCATGCAACAATTGCTTGATTTACTGAACACGTTTATAATCGGCGGAACGACCCTCGATTCTAACAATATCATTCTCCCAGGCAGCATTACCTCCACCATTTTTTTTTGGGGGGGGGGGTATTTGTTCTGTCGTTATGATACTATCCTCCCAGGCATTCTTCCTTCTTTTTTTGGGCCGTAGGGTGGGTGGGTAGGATCTGTTCTGTTGTCATAGGACTATTCTCCCAGACATTACCTCATCCTTTGGGGTGGAAGGGGTCGGTGTCATATATGTTCAATCGTCATAATACCATCCTCCCAATCATTACCACTCCTTTGGAAGTGGGATAGTGTAGTATCTGTTCTGCTGTCATGAGACCATCCTCCCGGGTATTACCTCCTCCTTTGTGGGGGTCAGTGTAATATCTGTTCGTCCGTTATATATACTCACAAAACTATGTACCCTCTGATCGTATATTCTTGTTAGTGTATCTTGTTAGTGTTTCTTTATTTCTCAAAAGCTTATATTCTCCCCGGTATTACCTCCTCCTCACATTCACACTCATCTGTCTACATAGGAGCATACATAGACAATTCAAATATATAAACTTATTTGGACATAGCACAAAGCCACACTACAATTAACTGCTTTCACACGCTAACGCAAGTCATTATACACAAGACGACTCATTCGTCTATCGCCTCCGTACCACGGCTCCTGTTATAAATTGTCGCAATATTAGTTACACCTTGTCCCAGAAATATCGGCAATTGTTTTGTGTTCTGTTTTTGTTTTTCAGTTGGCAGTCTTGAATATTTCGGCCAATAAGTTCTCCAGCCTGCCAGAGATACTTAAAAATCTTGCCAATCTCAAGTCATTAATTGCTTACAACAACAGAATTGAAATTCTGTCTCCAGTCATTCTTAGTAAGTTTTGATTTCCATTCTGAGCTTTTATATAAAAATTGCTTTGCAGATGGTTTGAAAAATATAAGAACTCTTAATCTCAACCATAACCGATTGAAATGCATCCCAGCTGAAATCGGACGGTATGTAAACGAAATTGTAATTTTTATTTCAATGCATTTCAGTTTAAGTTTCTTTCCATATTGACAGCATTCAATACTTGGGGAAAAAAAGTCATGATAGAATTTACAGTTAGAATATACAGGATACTATCAGGTGTGAGAAGTTTTCTAACCCGGTAGAGGGAGCCTACTTTCTTGGCAATGTCTTCTATGTATTTGTTCCAATTCATGTTTACCTGTGAATGTTAGGTTGGTGAGTTTGAACGTTAGACTCTCAAGTACGGTGTTATTTGCCATGGCAATCGGTGGTTGAAGAGGTTTCTTGTAGTTGTTGAAGAAATTATTTTTATGGGGGGTATGGGATATCGATATACTCGTAAAAATATGTGACTTCTGGTCGCCTATTTTTGCTTATTTGTATATTAAGTACTAGTTAGGGGGATGGCATGGTGGCTAAGTGGTTAACGATGCAGACTGAGGACCTGGGTGTGCCGGGTTCGAATCCAGTTCGTTCCACAGAAATACTTTCATCAAAACCCACACCTGACCTTGTGTCTAACCTCCTGGAGAGGGGGTAAATAAAATACTAAATATTAGTTAGGACTGCGTGATTACGTCACAAAAGGGTGGCCGTGTTATTTGAAAAATAATCTACTAATGTTTACTTTTTTAAATATTGTATTCAAAAATTGTTTTGCAGATGGTTTGAAAAACATAAGAACTCTTAATCTTAACCATAACCGATTGAAATGCATCCCAGCTGAAATCGGACGGTATGTAAACGAAATTGTAATTTTTATTTCAATGCATTTCAGTTTAAGTTTCTTTCCATATTGACAGCATTCAATACTTGGAAAAAAAGTCATGATAGAATTTACAGTTAGAATTAACAGCACAGGTAGTTACAGCTTCAATGTTAAAGTAGGAGTTGCTGTAGTGAGTCCGTTGCTTTTCATTTGTGTCTTTGAAGCATTGTCCAGGGAGTTCCGTACAGGTTGACCGGAAGAGAGGCCTTATGCGGATGATTTATTACTTGCCTGTGAAACAATGGAAGACCTAATACTTGTTAAGTTAAAGACTCGGAGGAATGCTATGGAAAGTAAAAGTCTGAGAGTGACCAAAGTGATGATCAGTGGTTGTAGTGTTGGAAAGCTCCCCACAAGAGGGAAGTTCTGCTTAGTTTGTGGAAAGGGAGTCGGGTGCAATTCAATATTTTGTGGTACCTATATGCATTGGGTACATAAGAAGTGCAGTGGAATTACTGGTAGGTGCACAAAGTGTAAGACAATGGAGATGGATAAGACTTAGATTTGGAGAAATTATATCTGGATGGTGAAGCAATTGAGGTCATCGAGAAGTTTTGTTACCTTGGTGATACCATTGGAGCACAGGGTGGAGCAGGTGCTAGTGCGATAGCAAGAATTAGAGGTGGATGGAGTAAGTTCAGGAAACTTCTGTCATTACTAACCAGCAGAGCATTACCACTATCGACCAAGGCATGTGTACACAGTATGATGATGTATGGAAGTGAAACCTGGCCAGTGAGGGTTGAGGATATGCGTTGCATGGAGAGAAATAATACGACAATGACACATATGATGTGTAATGTGAATCTTTAAGACAGGCTTAGATCTGATGACCTCAGAGGAAGATTAAATCTGGACAGTATAGGGAGGTGTATGCAGAACAGGAAACTTTGATGGTTTCACCATGTCTATCTCTACAAATCTACCATCAGACCATGTATGGAATACTGTTGTCATATTTGGGTTGGTGAATCTCTGTCCCAGTTGAGGGTTCTTGATAATATGGGGAAACGTATCTGTGATTTGATTGGCCCTCACCCTTTCTTCTTCTCTGCATCCTCTCTCTCACAGACGTGATGTTGCTAGTCTCAGTCTTTTCTATAAATACTATTATGGCATGTGTTCTTCAGAATTATGTGATCTATTCCCTGCTTCTTTTGTTCCAGCTCGTTTAACTCGTTGGTCTAGTGGTCTCCATCAATTCACTGTTTTGACACCTCATTGTAATACAGCTTCCTATTCCAGTAGCTTCTTTCCAAGAACAGCATGTTTGTGGAACTCTCTTCCTGCTGACTGTTTTCCTCCTATCTATAGCCTTGATCTGTTCAAGACTAAGGCCAGTAGGCATCTCCTGTCTTTGCGATAACCATATTTGTTAGCTCCTTACATCAAGTGGCTTCATACCTTGTCTGGAACGATTTCCATGAAAAAAAAGAAGGTTTAGTTTACCGAGGAAGGCCAATGAAAAGCTGGGAAAAAGTGATAAAAATAGATTTGAGGGAAAGAGGGATAAATAAAGACCTGGCCAGACCACTTTTATATCAATACAAAATATTTTCACTTTCATCTAAGAATTAAGCCAAACAAGCTTAGTTGCTTTTCGAAATGTCTAACTTCGATTTTCTCTTATTTCCGCAGGCTTAAAAACCTTGAAAGTCTCAGCGTTGAACACAACCAACTTGAAGAACTTCCGTTTGAGTTGTGCTATGTCGAACAATTGCAGAAGTTATATTTGGGATATAATCGTTTGGTTTCGCTTCCTGAAGAATTTGGGAAACTCTGGAGACTGAAGCATCTCATTCTGCATAAAAATCATCTTCAAGAATTACCAGCCGTAAGTGATTTCAGCTACATATACGCAATATGCACTGTGCAATATGCACTGTGCAATACGCAATATGCACTAGCTGGCTTTGCAAAGTTCACTACTAAAGTATTAATTTTGAAACATTTCATTCATAAGTTTGTCGTAACCACGCATATTAACATTTTTGTAATTTTGATGTTTTTAATAAAACCGCCAAGGCTATCTCAGAGACGAAAAAGGGTTGAGCAAAGAAAGAAAGAAAAGAAGTCGCAACAAATATCCCCTGGCCGGTAGTAGCGTCTGCTACAAGCTCATGAGGTTGGGGTTTATTCCGAGGAGACAGGTGTAGAGGTTGAATTAAGAACATATGAAATACGAGTTTAGAGACCAAGTGATTGAGCGTTCGGTTACCAGATCTGTTTCAGGAAGTGCGGAAGAAGTTGAAGGATACAACACTGTTTGAGGCAATAGATCAGACTTATGGGTGGACGGAAGGGCTCCAAAGACATAGAGTGACATGGTGGTGGAAGTGTATCAAAGAACAGCGGAAATGATGGAGTGAGTGGAGAAAAGGTTTGATGAATAAGATGGGGCGGCCAGAAGAGTATTCTACAAAGCCAAGATGGAGGCTGAGCAAGTCAGGTTTCCAGGTATACTACGAAGGGAGAACCAAAAGAATGAAGTATTCAGCAGAGCTAAATGGATGGCAAAGACTAATATGAAGTGTATTCAAGTGAAGTGCATTCGAGAGAAGTGCACTCGAAATGACAATGTAGTGAGTCAACAACGCATAGTGATGAGTATTCTCTTGCCTTTTGTTCTTCAGGCTTAACCTCTATCGACGATAGTAAGCACTTTTCCCTATAAATATAGCAACTAATACAACTGTGGAGTGTCTTGGTTCCTGATTTGGGGTCTGGTATTTTAGACGACGGTCGCATCTTTAGGGATTACCAAGCACCACACTAAATAATTAATCTTGTGTAGGTAAATTGGGACCGATTCAATAACAACATATATGATTGGCAAGGATCACCAGTTAGCAAATGCTAACTTTTTACAATATAATATTGTTAATAAAATAAAAGAGAAACTGTAAAGTAAAAAAATAAAACTTTTATGTAGAAACAATTTTACAAAGATATAAAATATAATGATAAAGTTTGTGAAGGTTAGAAAATGTTTGAAACGACACGAGCGTTAAATTTGTCTTTAAAGTTTAATGTGCGTGTGTGTTTACTTGGGTTAAGCTGTTATTGTGGGAAGACAGCAGGCGTGCTTAAAAGTGGATGCTGGCAGTCGCACTTCAAGTCGGATGTTTTTGTTGTTGTTGCTGTCTTCATGAGAGCGAGGTGAGTTATTCGGTTGTCGCCAGGAACACTGATCCTTTTTCGATAATTCGCTGGTTTTATCAAGGTTTATTTCGCACCCACTTGTTCAAAACATGTGTGAACACTTTTCTTGGGTTCAAACTTTGACCAAATCTGTAACTACTTATTTTTACGAGCAACTGACCGCAAGGTGATTCCCTCTTCAAGAAGAAAAAAAGAAATGAAAAGAAGAGGAAAGAAGAGGAGAGAGTAAGCCGAATGAACCTAGAAAGAAAAGGGGCAACTAGGCAGGCTAGCACTTTCCTTCAATGCCCGTTCGTGTTATGGATCTAATCGTCTCATCGATCTATTGATCTGCCACACAACTATATATATTTATTTATTTAATACGTGCCAGCATGTAAAATTTATGTTAAACCGCTGATACTTTAAAAAACATTTTTTTTTTACTTTCTTCACCCCCAAACGAGGCATATTGCCACTGAGATGTAAGAGCTACTGTGATAAGAGCCAGATTTATAGAGGGCATCCTAAGTAGAGAGTTGTGTAGCAAGATATTTGTTCACATTACATTTGAATTTTTGCATATAGATACAGTCGGGGAAACAGAGAGCAGCAAGGAAATTCCAGAGGCACGCAGTCCGAGGAAAGTAGCTATTAGAGTAGAAAGTTTTCTGGGAACCGATACAGTGAAGGGGTGGGATTTTTCTGCTATTACGGCTGGTCAGGATATAAAGAAATGTCTTATGCCTTGCCGAATCTTATTTCCCTGATAGTTGGAAAACTGCCTCTGTGATAGCAGTTTTCAAGAACTCTGCTGAAAGAACTGACCCGCAATGATGATGATTCTCTGAAAGAAATAGCAAAATTCTTGTTCTTTTTCTATTTTCAGAGTATAATAGATTGCACGAGTTTGACTATTCTGGACGTAGCATGCAACGAGTTGCGGACTTTCCCACCTGAAGTAAGTGTTTTTTTTTGTTAAATATTTCCTGTCAGTAAGTAATCTGCTTTTTAAGTTAAGTGTAGCAAAGAGCTTTGTTTCAAATTTCACCCTTTGTGATCAGGGCCATCCACTGCCGGAATTTCCCCATGATTTAAAATACTCAGGGATGTTCCTAGACTTATCAAGAACCTTGTTTCCAGCAATACAACTTGTCCTGATAGCATTCCAGTCATTGTTTTTAACTTGTCCTGATAGATTAGGTTTTTAGATTAATAAATAGATTATTAAAGATTATAAATTATTATAAATAAATAAATTATCCTTTATAAATAAATAAATAACGAATTATAAATAATATAACTTGTTCAAATATAACTTGTTCAAATATAATAGAAACTTGTTCAAATATAACTTGTTCAAATATAAATAATGAATTATAAATAATAAATTATCCTTTATAAATAAATAAATAACGAATTATAAATAATATAACTTGTTCAAATATAACTTGATCAAATATAATAGAAACTTATTCAAATATAAATAACAAATTATAAATAATAAATTATCCTTTATAAATTATAGATTATTAAAGATTATAAAATTATAGATTATTAAATAATTAATAAATTGATAGATTAATTTTTAACTTGTCCTGATAGCATTCCAGTCATTGTTTTTAAAAACCTGCTGCTGGAACTTATTCCTATCTTTATAAAGCCGTTCAATCGTTGCTCAAAGGAGAAATGCTTTCAATCTCCTTGAGAAATTTCCTCGGTTTACCCAGTATTTAAAAATACTGGTGATCCGTCTTCTTCATCGCAGTAAAGATCGATCAGTCTCCTGTGCGTCATGAGTAAGTTGTTTAAATGTGTGATAAATCAATAATTTGTTAATCACCTCAGCAAAAGCTATCTACTTAGTGACAAGCAATATAGATTGTGTTCTGCAAGATCAACTGCTGACGTGCTGACAGTAATATCGTATAGGATCGGTGAATCTTTCGATGGTGGCTTTGTTGTTGTAGGGAAAACTGTGTAGCTTATATGGTACGCACAAGATTTCGACACTGAATATTTCTTGCACTGTGATTGGTCGGAAGAAACTGCTGATTTGAACTTTCGTCCAATCAAGAGATGTAAAAACATAAAAACAACACTCCTATTGTTGTTACTTTGAAGATAGTGTGTTAGATATAAGGAAAAAAAAAGAATAAAAGAAGAAACCACCAGCGGAAGAAAGAATGAATAGAAAAAGAAGTTTGAAAACGAACAAGTGAAAAAGACGAGGATAGGATATTGAGAGGACCCATGAATTAATTAATGTCCACTGTCACTTATTCAGTTGATAGCTTAAAAACCGGGCTAGTCCACATACGAAACCCCTAGTGATTTGAAAAGCATGTAAAATTATCTTTTAGAAAATATGATCGTTTGGTATATGGACTACAACGATTTTGGAGATATTTAGCGTTGAATATGATTTTTCTAAGCAAAATTGATGTAATTGATTTTTTGGTCAAATTGTAACAAAACTTTGTCTTCAAAACCTTAAAAAAGTATGAAAACTGGGAAAATAATGTTAGACGATGAATTATAATGTCTCACAAAAAAATACACAAACCAATCCAAACTCAGAAAATATTGTTAGATGATGTATTTGAAGTTGATCGAATGATAATGACTCACAAAAACTGAACAGGTCTTTTTGGAAAAAATGTGAATTTTATAAGATGTCCAGGTAAATATACAATTATTTTGGAAACTTTTTGTGAATTACCATAACTTAAAATTGCCATATTTTTTTAACGTATGGCGATATTGACCTGATTTCTTTTGCAAAATACTGTAAATTTTATGTAGTTTTTTTTTAAAGATATTCTACCCCAAACAAGGCAGGTCGCCACTGTAGATGTAAGGGGCTACTGAGAATTAGGGAGGTTTTGGGTGTCATCCTAAATTGGGAGCTGTGCAGCGAAATGTCTATTTACATTAGTTTTAAACCTCTGCATGTTGGTACAGTCGGGGAAACAGGGAGCAGGGAGGGAGTTCCAGCGGCCTGCAGAACGAGGAAAGAAGCTGCTGGAGTAGAAGGCTCTCTGGCATCTGGGGACCTCCACAGTGAATGGATGGGACCTAGCTGATTTTTGGGTTGTTCTAGTGTATTTGCGTCGAGAGGGCAGTAGAGCACCTAGTTCATTGGAGCACAATCCATTGAAGTTTTACAATATCTTAATGGATTTTCCATTTAAATAAGTTCATTTTTCACCAAAGGACACCCCATAGCCATTGTGCTCCCTCGACCCAGTAATTGATTTTTTTTATCTTGTTTTAGTCTTTTTTATTTTATTTTTTTTTTCAGTTTGAATGTCTTCCCCTGCAAAGGTTCCACTACGAATGCAACCCTCTGTTGGAACTGAAACCGGTTGATTCGGTTCAAGAAGAAGAAGTGTTTGCGCTAAAAGTTGAGTAAAAAAAAGCAAAAAATAAAAAATAAAAAATAAAAAAGCAAAAAAAATATATATACAAAATTATTTCTTACTAGCTGACCTGTGTCCCGGCATTGCCCGGGAAATTAGATTAACTCAAGAAATGCCATGGCCAACCTTGAACTATTCAATTATTTGCTGTTTATGACTATTGGCATGGATATAGACCCCACAATGCTAAAAGCAAGTCCCTAGAATTTTCTGTATTTTTGGATCGCTGTTTCCTATTATTCTGTCTCTATAAGATCCGGCTGGTTGCCCGGACCATATTGACCAAACTCCTCCATACCTCCCTGTTCATCATGGTTCTGTGAAGATCTTCGAATTGAGAACCGGTATCCTCGGTCAACTGTTTTGTGTACGTCTTATAGGGTCGACCAACTTTAACTGTTCCATGTGCTAAAAATCAGATCACTGATAACCTCTTCTTTGTTTCTATAACAAAGTCCAGCGAATCTCATTCTCCTTTCTTTTATTACTGATGATATTTTAGACAAGTTGCCATACAGACGTTTATTAGATGGGTGCATTTTCCAGTGCATGTTTAATACAGCACGGACCATCCGTGTGTAAGTTCCATCTAGTTTCCTTTCCAATTTTTTTTTGTTAGAGTTCAAGCTGGTGATCCATAAAGCCGTATGGATTCCACTACAGCTCTGAAAAAGTTTTTTTTTTAAATTTGTTCAGACAGTGCTGATTTCCAAATAACTCCTATTAAATAACTTCCTATTGTTAGTATTTTCACAATTAAGCAACCGAAACCATTGTCCCTGTAGATACCTATCTTGTTCATGTGACTACGAAGCTCGACTTTAAGTTTCACTGAAGCTGCCAAATGCTTTGCTTGAAGCTGCTTATTTATTTGATTCCACTACGGCTCTGAAAAGTTTTTTTATTTGTTCAGACAGTGCTGATTTCCAAATAACTCTTATTAAATAACTTCCTATTAGTATTTTCACAATTACCATGGTTGTTAAGCAACTGAAACCATTGTCTCTGTAGATACCTATCTCGTTCATGTGACTACGAAGCTCGACTTTAAGTTTCACTGAAGCTGCCAAACGCTTTGCTTGAGGCTGCTTATTACTTTCTGTTTGTCGACTTTTCTTTCGAAGGCCAACTGCTCTAATTCTGTTTCAGAGGAATGCTTCACATATTTTCTCCTTGGAATGAATCAAACAATCAGCTAAAGAGATTTCCGACCTTTTTTTTTGTTAGTTTGAATATGAAGTCGTCGTTAAAATAAAAATGAGAGCCTGAAAACTAAATAAAATGCAAAGGTGAGATTGCTATGAACAAAAATAATAAACTTGTGTCATTATTTTGGATGAGAAAAAAACAAACAAAATTTTATTTCGTTGTGTAACAGAAGCGGTGAAACAGTAAATAGGTACCAGTCTGAAAAAAATGCTACCGGTGAAAGTGGTAGCGGGGTATTATAAAAGGAGAGAATAATAAAGAAATAAAAAAAAGTATTCCTATGTATGTATGAAACCAAAAGAAGCTATTTTTACCCGTATATCGTTTTGTAGTTTCTTTTCTGCTGTGTTAGTGAAATGCTGAAACAGTATGGTGGTAATTTAAACAGGAGAAAATTTACTTTATTTTATTTGATTTGTGGTGCAGGTTTAACTAGTTTAATCGATTTATTTAGTAAAAAAATAATTCAATCAATCACAAAAAAAAATGTAATGTTATTTCTTTTACTATCACACCCATCCCTAAACCCTAACACTAAACGTAACCCTGAACCCTAAACGTAACCCTAAACCCTAAATCTAACCCTAAACGTAACCCTAAACCCTAAATCTAACCCTAAACGTAACCCTAAACTCTAAATCTAACCCTAAACTCTAAACGTAACCCTAACCCATCTTTTTTATTGATTTTTTTTTTTAACAAAGTTCACCCCAAACAAGGCAAGTTGCCACTGTAGAGTAGACGTAAGGAACTACTAAGAATTAGGATGAAAGTTTAAGGGGTCATCCTAAATTGGGAGCTGTGCAGCGAGATGCTTGTTCATATTAGTTTTCAATTTCTACATGTCGATACAGTCAGGCAAACAGGGAGCAGGGTTAGGGGCTACGAACTTAGGGTTAGGGGCTACAAACTTAAGATTAAGGTTAGAGGCTACGAACTTAACCCTAACCTGTGGGACGATATAAAAATTATAGACAGAAGAACAGTGGAGAGCATGACACCTCAAAGAATCAGCGCTTGTGTTGGCCGACAATGGCCTCCTAAGTAGATATAGCACAGAATTTAATAGAATATGGAAACCAATAAGTATAACTAATAGATCAGTAAAAAAAAAATGACTTATGTACGAAGTCAACCCATCTAGACAAGATTCGGGTTAAGTTTCCTAAAATCCATACTAGAATTGTCAACATGAACGTGTGGCACAAGGGTTAAAGGCATTAATTAACAATCATTTCTAAGTTCAGAGCCCCTAACCCTAAGTTCGTAGTCCCTAACCCTAAGTTCGTAGTCCTTACACCTTACTCTAAGTCCGTAGCCCCTAACCCTAACCTGAAATTCGTAGCCCCTAAACCATCGAAGATGTCGCTAACCCCTAACCCTAACCCCTAACCCCCGAAGATGTCGTTTAACAGGACAGATGACAGAGACTTAAGATCGAGGTGTGAGCAGAGAACAGCAGTCGGGACACAGTCAGCCAACCGGAAATGCAAGATGTGGCCAAGGTAGTCATTGTCAAAGACTTCCGCTGATCAGCCACTCTCATTGGCCATGTCTCGCAGCCACGAGATTAGTAAATAGAGTAGAGAAAGACTAGCAACGCCTCTTTGTCTTTATTGACATCTCCCTATGCGCCATAAAAAATATGTGTTTTAAATATTTCAATTATTTTGTGTCTTTTTTCGACAGGAAATTGTGGCCAGATTTATCATGAATGAAGTCAAAAATGAGTGAGTATTTTTTTGTTTCGAGGGAATTTCTTGTCTTCAGACCAACTTTTTTACATCAAAGGTCACCGCTTATCAAGGCTTAAAAGCTACTCGTGGATAAAGGTCAAAGAGTTTGACTGGTGGATGGTAAGACAAGATCACGTTCACCGGCACAATGGTTGTAGCAGGGCAGAAATTGATTATTTACGGGACGGTTCAATAAGAACTTGTTTACATGTGACTTGAAGACAACCATATTGTAGTCGGCTCATAGCGTTGTGTTCCACAGACGTGCAGTTCTAGGAAAGAAACTCTGCCCATGGAAGTTTCGTTTCGTCTTGGGCACGCAGAGGGAGAAAGGGAAATCATTGACAGTGGTAGTAGCTTGCCGGGTTCTTATTGTGAATGTTTTACAAGGGGGACCATAGATTTAAGCTCAGTCGAGCTCCTACCATAAAAATAACAGTAGAGCAAAGAAAGACTAGCAACATCTCTTCTGTGAGAGAGTAACTGTAGGGAAGAGAAGAGGACATCCTTCACTAGATTTCGAAGTCGGTTTTGGACTCTGTCAAAGCAGGAAAGGGGGATCTGAGCAGCACCTCCCCATATGTGGCAGCAGTACTCTCCCATCTTAGGACGTATTTGACTATTGTACAGGTAGAGGATGGCGTCGGGCATGAGATACCTTCCGGAGCGGTAGAATGATGCAACCATTTTTCAAGCGGTCTTAGCAACAGATTTGATAGGTCAGTCCCAGGAGCTTATAAAATCTCCCTTAACCAAAATATATATATGAGTTTCGCCAACACCTCATAAACCGGTTGCATCAACTGAAACCGGCAGTCCAATAAGATCGGATCTACAAACTACACTGAAGAGGCCAATTCTATTTTGCGAAATTTATCTGTACTATAAACTAAAAATGAAAGTTTATAAAAAAAAATTTTTAAAAATCGGTATCGATTTTTCTTTTTTTTTTTAATAAAATATTATCGCATCTTTAACATGCTTTAAAAGGTATTTTATTTTACCTTACTGCTTGTTTTATATATATATATATATATATACATACATACATACGTACATACATACATACATACATACATACATACATACATACATACATACATACATACAAGTAAAAGATGAAAATAAAAATTGTGAAAAATACAATATCTATTAAGTCATCAGTTGTTCAAAACAAGGAGTTTTAAATAAAAGAAACTTTATTATTCCTTCCTTAAGCCATGGATTTTAAAAGAATGATATCTTATTGTCAGAAAAAAACAGATAAGTTGGTAAAGGGAAAATTTTGAAAAGTAAAAATTTGAAAAGATATAAAAATAATGTAAAATGTACCATAAGAGTTCGTAGAAGCAGATTTGAAGTAAAGTAAAATCCAGTCCTATTTTAGGAAAGAATTGGCATCTGAAGTTGTAAAAATCCGTTGAACTATAGCTGACGTGCCAGATTTCCGTTACTTTGCATCAACAACTAGCGGGAAGCGCCCGAGCGCTGATGGAATAATATCATCTTTTTCTTTCTTTTATCTTAAAAAAAAATTGATAAAATGTTACCCCCCCCAAAAAAAAACATTATTTTCACAAAAAAAAAAAAAATTATTTCTACACATTTGATTGAAAATTGTTAATTTGACCCCCTAAAAAATAAAAATCTATTTATTTACAGTTCTTCAGCTATGGTTTGTTCTTTTTCTTTCTTTTGATCTATGTATTTTTTCTTTGAATTTATTCGTCTTATATTAGCATCTACTAGTCTTCCAGTTAGAGCTTGGCAGTTTGAATGCAGGGCTTGGCTATCGCTAAGAACGGGAACCCTAACCTTAACCCTAACCCCTAATGCTAAACCCTAACCCTAACCCATTTGTTTTTCTTTCTTTGTTTTATGTTAGTAAGAAAAAAAAGAAAAACAGCAAAACAAATGAAAAAGAAAACATTGACAACCCCCCCCCCCCCAAAAAAAAAAAATTTCTTTCTACACATTTGATTGAAAAAGGTTCATTTGAACCCACTCCCCCTACAAAAATAAAAATCTATTTATTTATAGTTCATTAGCTACGGTTTGTTCGTTTTTTATCATTTTGTCTATGAATTTTTTCTTTGAATTTATTCTTCTTATATTATCGACTGCAAGTCTTCCATTGGCGTTTTCGTCTCGGCAACTCTCGGGCGCTTCCACGACCTGCCCGATCGTTGCTGACGCAAAGTCATGGAAATCTGTCACATCAGCTATAGGAGCACCAATACTATTAAATGGCCCAGACGATCCGTCCAGTTAGAAAAAGTTGTGGTGTGTGAAAGTTTAGGATGTCAGTGGCGTATTAAGAGTTCTTTTTTTTTAGTTATTCAATTCAAAATGAAATGATAAGAGGTAATTTC